>OX453260.1:6984421-7395665 GCA_949709985.1 Luffia ferchaultella
AAGAATGGTAAATTTTTTTGAAATATTTTTAGTTAATTATTGTGAATTAAATACTTTCTTTTTCCTTCATTGTTTACTCCAATCAAAAAGAGAGAAAAGACAGATTGCTAAGGAATAACACATTAAGGTCGCACACTTTTTTTGAGTGATTGGATGTTTTGACAAATGTGTTACTTCTGGAAAATAGTTTCTTTAGGCCTTTTTTTAACATAGAGTTATACATTACTTTTTGATGTATGTCAAAGTATATTATTATTTTCACACTAATTTATAATACAATATAGCATATTTATTTCCTTTCCTGGGTAAAAAAAAAATTTAAAAATTTAAGTTATAAAATTACCAAGAGTTGTGGGGGCCAAGTGACTAACCATCCTGTCTTGCATATGAAGATTGTAAGTTTGAGGAAGATGCATTATAATTCATAAAAAGTTAAGTCAAATAAAATATCACCAGCTCTACCAATGGTGGTGGTTAACAGCCCTCAACACACACCAGACCAGTCTGGTGGGTTAATGGTCCAAACTTCATAACTCAATGTTGAAGAACAAGGTACCCCAGTAGTGGAGTCGTGAAAACCTCCTAATTATATATTATTTTTCAGGTACTAAGATCAAAATTGGAAATGAAAGAGAGACAGAATGTCACATCCAACGACACGGTCCACCTAAGGAAGAGTCACAGGACTAAGAAGAAATGTTGCTAGTGGTAGTGCGACATGTAGGCTTTTTTGGCCTGGACTGATAGGTTACGCTCAAATGAGAGACCCTTCGATATGCACAATTATATGAAATACAGGACCGCCACAACAAAATCCATCTGCCATAGCTGGATTTGAGTTATTTGAGAAAGACCATCTGTGCATTTATATGATTCAAACCTTTGGTTAGTTGAAAACTGATTTACTGAGATCAGAAAACGGTTGGTACCCAAAATAACACTGCTCGATTTTTTGAAAATATTTCAAATTTTTCGGAACACTGCTATCAACTTCACGAACTTGACAGTGAGAATGTAACATTTTTTACACTTGACCCTTGGATACTAACATAAAAACATTACCATTACCAGGAATAATTAGCTCACGTATGTGTCCAATGTTCTAGACTGATCCTAAAATACTCAAGGGTAAACATTAGTTACGACAATCACTAGTTAAAAAAGTCATATACTGCATAGCTGGTCAAATATCTAAAGGGTTAATCAAATTTTGTAAGGTCTGACTTAAACTATTGTAGATACAACCACGAAATTCTATATTTGTAATTAAGACAACCAAATTATCTCTAATTTAAAACCATTAAAAAGTATTGATATCTCAATTTCAAATTATTTATCGTTTTGCTTTCGTTCAGTATTATTTTGATACAGAATGAAGAGTAAGCTGCCCTCCACTGAAATTATATTTAATGAAACTTTTATTTTTAATTATGCTTATGTCCAGTTTTAGTTATGAAGTAAACCCTTATTACATGACATCACAGAAAAAAATAATTTGTATAATAATTTCAACGAACTCAGTCATGAAATCTATTATATAGTGACGGTCAAACTATCAGCGAACAATAGAATAATTTGCCACTTAGCCGTCTCACATCATTTTTAACTAGCGATTACCATGGCACAGTGTGGGCTAGTAAATAGTAACATAACTACATACTAAACATTATATGGCTCATTCTCTGTATGTCATGATTCATTTATATTACTACGCTTGACACTTGACAGTGCCTGTGGTCGTTGCGTATGGTAAGCGTTAGTCGAGCATATTGCCTTTGTATGAAGTTATCCTACTTGTACTTTTCCTGTTATTTGGCTATGGGTCTAGAGGAGGGGTTTGTATGTGTAGTGGAACATCAACTCCAAATACTATGCTAAGATGTAACAAAAAATATATATGTAAACGAATGTGTATGTATGTATTTCTCGTTGTCGAGATTATTTTATGTTGATATTGTGTTTATAGTTCGGTCATTATAACTTGGTAATATTTGAACTTGATAAGTGAACTATTTTTAAGTGTGATGTTTGACATTTCATACAGACAGGGATCATCAGAAGAACAGTCTGGGACAATTTTGTATAGTTTCCAAAAGAGATAAAATACATGTCGGTGGCCGCCCCGCTACTAAGTGGCTAAGAACACATTAGCTCATAGTTAACAGCTTATCAATCAGCCCAGCCAGTCATATTATGCCATTTCAGCCAATTAGATTGACCGTTTACGTGTGACGTGATTGGCCATGGCTTCTAGTAAGCAGCTGACTGGGAGCTAATATGGCTGCAGCCGATATGCCATATTCGAAAAACGAAGCTTGTCTAGCAGCGGTGGCAAACGTTCGCGTGACTTTGATGGTCTTTAGTTTTCACAGCAGTAGTACATCACCATGATATGAAAATCACTTTATTTTTTGGCATTGTGCTGTCCTAAAGCAGCATATCCCGAGTTCAATTATTGTATATAGTTATAAAATGAAAGGTTTGTTTTAGTGATGCTACAGCCAGTAAATGAAAACATTATTGAGTGAAGTTTTTAATGATACAAATTAAAATAGCTTTGCTATTTGAATTTTTAACAAGACATAGTGCAGGTACAACTAGGTAAAACTATTTTAATGCAAAAACCACATAATTTGGGCCCTTGTTGGAGATATAAGATCTGTACATCTGGTTCTAAAACCATTGTGCAACTTGCGTACCATTGAAGGGTATCACCGCCAGGCAGACCACATCACAATATAATTATCCTTATGAATGCAATTTATGGAAATGGACAGTCCCAACGTAAAGGAACTTATTGGCCATTGCTGATTTATAATGACCATTCAGTGCTAAACGAGATATTCTGAAAGTCCATGATATACCAATATTTTTTTTTGTAAAATTAGCTTATGTTATCAAATATTACAATATTTTTATTAAACTAGGATTACAAGTTATAAAATGTATTGGTGGACTTATATAGATGAAATTATTATTTGTTGACTGAAATAAAACATGCAAATAAAATGGAAATATATTTTGATATCAACACTAAGCACATAATAAAAAAATAAGTGATTGCAATTTACTGCGATTTTTTATTGAATATGGTTTCAATTCTTTTATATGTATGCATATGATTGGATCTCGTAAATTTCATTTTAGTATAAATATTATATAGGGTCTAGGATAATTCGGAAATGCGGCCAAAGTGACATGAAATGTGAAAAAATCGCATAAATTGCTATAACTACAGGAAATAAAAGTATGTTTGTTCTATGTTCCATATTAGGCTAGGGATAATTATAACGGAAAATTTGCGGCGATATTTCGCGTGCGAAAAATCGTTCCACCATATCATTTTAAAATACGGATTGAAAGCATTATATCTAAACGGATTAAAAGTTATCTTGGTAACTACGTAAAAATCCGCGCGTGAAATTACGCTGTGTATTTTCCGTTATATTTCTCCCTAGTCTTGAAATAACGATCCCTAATTTGAAATAGTATAAATATGAATATTAAAATTTTGGTATGAAAATAGATAACTAAAAATATTTTATTTATGTCAAGACTGAAATTAAGAATTCGGTCGGTGAATCATCAACATTGTTGTTTAATCATTTTGTAATATGTATATCGGAAAGTTGAAGTTTATTGATGAATAATAAAATGTGGATGTTTTGAAGGTAGTTAACATTTTTTTCACTTATATAACGTTTTCAAAATACTGATAAAACATTTGAAATTATTTATTTAGGTGTTAAGTCCGTATTATACATTATCTTTTATTGATACAGATGACAAATTTTCACCTATGACATTTAAAAAAATATTAAAATAGATAATTACTTGAAAAAAGTTGACATGATTTTTCTCCAAAATTTTATCATCTGTATCAAAATTATCCCACTTGCAAAAAACAGCATGTCTTCTGTTTTGTGTGGTCAGAATTGTCAAATATTTATTACATTTGCCATTTCATGTTTTCGTCACTATTAAAAGTTGATGTCTCATTAAATATTTATTGAAATTATTAATATACCAAATTGGACATCATGGACCACAAAACTCATGCCTAACTTAGGACCTTTAGAAGGCTAATGGCTGATCATTCCGTATCTTATGCGAATAATGTAATTAAAATAATTATGGCATTTTATTTACGTAATTTTGTAGAAATTGTGTCTATGTACTCATTTAATTTTGAAAAAAAAAATGTTCATATCAGCATTTTTTATTTGTTTTAAAATGTAAATACATATATTTTGCCCATAATAAATAAATGTATCAATTGTGAACCACCTGAAAAAATCAAGCCACAACCCATTCAAAATGCTTTATAGGTGTTATTATGACTCCAAAGCTATCAAAGGGGGCTAGTTTGTTCCCCTAGTTATGGATACCTCAATAACGATTACCTCGATACCCCTACTAAAAAAACACAATTTTAAGGGTCGGTAGTTCTCTTAAATTATTAAATTCTCTTAAATATTGTCATCTCTAGATTATTCCAAGTATTGGTGACACAATTGAGTGGTTCGAATCCGGGCGTGTACCAATGAGTTTTTCTGACTTAAGTACATTAACTATCACTGATTCCGTGCCTTGGAGAGCACGTTAAGCAGTCGGTCCCGGACGCTGTCAATAGATTGCGATCGTTACAATCCCCAACCCGCCGTGGAGTAGCTAGGTGGATTTAAGCTCCATACCCCCCTCACTCTGGAGGAGGCGTAAGCCCCTGCAGTGTGGTAAAATGGGCTGATGATGACATCATAGAGGACAGTGAGTAATGGAAATCTACTAAACCAGTTCAAAAATATTTAAGCTGGTCACCTTAAAATAATTCTCTTGCGGGTGTAGCGTCATCTATACTAAGATAGAAAAACTATGATGTTTAGTGCTGGCATCTGTGTATTGGGGTTTTAGAACAAAATTATAATGCTATTAAATTAAAATGAAACTTGAATCTATGCAAATTAAAAGATCTCGATGCCTTCTGAAGTTTGCATACTTATTCTTTGCGCCGGTGACACTCTAGTGTGCCTCCTGGCCGCTTCGATGAAGTCGTTGGAGCTTTCGGGCTAACGAAACGCGTCCTTATTCTGCTTCAAACGGTTGTTTAGTGGGTGCAACTCCCATTTAACTCGCGCGCACGGGCGCGCTTTTTCTAAGATTGTCATGCCTGCATTATCAAATCCATAGAGTATAGAGTTGAAAGGATTCTATGCCATTGATTGACAACTACCTACTTGAGAAGACTATTTTTCAAATTAACGCACGTGGCGATGAAATCTATACTAATATTATAAAGCTGAAGAGTTTGTTTGTTTGTTTGAACGCGCAAATCTCAGGAACTACTGGTTCAATTTGAAAAAATATTTTTGTGTTGGATAGTCTATTTATTGAGGAAGGCTATATGTATAAAATAATACTATCTGACTGTCTGTCTATTCGAGCAAATCTCCAAAACGGCTGAATTGATTTTGATGAAACTTCAAAGATATGGAAAAGAAGTGGTCAAAAGTGACATACACTACTTTTTGTATGTCTGTATGTACGTCCATCTGTCTATTCGAGCTAATCTCCAAAACGGATAAACCGATTTTGATGAAATTTTACGGGTATGAAAAGGAGGTAGTCAAAAGTGACATAGGCTACTTTTTGTCTGTCTGTCTATCTGTACGTCTATGTGTCTATTGGAGCTAATTTCTAAAATAGCTGAACAGATTTTAATGAAACTTTGCAGACGTGTTGTTGGCAAGAGTTGGCAAAAAGTTGGCAAGAGTGATATCAGCTACTTTTTGTGTCTGTCTGTCGTTTGTCTTCACTGATCTATCAACGTAGATAAGCCGAAACTACTAAGTCTAGGAAGCTGAAATTTAAAACAGAGGTTTATTTTATAACGTATTAATTTTTTAAGAAAGAAATATATGGAAATTTCAAATTTAAGGAGGGATAGATGGAAGGGCTTTGTATGAGAGTCTTTGTTCTTTAAACTTAGAAACATAAAAAATTTAACATAAATAAATAATGACGTGTTTCAGGGTTTTTGGATTTCCACATTTTAAGGGTGGGAAACGGCAGGTGAAAAGTATGGTAGTATCGGTTTTCTTAAAGGAATGGAGAGAATGAAGATTGAAAGTTTGAATGGGTGTACCCAATATTAGTTTCAGCAAAAAGTACGTATAAACCGTTTCGAATGTTAATACTAACTAAAACAGAAATGTGTAGTCTACGCAAGCGAAGCCGCGGGCGGTCGCTAGTATATAATATGCCCATGAATTTGCCATAGGTATATCACGCGTTTCTTCCCATTTTGCTTTGAACTGCTACATTCAAGTAGGTGGGTCGTTCGTATTCATTTCGAGTTTTGACATTTCATACGGTATTTTTCATGTATTATTACATTTGACATCGTGTAATACCGTTTCAGACACAATTTACGTGCTACGTGTTAGTAGCATAGCATCAACGTAATACTACGTACTAAGAAGGTTCAGGACTGTGCACTCCAGAAACTATACAATACAAAAATGAAACTTTTGTTATTTTTAAGGTTCACTTCAGATTGTAAACCGCAAGAAGGCAAAATGAGGTGAGGGAGATAGCTACCGGAGAGTTTCTTTCTAATACTTACCATTAGGAAAAAAAAAATTTCACCTACTTAGCCGGTTCATAATTAATTTTTATAAATACAAATTATCGTTTAATATTTGTTTTCTGTAAATTCTGGTTTTTAATATGCCTTGGTATTCGGATGAAAGCAGTATTTTGAAAGTTATTACGTTTCACTTTATTCTAAAATTTTCAGTTACATTTTAAAAGGAAATCTTAATTTATAGTTTTATACTGGCAACTAAAACGAGAATTCGGGGAATTTTGAAGTGTGTATTGTCAAATTGAAGTTTTTGACGGCATATTAAATGTGCCCACAATAATCCTTTATGACATTATGAATTCTTCGCTAGTTGCTTATGATGTGGCCGTAAGAATAGAGTGCCAAAGGTTTCATTGAATATGAAAAATAAAAGCAAATATATTTGTAAAGAGAAATTTCCCAAATATAAATGTTTGATATATATTTCTCATCAATTTTATCACGTTTTACCTTCTTAAGTGAAGGTAGGAACCCAAAAATATAACTTTTTACAGGTGACCAAGCACCTTTTCTTTCAAAAAAAAACGTACAATTTTAAAAATCCCCACCGATCCTGTGGATAAAAATGGATTTAAAAATACTCTAGGTTCCTAAACAGTTTAAATAGGAAAATAATTTAGTTACGGATCTTACGTTACGACATACATGCGTTTGAGAAACTTCGATGTGTGATGGGGAAGGAGGTTGAGGTTGTATCAATTCGTATCTCCAAAATTCTGTCATATTTATGGGATTTTCTGGTTCCAATCGAAAGAAAGGAGTCCATAGGTCCTCACTTAACTAATATTTCTTATCTCTGGTTCCCGCACCAGCGCTCAAGCGCAAGACATTTTGGACCTAGAAATACTGTTTAGGAACCTAGAGTATTTTTAAATCCATTTTTATCCACAGGATCGGTGGGGATTTTTAAAATTGTAGGTTTTTTTTTTGAAAGAAAAGGTGCTTGGTCACCTGTAAAAAGTTATATTTTTGGGTTCCTACCTTCACTTAAGACGGTAAAACGTGATAAAATTGATGAGAAATATATATCAAACATTTATATTTGGAAAATTTCTAATCTTTTGTGCAGTGTGTCTGGGATCGATTTATCGAGATATTTCCTGAGTGATGAGTCCTAGGGGCTCGGGCGTGCAAAAATATGTAAAGTCAATTATTCTGTAAATAGAGGCGGTCAGCCATCCATTTATAAATCACAATCTAGGTAACTTTATTTCCGTGATCGAATCGAAGATTTGTATTCAAAGTATTACATAAAAGGGGTGCTTGTCGCATATTTACTAAGGCGACAAGCTTAGGTATTTATCATTGAAGCTTTGATTTTAAAGGTTCTAACTGCTTCACAATTTATTTCGGAGGTGATAATCCTCCATTGACGGATCATATTTTATGCAGTTGCCGCTTTTAGTGACTAGCTTTCTTAAACTTATGTTTTGAAAATATAAATACAGTACTCGGCCGTAAGTTATGCACACGAGTTATAGAAAGCTGTTAAAAAAAAAAACAATTTAAAAAATAAATCTATCCGCTCTTTAGATTTTTGTCATCTTTTTTTGCTTACTCGTTCTTTTAGTAAGTAAACTTGTTATTACAGAGAACTAGCAACAAAAGTCAAAATGGGAAAAGAAAAAAATAAAACTAAAATAAATTATTGTTACCCTAGAAGAAAGAGACAAAGGGACTTGGACCTCGCTATCTCATCTCCTCGTTTCGCAAAGCCGAGTGCACTATCCTGAACCTATTAATACATCCATGGTTAGTAGCTTTGTTAATGAATTAATCTTTCATATAATAATTTCATATTATAAAAAAAAAAATTATATTAATAACAGATTAGAGCGTAAGAAACAAACTTTTGTAGCGTTCGCGGCGGTGGCGTTCTGGCCGTTATAGAATGCGTATGGAACACAGCCGTTTTGTGACCAAAGACTACTTTAAGAATGTCAGATTATTCTGTGTTATCACAGACTAATTGCTAACTTAACCACCCGAATTGATTTGACAGAATATTTTTATAATTTAATTTTATTATGGTGTATAAACGTAGAAAATATCACCAAGGAGATACACATTTAAAAAGAAGATGGAGAGTAAGAAATAGAAAGAAGGATCTTGATCAAATCGACGAAGATCTCAAGGAAGGTTAGTAAATAAAATACCAATTCCTCAACCACGTGTCTGTTGTAGATTGTGCCGTAACGGCTAAGATTAATTCCTACCCCTACGTATTTTTCAGAAAAAGCTGAGCAATTGTTGAATCAAGAAGTCGATCTCGATCTACCTGGAGCTGCCCAGCATTACTGCCTCCATTGTGCTCGATATTTCGTTGAAGAAAAGGCCCTTAATGATCATTTTAAAACTAAAGTACATAAGAGGAGACTTAAAGCCTTAGAGTTAGAACCATACACTATCGAGGAATCCGAAAGAGCAGCTGGTCAAGGAAGTTTTACGCTTCCCACTAAAAGGAAAATAACTACACAAAGTAAAGGAGAAGCTGATATAGTGTTAGAAGACACATCTCCCAACAAGAAAAGGAAATCTGAAGAAAATGCTAATTAACCCAATTAAGAATTTATTAATTAAATTTATGGTAACTCCTAAAACATTAATAAGATATTCTGCTTTGTTTGTGAATGGACCAAAAGCTACCAATACATATGTTTATGTATTTCCACATATTGATTTTCCAGAGTGTATAAAACAAAAAGACAAACTGCAAGAATACATTCAGAGGAGAAATAGCAATTTCGATCTTAACAAGTTAGAGAGGCTTTGGGCAGTGTATGAGGAATTGAAACAAAGAAAACTTGATTTAGATAAAAAGAAAGTTGAAATATCAAAGCATTTGATGGAATGCTTGCAATCAGACCCAAATGACAGTGATGTAAACAAATTAAGAATACAGCTTCAGCTTGTTAAAGAAAACTTAAAAAAATTAAAGCCCCCTCTATGGTCTGCAGAAGAGATAGCAATTTTGGAAGCTTTAAAGCTTCCTAATATGTTACACCCAAAAACACCTGATGGTGAGAGTGAAGTTCTGTATAATCACCTTTCACCACCCACCAACAATAAAAATCATTTGCATGTGGGAAAGGAACAAAATTTGTTACAATTTAAGAAAAATGAAAATTACTATTTGATGGGTGATGCCGCTGTTTTTGAATTAGGTGCCAAGTTCTATGTAAGCAGTTGTCTAAAGAAAGCTAATTACGTACAGTTCTCAAATCCAGATTTTGTAAAAAGTGTAATCATAGAAGGCTGTGGAGAAGATCATACTGACCCTGATTCAACATACATTCTGCATCACAACGAGGATTCCAAAGTTAACATTAACAGCCGATTGCATTTGACAGGAGGAAGTTCTCTATATTCATTTTTTGCTTATCATTCGAAAAACATTGTCTATGGTAAAACATTACCTTTAAAATATTTTTCTATGGGTAGACAGTATCTACCATCAAAATCTGATGAAAACAGTCTGTTTCATGTCAGTCAGTCTTCGGTTATTCAATTATTTGGAGTGGCTAAAGATGAAAATGAACAGGAGGTTATTTTAGAAGAATTAATAAATATATTGAAAAATATTTATACTTCTTTAGGTTATCATTTCCGATTAACGGTTTTGTCTGCAGACAAATTATTTATGTCCGAGCGTCTACGAATCAGTGTTGAAATGTATTCCACATCTTTGAGTAGTTATATAGAAGTTGCATTTGTAGCTTCAAGTGGAGACTTTATTAGTAAAAGATTGATGTTTACTTATATAGATATACAAAAAAACAGCAACTTTCCATACATAATCCATGGTACTGCTGTAAATGTGCCTAAACTTTTGGGATGTGTTTTGGAACAGGATAGTGAGTTCATCATACCAGAATGTTTTAATATTCATAATTGGTCAATGTAAATAAACAAGTTTATTAATTTGATGTTTTTATTATTACCATTAAGTACAATAACACAAAACAACATTGGCTATAACATCAACAAATAAGACAACCAAGGTAGAGTTATATTTGTGTCCTGTGAGTATCCATATTCTATCATCAGTCCAACCTAGATAGGCATTAGGTATTATCTGCTATTGATTCTATGTGTTTTTGATATCCCGATTGTCTTATAGATGACAATTTAGATGTCTACATTTACTGTTGTTACAGGTAATAATCTTGGCTCAGCAATAGTACTTGGTTTGCGAGGGGCGAGGTAAAAGTAAATCTAAACACATGGTAACAACATCCTAGGAGTTATCTTAACATAGAGTCAATATGACAAAAATATGTAGTATGTGCAACCGATCTATGTGACTGAAGTAGTCCGAAGGAATGTGGTGGGAAGCATGGTAAACCTGTGTAGTTGGGCATGCGCATCGCACAATAACAAGGTAAAGCGCGGATTTGTGACGTGGGAATGGAGAAAACTTAATAATTTAAGAGTCAACTCGTAGTATTAGGTTTATAATTATGTTACAAAAATGTATATTTCTAATTATATCGGGTGTCTTCATGAATTGCCAAATATCTCCAAACTGCAATATTGACATAGTAAAACTGTTTATGCATGTGAGGACATTTACATGTTATATTATCTGATTTGCAAAATCATATTAAAAAATTTCAATTAAATATTTCAGATAACCCCTTTTGTAACAAAAAAAAATTACAAGGGTTTAGTCTATGTTACCTCAAATATTTCCAAAACTTGAAAATAATTTCTATATCTTGTTGATCAATCATGAGATTCATCTTGAGTTATGATTATCATGTATGTGATTAACGTTAGCAAAGTATGACTTCAATTAATTCCCTATCCTAAGACATAGTCTACCAGTTTTAATAAATCTATAAGTGACCAATACAACATTAAAAGCACTTAAGTATTATACACCAGATAGTTTTGTAGTTCCCCTACATTCTTTACAATATGGATCTTTTTGAGGGTTTTTAAGACTTGAATATTATTTTCATAACTGAAGCTCACCACCACCTTTACATAATTTCATAAATTTTAAATTATATCATTTAAAAAAAAATATTCATCTTAAGATTTTTCCCTTTGCAGATATCTGCTCAGTTAGGTCACTGTGAGATATGACGGATGAGTTCTGCAACATCCTAGCCAATCAAGTCATTCACTTCATAGATTTTTATTAGGAATGACTGTAAAGAATACTTGTAAGATGGTGAAAGAATCGCGACAACAGACCTCGTTAGGATGTCGTGCCTACTCAAACCAACAAGATAAGATTGGATTATTAAACAAATATTTTTAGTGTTTCCCAAAAAAACTACTGTTCCAATTTGATAGCTCTGTACTAGAAAAAAGTCCCTGTAATAAATGGGCTGATGCACAAATACTACTGTAAGGGTTCTTTTTTACAAGAAAAAAATCTCAACAAGAAATATACAACATTAAACAACAATTATGCATATTACTATACAAATCTCAACATTTTAATATCAATTGTACCTATGTACTGAATACTCCCAACACTTTACACATGAGATCATTGTTTCTAGTCAAAACATATAGAAGTAAAAATAAGTTTTTTTTTTCAATGAACCTCGCCTGCGCCATAGTTAATTAATGAAAGAAATGTTCAATATAGGAACTTTTACATTATATAGAAGGATTGTAGCAACACATATTTTATTATTACGTGGAGGACTTTTATTGAATAATACATATTTGTTGCAATATTAAGGCCCATAGCCTAATGTAGTGTTGGGAAATACTAACGGAAGCATATATAACATTGAACTAACATTAAAAACGAATCATATATCAAACTGAAATTCAGTTCTTAACCACTCCGGGTGAAGCGGATCAATGGGCGGTTTCATAGTCAGCTCGATGAAATCCAAACGGCCAGTTTTCGTCAGCAGTATTATAGTGTGAGTCCTGAAATATATTTTATTAATTACAATTGTTTAAAACTAAAATTTTGTATGCTAATGTAACATGCAACAACAATCAAGAACATGTTTCTTAGAACATTCGAATCTAGGCCAAGGTTAGGTATAATGTATATTAACAGCGTAAGCACTTAGTCAATAATACCTGCGATATCTCACATATGAACATCTAGTTCGAAACTAGGCAGAGCCTATTATAATACGGGTACCAGACAACTGATATAGATATTTTTTTATAAAACACACACTCGTATACGTACATACATACAGAATATTCGTAAACATAGATAATTTACATCCAGACATGGAACAAATAGACATGTTCATCCACATATTTGTCTATGGCGGGAACTGAACCTGCGACCTTTGGATCTGCAGTCGGCGCCTTCTACAACTCGACCACCCCTGATAAGCTAACTATTATTAAAAAACTGTTCTATATAGTTATTTCCTATATTGTAAAGGAGGAATTATTTATTAACAAGTAATATAAAAATAAACTTTGAAATAAAATCAGTGCACACGTATGAAAACTGTTCGAAAAGAAGTGAGATTGAGTTTGACACAGTTAACTTCTATTTAATGTCATTTGATTTTACACCATAGTCATCTTTTAGGTTTATATATGTAATACAATATATCTTTATTCTAAGCTTAAAATACCTTTTTTCAAACCATTTCTAAGAAACTCCTCATCCTGATCAGCAAAAAAAATCCTGCACTGCGGTTACTACTGCATCATCATCTTTAAATTGTTGCCCTATCTTTTATCTTAGAAATAAATAGAAAAGCATCAAGGACAAGGTCAGGTGAATCTGGATGTTTCATTATTTGAAAACTAGCTTCTTTAATAATATCTAGGACATCTCACACAGCGCCTTCTAGTCCCAAAATAAGCAAGTATTATACTTGTATTATGGGGTACTAGACAACTGATATACATACTTAAATATTCTTTGTAATATATAGATACTTTTACACCCAGATATGGAACAAACAGACATGCTCATACACACAATATTTTGTACCGGGCGGGAATTGAATCTGTGACTTTCGTTCTTTTAACTATTTTCGCACACAGTGTCGTGAAGATGCAAACAAATGATTTCTAATTTTAAAAATCAAAAACATTTTTTTCATTTTAACTAAATTAAATAACTTGTCAGTATTAATTTGTTTTGCTCCAAAGTAGTAAAGGGGTTCTCATGGTCACTTTAGTTGAACAGCCCTTGTAATAGAGTGTCGTGATGGCCCGAACGCAGCGAACCTGTTTCAAATCTATAAGGCCATGTGGCCGTGGTTCGAATCCGGGCGGGTACCAATGAGTTATTTCTGACTTAAGTACATTAACTATCACTGAATTCGTGCCTCAGAGAGCACGTTAAGCAGTCGGTCCCGGTTGCTGTCAATAGATGGTGGTCGTTATGGCGGCGACGGCGGATGGCGTTAGAATCCGCCACCCCGCATTGGAGCAGCGTGGTGGATTTAAGCTCCAAGCCCCCCTCATTTTGAGGGGAGGCCTAAGCCCCTGCAGTGGGGTATAAAAATGGCTGATGGAATGGAATGTAATAGATAAGATACTGTGTATAGAAAATTGACAATCCTTACCTAGTACCATAACGCCCTTGAGGCACACACACAAAAACTGAACTTAAATGTTCATAGTAATTTGGGCAACGTCTTTCAAGTTCCGGGTCTGGCACGTGTCTGCAAAAACAACAAAATTATACACCCCAGCTTTTTTTAAACTTATTTTTTTTATTATGTATACCATATAGCCTAATAGCCTATATCCATCAGGAATAGCACCTTTCAAACAGTGAAAGAATTTTTCAAATATGTACAGTGGTTTCAGAGATTAACATCCAGATAGACACAAACTCACAAAATTCACCCTCTCCCTTTGTAATATTAGTAAGATATGTATAATAAGTATAAATATAAGAATACATACTTTTCGTTACATCTCAGTAATTTAATTAATTCATCAACCAGCTGCTGTTTATCTGTGATCTTATTAAATTCTTGACATATTTTGGTAAATTTCTTTTTGCCAGCTTCTACTTTTTTGTATGGAACATCTGGCAAGCTGTTTCCAAAGCCGAGATAAGTTTCATCCCAGTTGATCAGAGTATTTGAAATGTTATTGTAGCTTTGTATTGTACTTTTATCGCGGCTGAAATATAGAATATTATTTTGAAATGTTTCTTAGTCTGTATACCATCATGAAACCATTACGTAACAGTGATGACCGTACAAGGGAAATATTGATCGAAAATCTACTTTTAATCAATGAATTAATCAAAAATCAAATATAAAAATTTAAGAAGTGTATTTTGATTTCAGGGATTTATAATATACATTTTAATTTTGTTTCGTTTTTGTTCGTTAAATATTTGAAAGCTTACTACTCGAAAAACATTGAACCAATTTAGATGAAACTGTCACCTTTACTATATCAGCCCATTATGCAGGGGTTTAGACCACCCCTCTGGGTGAGGGTGCTTAAGAGCTTAATCCACCACTCTGGTGTAGTGCGGGTTGGTGGAATAGATACTGTCTCATTTAAATACATGAAAATGTGTTTCAATACATCCAATCTTCAATATAAATAAAATATTTATATAAAATTGTTGTCGATCTATCTTTATATTTAAGGCAGTTTAATGTTGCTCCATAAATTGCTCACCAAATTTCAATTGTGACCAAGTTGAAATCATTGAATTCCTTAGCAAACGGCTGCAATGATTTCACATATTCGCTAGCTACAGTTGCAGTCTTGACATAATCAGCCACGATGTTACCTCGACCTGAAAAAAAAATTGTTTTTGGTAATAAATTATGGTGGTTAACAAGATTTTTATAAAATAGTGATTAATTAAGCCAATTACAGAATTATGAAAACATCTATACTAATATTATAAAGCTGAAGAGTTTATTTGTTTGTTTGAACGCGCAAATCTAAGGAACTACTGGTTCTAATTGAAAAATTCTTTTTGTGTTGGATAGTCTATTTATTGAGGAAGGCTATAGTCTATATGTATAAAATAATACTATTTGTCTGTCTGTCTATTCGAGCAAATCTACAAAATGGCTAAAGTGATTTTAATTAAATTTCACGGGTATGAAAAGGAGGTGGTCAAAAGTGACATATGCTACTTTTTGTCCGTCTGTCGGTCGTTTGTCCTCACTGATCTATCAATGTACATAAAGCCGAAACTACTAAGTCTAGGAAGCCGAAATTTGGAATAGTGGTTTATTTTATAATGTGAGTATTAATTTTTTAAGAAGGGAATATTTGGAAATTTCAAATTTAAGGAAAGAGGGATGGAGGGGCTTTGTATGAGTGTCTTTGTTCTTTAAAGTTAGAAACATAAAAATTTTAACATAAATAAATAATGTGTTTCAGGGTTTTTGGATTTCCACAATTTAAGGGTGGGAAACGGGAGGTGAAAAGTATGGGAGTATCAGTTTTCTTAAAGGAGTGGGTAGAATGAAGATTGAAAGTTTGAATGGGTGTACCCAATATTAGTTTCAGCAAAAAGTTTGTATAAACCATTTCGAATGTTAATACTACCTAAAACAGGAATGTGTAGTCTACGCAAGCACAGCTGCGGGCGGTCGCTAGTATATTAATAACAATTTCAGTGCTTACACAGTCTGGATACATTTGAAAGTTTAGAATTTTAATTTAATTTGAAGAAGCATGTGAAACATGTACTTTCCAAAGTTTATAAATGTTATTATTTTTATGTTACAATTATACAATGTAATATATGACCTTTAACGTGTGTGTTCCTCCATGATAAAATATTTTTTTTAAATGTTTGATTTTGCTGTACTCATGTAAGATATCGCAATATGTGTGTGTAACACACCTACACTAGCGACCGCCCGCAGCTTCGCCTGCGAAGACTAAACATTCCTGTTAAAGTTATCTATTATTAACATTCGAGATGGTTTTTGCATACTTTTTGCTGATATAAATTTTGGTCACTGTCATACAAACTTTTGACCCCCATCTCCCCCTTAACATTTGAAAATAAAAACTCTGCAACACATCGTTACTTATATATGATTAGCGGTCGTGCCTGGCTCCGCCCGGTTGGACTACAGAAAAGTTCCCCATCGCGTTCTCCCTCCCCGCCCCTTTCCTTACACTCCATTTGTAGATAACTAACATATTTAATAAGGATTCATATCATGTTTAAAAAACATCTTCGCAAATAATTACCATAAAAAAGGTTATAGTAAGTCAACTTTCATATGCTGTCGCGGACTTTTGGTTAGAACTATCAAAGGGGAACAATTCCGTCATTTTTGCTTAACGTCAACCGTTTACGCAGCGCACGCAACGGAAGCTCTCAAAAGGAATATTTTTTCCCGTTTATGCAACATTTTTCATTGATGCTCCGCTCCTATTGATCGTAGCGTGATGTAATAATAACCTATAGCCTTCCTTGATAAATGGACTATCCAACACAAAAAGAATTTTTCAATTCGAACCAGTAGTTTCTGAAATTAGCGCATTTAAACAAACAAACAAACATTAGCTTGTTTGTTTTATAATATTAGTATAGATGATATTAAATTATGTTTGTAACTAATCCAGCTCGACACGAGTCAGTAATAAAGATTTAAACATGAAGGAAAGCGTACCTTTAGGATTTGTCTTTGGATTGCCGGACAAATTTAGTAACACTCCTAATTTTGCTCGTGTTGGTGATAATGCTAGCCATGTTCCCCCTTCGCGACCTTTTTCCATGTCTCTACCTGAAATGAATATTGCATTGAAAGAAATTTAAGTAGACCATCAAGTGAATTTTATTGTTACCGTAGTGCATCATTTTACTTTTGCAGCAGACACAATGTTCCTGTTAAAATTTTTTAATGATAACATTACTTGTTCAAAATAATTAAGAACGCTTATCAACACTTTACCTACATACATTTCATGTATGCTTTGCACTATTTGGGAAAATTCTTGAAAATTATTGAATATTTCAGTAAAATAACAGACAATGGCTTCGAATTTCAACAATTTCTGAGCTCAAGTTTAATTGGAAATTTTAAAATAAAAAAAATAATATTTTAATATTATTTTTCAAAACAGACTTGTAAAGTGTAATCTTTTTTAAATTTATTCATTTATTTAAAAAAGACTACACTTTACAAGTGTGTCAGTTGTCTTAAAAAAGCTTTTTACAGATGGCTATTAGTATACTCAGACAAAGCCACATATTTTTCTAGTGTCAGAAATGCTAATTATCACTAAAAACAATATTAAAAATAAAAAATCATTAAAGAAATACCAAAATATAGAGTGAATGGAAAAAAAAAGAAAACATATACAGTTTGTGTATAAAGTGAACTAGATATTTAGGATAAATGCAAACAAAAAGTTTTCTTGTAAAATTGAGTCAGCTGGTCACTAAAGGCTGGTTTAGGTGGTGCGAGCTAAATGCGACATTAACTTGCCTTACCGATTCATGTACTCGGCAAGACAAGTGATAGCTATTCACACGTTACGAGTTACTGTCTTGTAAACATCAGCGTCGGATTTAGACTTCGGCGGCCCATAGGCAGAGCATGTGGTGGAGGCCCTCAAATCGTTTGTGGTTAACTGTTGAAAGATTCTATTAAGGTCAAGGTAAAGAAGAGAGCAACTAAATAAGTTGGCTAACATAAAATTATTCAAAATTAAACTAGAGGGTGCCTACAAGCCAAATTATTTTTAGTCTAATTTTCACATTAATAAACATAGTGATAATATTGTCAAAGTCTGTTTCTCTCAAAACATCACTCTATAAACTAAATGTGTCTGACTCGCTTGTTCAATTGGAAAATCCTGCTTTTTAATGGTAAAAATTATGCGCGCGTCGTGTGACACGCCATTTTCTGCTGTTGTTATTGGTCTAGCTTGGCGCGGTAGAATGCGCGAAAGGCGCCATTTGTGTTCATATTTCGTGCTTGATCTTGCAGATTTTCAAATGTTAACTTTTCCCATTCAAAGAAAAAAATGAGTTATTTGTCTAACTATTTGTAACAAAACTCAGTATTTTATTGTTTGTACTCTGTTTCTACTGAGCCTTTATCAATTTAATTTGTGGTGTGGTGGCGGCCCCCTTATGGTGGCGGCCCATAGGCAACTGCCTATGTTGCCTATGCTTAAATCCGGCACTGGTAAACATGTCTGAACAGCAAGACATGATTTGCCAAATAATACAATGTTATTCTTTGATACTGAAAGAAAAAATAATAAATTACCTAAAAAATATGCTAAAAAGAAAAAGATAAGTGTGGGTCAGAAATTGGTTGAGCCAGAGATTTTCAGGGGCAATATAACAATAGAGAATAATAATAAAAAAAATAAAGAGTAATAGAGAACAATATAATAGAGAAATAATATGACATAATACACGTTTTCGGTACCCACATGTTTAGATGATGCCAGTAGGACGCGAGTAGTATGGTAAGTACATCGCATGGCAATCACTGACCCATTCACACAGGTAGTAACTTGCACGGCAATCATTGACCCATTCCCACAAGCAGTAACTTACACGATCTGTTTAGACAATAGTAGTAGTAGAAATGGAGTGACTGTTCCGGTCAATTCGCACATTAGTTTGTACCATCTAAACCAGCTATTACAAGGCTAGTATTTAAAAAAAAAACATGTTCACCTAGTTCACGCTCCTGTGTAATATTTTTTTTCATTTTATTTGAGGATATGGTGTTTCCTCAAGTTTTTTTTATTATTAATGTGTATTGTGATGATTTAGAATTTCTGATAGGTACTATGAAAGTGCATAGCTCTACTTGGTTATACAAGTCTACTAAAATCACCAATATTTTTACTGGTATTATCCTGTTAACTGAAAAAAGTAAATGAAAAAAGTAACATGATATATTACCTCCAACAATATGTTGGTCTTCAATCCATAGTGCTGCTTTTGATGCTGGTCTGTCGTAAGTTTCGTCACGGTTTGAAGCTAAAATGAGACAGTAATCACTGTCATCTGAATTGGTATTATTTACAAACAATATACACATATTTGAATTAGTTCTGAAGTCTATGATTCTGAATCAGATTATTCTGATGAAAATGTAATGTGTAATGTAACCAACACAATTGTACAAAACTCATCAGTAACCACTCGGTAACAAAACTAACAAACGCACTTTCAATTTCAGGGAATTGTTCACAGAGAAATATAGGAATAGGTTTGAACAAAGTTCATGTAGATACTTCTAAACTCACAAACAATCCGTGTTATCCGGGTGATATCGTGTTAACACAGAGTTCAAACAAAACTAAAATAATTTATAGATAAATAGCTACGATAAATAGTCATATTGATAGATCTGACGTTAGTTATTTTATTGGTGCCGATAGCGTCCACAGAACAATAGATAACGTCCATGGACGTAACCGACGTAACGTATTAACTCAGGACAGTGCACTCGGCTTTGCGAAACGAGGAGATGAAATAGCGAGGTCATAATCCTTTTGTCTCTTTTCTTTTAGGATGACAATAATTTTATTTCATTTTTTCATTCTCTCATTTTTACTTTTGTTGCTAGCAGATAACTATTAAATATTAGCGCAGAGAAGCGACACTGTCGTATACGTGTGGACATTCATTCTTTCACGGCGCTATATCCACAAGGTCGACACTTAATGTATAATTTTATTGCCTTGTTTTTGTTTTACTATTGAATGCTATAATATATTATTTCATTATCAATTGTCGGGGAATCATAAAATGAAATAAAAAAGAGATTGAATTATTATGTGTCATAAAAGTCATATATTGGCATGAAATTTAATTTTATGTTATGAAAGGCCGTAAAATGTCATATAATTTGTAATGTGTCCAGGAAGGTCATCAAATGTCATGAACGGTCATGAAATGTCATAAAAGCCATGACGCGTCAAGATATTTCATTCGATGCCATGAAATCTCATAACAGTTACGCGAAATGTCGTAAAATGCCATGAAAGATCATGAGAAGTCATGAAAGGCCATGAAAGATCATGAAATGTCATAAAAGTCATAATATGTCACGAAATGATATACTGATTCTATAAGAAGCAGGCAAATTTAGTGTAATTACTACTTGAGCAAAAGATTAAGTACCGCATTTTGAATTTATTCATTGAATTTGAATTTATGACGTCACATACCCCATGTTATTCTACGTATTTAAATATATCTTTCTGCCAAATTTCACTAAAATCGGTTTCGTAGTTTAACTACGATGAAGTAACAGACAGACATAAATCAAGTTTTTGAAAAAAAAATTTCATTCAGCTCTGAATTTACTATTAAACTACTGGAAAATGACACCCATGTGGATTTTTTCTGAAAAAATAGACTTTATCACTTAGGAAATATTTCGTTAAAAAGATCCCAATTTGCCTAAACACGCTGCACAGAAAATTGGGAATTTTCTAAATATCAATGATTAAAATATACTTCTCATAAATTTTATCACGCTTTACTGCTTTATGCGAACGTGGGAACCTAATAGTATAACTTTGTACAGGTGACCAGCTCCTTTCCTTTCCAAAAAAAATCCAACAATCCCAAAAATCCCCAATAATCCGGTGGATACAAACTAATTTAAAATACTCAAGCTTTCGAAATAGTATTTCTAGGGCCAAAATGTCTTGCACCTGAGGGCTGGAGCAGGACTCAGAGGTAAGAAATATTGGTTGGGTGGGGAAAGTAGTTTCGTGATAAAAAGTAGCCCATGTTACTTCTGACAACGCCCTATTCATGTCTGCAAAGTTTCATTTAAATCGAATCAACCGTTTCGTAGATTAGCGAGAACAGACAGATAGACAGATACTACGGTTTAATTTATATGGAAGATGGATTTATTACTTATCTTGCATTTAACTAAGGAGAATTCATTTTCCGTAATGACGTTAACACCTGTGTTTTATAAATTACAAGCAAATTGCAATTTATTATTAAAAAACTGTCAATAACTTGTTTTTGGTTTTTTCCTCGGGGCTGCTTTAAATTCCACTACGTAAAATTTACTACTGACCAGTTTTTTTTTTAAATTATATTTGAATTATCCTGTGATAAAATTTGCCACAACCACCCACTAATTCTCTTCCACAGTATATTATATAACACTTTTTAATCATTTTTTAATTGATATGTGAAGAATATATTAAAGACATAAACCAAAAAACCAATGCAGGAGAAATTTTCACAAACCCAGTAATTTCAATTGACAAGTTGATTTTAGCTTACTAACTAATAAAACCAAAAGTAACATTTTTTAATGCTAGTACTAACGGGATAACGTTTTAGGTCACATTTGGGACGGTGAACATTTTGATCCATCGTCATCATACGATATCAATATAATAAGACGACTCACATATTATATGTAACAATCGTAATCAATTTCGTGATGGGAAACAAATCGTACTACATGCCGCGATCGGTCGAATGATCATCATCCTGTTTTCGGTGGGTCATCTATCTCTATAATGAATGTTGCTTCGTATTCTTTATTATGTATGTACTTCTATATCATCATACGCTCAAACATTTGCCTACGCTAGGCTAATTATTGCTGCTGATTCCTTTTCGCACTCATGCAATTAGACATTTTAAATTTTCCGTCAAATGCTCCATTAGTATTTTTGTGTGTAAGTATTATGCTATTTTATAAATTAAAACATTTTTTTACTATATCAGAATATTTTTGTTTTTAACATAGTATGTTAAATTTGCACTGCAAAAAAAAACTGGCTATTTTGAACCCATTATCTATTTTTTAAATTTTAATTAAGAACTCCAACTAACTTAAGAAAATGTTATGGTTACCTTAGTAATATGACGTTAAAAACTTCAAATTTGACAATACTCACGTCAAAATTCCCCAAATTCTCGTTTTAGTTGCCAGTACAAAACCATAAATTAAAACAGCCATTTTACATATTACTGAAATTTTTTACAAATTTGTAAAATTTTAACGTAATAACTTTCAAAAATATTATTGTCATCCGAATACCAAGACATATAAAAAACCAGGAGTCACAGAAAATAGATTTTTGATGAGTATTCTTATATATAAAAATCGATAATAAACCTAGACTAGATGAAATATTTTTTTCTAAAGGCAAGTGTTAGAAAATGACAAATGGACTCACCGGTAGCTATCTCCTACAAACTTATTTTGCTTCATTACGGCTTACATTTTAAAATAAACCTTATGCGTAAAGCAAAAGTTTCGTTTATGTATTATACGATTCGGCTTCGGCCGAATGTTCGGTTTAAACATGTGCCGAAGTTCAGCCGAAGTTCGGTATCAAACAATTGTATCAGTTAATAGTATCTGACAATCGTATCTGACAATCGTATTCGACTATCGTATCAGACAATCGTATAAGTTTACATCTTATTTGTATTATAAAATTCGGTTTCGGCCGATTGCTTGGTTTAAACATGTGGCGAAGCCGAAGTTCAGCCGAACTTTGGTATCAGACAATCGTATCAGACAATAGTATCTGACAATCGTATCTGACAATCGTATGTGACAATCGTATCAGACAATCGTATCAGACAATCGTATCAGAGAAACGTATCAGACAATCTTATCAGACAATGATATCAGACATTCGTATCAGACAATGGTATCAGACAATTGTATCAGACAATCGTATCCGACTATCGTATCCGACTATCGTATCTGACTATCGTATCCGACTATCGTATCCGACTATCGTATCCGACTATCGTATCTGACTATCGTATCCGACTATCGTTTCCGACTATTGTATGTTTGCAGCTGGCCTTAAGGAAAGGTTATACTTTAGTTTATTAAATAATATTTATTAAACTTGGTAAATAAATACTGTAATAAACATTAAAAGTATATTTATTACTTTATTAGTAAGCTTTAATATATGAAGGTTAACTAATTTGTCGAGAATAGTGTCATCTTCAGTCAGATAGTGGAACTAATTTTTTTAGAACTAAGCTATAACTGATCAAAAGATGACGCGTTCATTGGCGTTCATTTTTTATTTTTCGTTTGTATTTTAATAAATTGATGCAAACGTCAGTCTGACGTACGTCTGACTAGTCAGACAATGTCACTGAGAAAGGGGTACAAGCAGGTTGAAGCAAACCCCATAAATATACTTACGTCTTTTTCACTCACACCAAAATTCACCTTACGGAAAACATGTGAAAAATGAAGCAAATGTATGGAACTGGGCTTGCTCTGTTAATTTAATCCACAGTCACAGGTCACAGTGATCCACAGCCACAGTTCATATTCTGTGATTGATGGTCGTCCATTTACAACAAAATATTTAGATTACGTATATTTTTGTTCTAAAAGAGGACAACTTCCAGTTAAAACGCTTACAATTTGCCATGGAACTTATTTCTACATTTTTTAACCTTTGCGTAAGATGCATTTCTTAAACAATAGTTTCCGATGTTGATGCTTTTACAAATACTTAATATATTACTTGCTTTTAGTTTTCTTCAGATTTTAATCAAAATATAAAATAATTTTTTTTAGTCTAGAAATGTCTGATGAACTATTACGTTTGCTTGCACCAAATATTTCATGTTAATGTGCCACTTAGACACCACACCTGGAAAGAACTGCATGCTGTAGAAATATTTAGAATAATCCTTTATCAACATTTTTATTTGTAGTACCAAAGTTATGAATCAGCGAGAATAGTTTATAACTTGGCATCTTCAGAAGAGTCTACTGGCACCACGACTGCACAGACTGACCTCGTAGACACATATCATGAGGATGTATTTGAATTGATATCTAGTTCAAAACCTCAGCCGACAGAAGATGAAAACACTCAAGTATTTCAATGTGAAGTATGTGAGAAGTATTTTGATAAGGCCAAGAAGTACTATGGCCACCTCAGGGTGCATTCCAAGGAAAACTTATGGCAATGTGGTGTGTATCTGTCTGTACTAATACATAACTCCGGCCCTTTTGGATTGAATATGACAAAATTGTCACCAGTATGTTCCTTATTATTGTAGATTTAAAAAAAAAATAACTATAAGTATAGTTCCCCTCAAACTTAATGGCGGATCGGAATACGACGCTTTAAGCATTCTTGCGCAGGTACAGTCATATACCCCTCGCTCCACTGGGTCCCGCTACACCTAAAACTGGTTACTGTGACTCGACTTGTGCCTATGTTCACATCCGCCATAAAGCTTGATTGGAAATATACCATAGGCTCGAAGCACATGCTTTTGTGGAGCTTTATTTCTTATTATAGTAATTTAATTCTTGGATTTGCTTTAGCCTATTGCTCCTATAGTGAGTTTGCCACTCTAACTTATCTATCACAAGCTATATATATTATGTAATAGGGTTTCTATTAATAACTTGGCCACACACAGGGTTTTTATCTTAGTTTTAATTGGCTACTGTCATTAGATTTTAGAGAAACTGTCCTTGTTAATTACCCATACCCTTTTCAATAATGAGAAAATGCTGTCCATTTATATTAAATCTATACTAATATTATAAAGCTGAAGAGTTTGTTTGTTTGTTGTTTGTTTGAACGCGCAAATCTCACGAACTACTGATTCGAATTAAGAAATTCTTTTTGTATTGGATAGTCCATTTATCGAGGAAGGCTATAGGCTATTATTATATCAACTACGACTGATAGGAGCGGAGCACCAACAAAAAATGTTGCAAAAACGGGAATAAATATTCTTTTTGAGAGCTTCCGTTGCGTGTGCTGCGTAATTATTTATATAATGTATCACAACTTATTATAAAATAAAGTCTCCCGCCACGTCTGTCTGTCTGTCTGAACGTGATAAACTCAAAAACTACTGAACGGATTGGCATATGGTTGACACCAATGGACTGAGTAATTCATGAGACAGGTTTACGTATATAATTTATTAATGTTTTGTGGAAATTTCTTGAAATATGAAGATTATTGTTGAAGAAGTCGGAAAAAAATCAAGCCGGCTGGGAGCTTTCATCAAAAACCCTGCCTAATCCTTTTGAGATATAAAAAAATAATATATGGAGGGATTGCGTCTCTTTTATAGGATTAAAGAAAAGTCCGCAATGGCTTATGTCTATCTTTTATGGATAGCTTACTATACCTATTTTTATGTTTAAAAAAATGGTGTCATATGATGAGATGATGGGAAAGCAATTTATATGGATACAGCATTAATTGTTAACAAATTAAATACGTTATTTATTTTCAGCTTTTCATGCATATTATAATTGCCTTTTACACCATTCAATTTAAATTAATATTTTCGGAGTATGGCGAAATAAAAACAGGGAGGCCGGTGGCCCCCGCCGACGCGACTCGCGTGATGTAAAATTAGACAAAAGTTGTCAATATTGTATACAAAGAAATATTGTACTTTGTTTTTATGTATTTATTCTTTACTTTTTCAAATATTTACAGTATTGTAAATACAATACATTAAAAATACTCTGAGTAGGATGAACTTACGTTACATTTAAATCTAATTCACATGTTCAACGCGACAAGCTGATACGACACTACGACAAAAAAAAGCACTACGGCTTATATGTTCTGCTACCCGTGCGAAGCCGGGGCGGGTCGCTGGTTTATTATAAAAGAATATTGAAGTATGTATATCAGTTGTCCAGTAACCCAGCATAAGCGTGTCATTATCGTGCTGTGGTTCTAGTGGGGAGCGGGGTAGACGCATTTTGCTACTTTTAGGCATATAGTTTAGTCATTAAAACTGGGAAAGTTTTTATGTTCATCATCTTATTTTGGTTGTTTTTCAAAAAAATTGCATAGTACTGACAAATATAATTCAACATGTGGTTCAAAATAACATTCAAATTGGTTCTGCCAACTTCAGATGAATACATTACTATGATTGTATGAAAATAGACCTTCAGGGTATTGTAATGTCAAAAGTAGGTTTTAGGACACATCAAAAGAACAGTTCATCATAGTCCACAATGAGTGAATATAGTTCAACGATGATTTTGTTTTATAGATGTGTTAATAATAAATAATTCAATTTTTTATAAATTGTTTCAGACGAATGCCCTGATAAAAAATTTAAAACAAAACGAGAATTGACTAAACATAAGATGTCACATTCACCTGATATTAGACAGCATAAGTGTATGTTCTGCCCCATGGCTTTCGATTTGGGGCGTAAATTGAAACAACATATACTGACTAAACATCTCGGCAACAGGTGAGCTGTATTTAAACATGTAATGTGCCAGTCTGAGGTGCCAGTTCATAAAGTCCACAAGCGATGGGGAGTGAAAGTAAAGTGTATCATCATCCAAAAAGGTTGGATTGACCCTTTGGACATACGATATACGATACTAATTTGGATATACATTACTAAGCTATCTTTATATGAAAGTTAAAAAATAACTAAAATTTTGAAAACTGTTCTGTCTTCTAAGCCACCCGAATTAGCAACTTTACACAAAATTTCTTAAAAATGTCCAGTATATGAGTACATTATACTTCTTGTATTGATTTATATTTGTATATGTGATAATAAATAGAGATGCGCCGAATATTCGTTTTGTATTCGGTATATTCGGCGGTTTTGCAGCTATTCGTATTCGGCCGAATATTCGGTTTTTTTGCTGAATATATTCGGTTCTAGACTTTAAATATAATAACATAACATGATACTTATTATTGCAGCAAATCTCAATTGAAATTCCAAAATATTGGGAAAATATATTATTATTATTTAATAAGCTGTTAGCTTATTAAATAATAATATGTATACATACTTTTCAGATCAGTAAATTAAATAGTACTAGAAGGATGTAATATTTATTTACTTTAATCAACAATCAAAGCAATCAAATTAAAAGTTATTCTTCTCTGAAATCCTTTGATTATGACTAACTAAATAATAAGGTGCTCTGATCATACATGAAATATAGCAAAAAATCACAATAGACAAGCAATTTAAATTAGTATTTGAAATTAACCAACGGTAAACTATGATGTAGAAATACTAAGCTTTCAGCTCTATCTGGCAGCAACTTATTGCGCTTTTCTTCATAGACTCGCTTTCCGCGTCTGTCTGTCTGTATATCCGCTAACTCCTCCTAAACCACGAAATGGATTTTGATACGGTTTCCACTGTTATATGAAATGTTATATTATTTCCACTGAATATTCGGTTCGGTAAGAGTTAAACCGAATAGTATTCGGTATTCGGCACAAATCACTATTCGGCGCATCTCTAATAATAATAACGTATACATCACAACAACGTCTAGGCCCCAAACTAAGCATACATATAACAACCAAGACCCGGTACCACTATCAATATTCATCTTATAAATACTGACCCGACCTGGGATTCGAACCCGGGACCTCCAGCTTCGTAGGCAGGGTCGCTACCCACTAGGCTAAGCAGTCGTCATAATGTTTATATGGATGGCATAATAATGTATACTTATAGATAAAAACATAAAAAAACTTGATAGTAATGTTCGGTAATGATATGTATGTTGTTCCAGGCCACACAGTTGCGACCAGTGTGAAATGGCTTTCACAAGGCTGTCAGATTTAAAGAAACATAAAGATATACACAATGGTATGAATAATGTAATATATATACATATATAAATTATTTCTCCAGTTGTGTAGCGTTGTTTATTGTAATTTGACATGCTGCTCCATACACTTTTTTAGTGAAGTGCGAGTGAAAATATATTATAATGATAAAAGGTATAGAGTTTGTTTTGCCTCATACTTTGAACTTGATAGTTTCGTGGAAATGCGCGGCAATCTAAATACTTACTGCATGGTATGAAATGCTGACATGGGCTATAAATTATCTCCATCATACTATCTCTTTCTAAATTGTGTGACCTAAGGCAAGTCTTTTCAGTGTGGGCTAATTAATCAGTTGAGATATTGTGATTATAGATAAGCTTATTTTGAATCCAATTTATTCCTCCAATAAAAAAAAATGACATTCCAGTTGTATCAACATTTAGAATGACATATTCTCCTCGAGTTTTTTTTACAGGTAATTGAATAACATATAGCCATGGAACTATTATGTACTACGTACAACTGGAAGGAGCTCTCTCTAACATTAGCGTGGTCATACGTAAACTGGTGATTAAAACAAAAAAGTGCGAAAGGGAAGTAACCGGGTGCCTAACTATCTCTTTCTACACCACTTCTGTGTGGCTAGCATAAAATATACCACTACACTGGGGAAAGTACTATGGTGAATTTAGATTTTATTATGAGGGAACCGAGGAATAAAAAACTATACGTCATGATAATTACGATACAGGATCTATAATTTCCGCTAATGCATTATGTTTTCCTCTTCATATTTCTCGTTTTTTATTATGGGGGTCATCCATTGCTCGACTGTTGAACATTTTTCTTATGGTAGGTAATTAGTAGCCTACAAAAGTTAGGTAATGGCATTGTTTCGCAATGCATGATCTCACGTCGCGTTCTAATATCACTTCTTCTGAAAGTTCTGAATCCATTTTGATGATTTTTGTATTTGGTCACTATTTTTCAACATAGGGTAGATACAGTGGAAGAATTATCGAAATCAGCTGGTCTAATACGCCACTATGGCCGTTCCATATCCGAGCTGCTATTTCACGTCGCTGGTTGTACACAGTCGCCGAGCGGAGGTGAAGTCAGAGACGCATATTTTTTCCTCTTCACATTTCTCGTTTTTATTATGGGGGTCATCCATTGCTCGACTATTGATGAACACTTTTTTTTAGGGTAGATAATTCACTAATTAGGCCACTGCCTATAAAGGTTACATAATAGCATTGCGAAGCAATGCCATGATTGCTCACATCGCGTTCTAATATCACTTTTTAAAATATTTTGACTTAATTCAATAGGACTTTATACACGTTTGGCCGTTAATATTTCTGAAATTTCTGAATCGATTTTGATAATTTTTGTGTTTAGTCACTATGTTATAACTTAGGGTAGATACTGTGAAAGAATTTTTGAAATCAGTTCTTTTAATTTAAAGCTGTAGCAAATCAAAAAAGTCGATTCTTTGTTTTTGCGGAGTTTTTACTAAACAACTTTATTTCTGTTTTCTTTTGCAGTTTTATTTCTATCTATTTTCTTTTCTTTTTAAACATTATTTAGGTACCGTAATTTAGCTTTATTTGGGTATCCGTTAACGCAAAGTTATAGTAGCCCTTGACTAAGCAAGAATTAATAATAAATGAAAAAGAAACGTACCTAAAAAGCATCAACGCAGGATGACAAGCTATTAGCAAAATATTAATATAACACTGGTCTACAAAAATTTTTTTTTCGAATTTTGATTTGATAATATCATCTACTGTTAATGTTTTTTAGTGTGTTGAAACCGAAAATGAGGTCAATTTTTCTCCATAACGTAGGTACAGATTTTGTTCAATCTCGAGTAAGTACAGTAATTATTACAATAAAAGATAACAAAATCGGCTGGTAACTTTGATTTATTTTCATCTTGTTCACAATATCAAATACATAAATACATATTACATACATATTATATATTACATAAATAAATAGTACATATTTCCGCTTGTCAGAATAAACGATGACTCATACTTAATCATTATTTTTATAAAAACTTTTTGTAACAATGAATATGTTTATTAGATTGTTTTCGTGTAGGAGTGTAATAAATTTGCCTATATTTCCAATATTTATGATGATAGACAAAAGACAGTGATGGCAAAAAAATCAAGAGCTTTCGGAGCATTGTAAGATACTAAATTTTCTAAAATCGGTTCGTAACTTTATCGGAAAATCGAAAACGGTGAAAAAGTCGAAATTTCCCTATTTTTCGGACAAAAAGTTGATTGTTTCAGAAACGGAAGAATTAATATCGAAAAAATAAAAAACCTTCCGAGACTGGTAGATTGTCTACAAGTTTGAAAAATAAAATTTTAAAAACGGTCGAAAACCCTGACTTGAGCATGTGCCCTTTTCATTTAATGATTAGCTACCCTAGAAAGTAAGATTCGGCCTTATTTCAAGAAGTTATAAAGGTAGACGAAAACACTAGCGTCAAAAAATGCAAGAGCTTGCGTAGCTAAGTATGGTAGCACATCGAAAATTGGTCCATAACTTTCTTTGAAAATTTTTTGTCGTACAATTTTGTTCAATTTCCTCCGATAATTGCGAGAAGAGCGAAATCTGTAGATTTTTTTCTAGGAAACTTATTTTTTTTAGACCTAAGTTATTAATACATATTTATAGAAATAGATAGTAATACACTATTTTACACTCTATTTTTTGTGACTTCTGGTTTTTAATATATCTTGGTATGCGGATGATAATAGTATTTTTAAAGCTTGTTATGGTATATTTCATATTTGTTAAAATTTTATTAATATATAAAACGAAAGTCTTAATTTATGGTTTTATGCTGGCAACTGAAACGAGAATTTGGGGAATTTTGACATTTGTCAAAGTTGACTTTTTTGACGTCATAATACTAAGGTGTCCATAATGTTTAGATTAGTTAATAATAATACTTTGGTAGTTGCCTTTTGCCCTCTTTTGCCTATGATGTGGCCGAAATAATAGGTTGCCAGATATTTCAATGAATATGAAAGATGGAAACCTATGTATTGTTTTAAAGAGAAACGTTTTTCGTTAAAGTACGAAAATAATTTAGTTATAATATCTGACGTCATTCTAGTTACAGATCTGACACCATACGGATAATGAATTTGACGTCATATATGCATTTGAGAGACTTGTGTGCGTGATTTCGATGGGGTATTGAATCTGTCCGTATCTCTGGTGCCAATCGAAAGGAAGGAGGCCATCATATTAATATTTGAGATCCTTAGGTCTCGCACCAACAGCGGCGGCCTTACCCATTGCGAGGCTCCGGGCAGCAGGTCTTTGCGAGGCCCTTTGTCCTACGGAAAAGTACCTATGTGATGCGAAAGTAGGTCTGGTTGTTTGGTAGGTATTCGTTATGTTTGACGAGAAATGCTAAGGTTATACAAATAAATAAAATTTGAGTTTTAAAATATTTTACTTACATTGAAAGATTTACAAAATTAACGTTAGCGACTTTTACTAAGACTAAAATCTTTAATTAAAGCACAATAATCTAACGAATGAGCTACGTCATTTTCGATTGAAAGAATAGCAAGGGCTGAAAGCCGATCTTGTGTCATCGAATTCCTCAAATATGTTTTAATAATTTTAAGCCTCGAAAAACTCCTTTCAGCGGATGCAACTGTAACAGGTGTGGTAGCAATAATTTTCAGAACTATTACGATAGTGGGTTAAACTTCAGTAAATTTTTTTTCTATTATGTATTTAGCTTACTCAATACTAAAAATGCTATAATTTACACTTTTCCAGCTCACTCAATACTTGAAACACTGTAAAAACGTAATATTAAATATAATTAAAAGATATGTACGGTACAGCAACAATTTTGTAACTCATACTGCAAGCAAAATAAATCCAAGATGACAAAAATTGCCGAACGAAATGAAACAAGGGAATTCCTCTAGCGACGGGGATTCCCCGAGTGATAGATTTTAACCTTAATAAATAATTAAGAATCAAAATCAAAAGTTTTAAATAAAAAAAAAATAGTAAAAAAATTTGTATTTTTTTTTAAATTTGCTTGATGCGAGGCCCCTGCAAGAGCGAGGCCCCGGGCGATTGCCCTGTTCGCCACCCCCTAAGGCCGCCGCTGCGCACCAACGTTGAATTTTGAGATATTTCGGCCCTAGAAATAATGTTTCGGTACCTAGAGTCTTTTAAATCCATTTTATCCGCCGAATGATTAGGAATTTTTGAGATTGTTGGGTTTTTTCGGGAAAGAAAGGAGCTTGGTTGCCTGTACGAACTTATGTTTTCAAGTTCCCACGTGCGCTCAAGGCGGTGAAGTGCGACAATATATATGAGAAATATATGTAAAACATATATATCTATAGAATCCTTGACCTTTTTATTATGTTTAGGCTCATTGGGATCGTTTCAACGGATATTTTCTGAGTGATAGTTCTGAGGGCTTCGGCGTGCAAAAGTACCTACGAAACTTGTCGCGCTTGGATCTTTACTTCTGTGGGATTTAACTATTTTGTAAATAAAGGCGGTCAGCCATCCAATTATGAATCACATTCTAGGTAGCTTTATTTCTATAATCAATAGAAGATTTGTTTTCAAAAGGGTATTATACATAAAGGGAGCATGCAGCTAATTTACTAAGGTGATTGAGATATCGATATTTGAAGGTTTATTTTTAGAGTTACTAACTGCTTCACAATTTATTTCTTAGGTGAGAAGCCGCCGTCGATTGATCATATTTTCTGCGGGTTGCCAGCTTTTAGTGACTAGCTCTCTTGAACTTCTGTTTGATTGCTTCTACTTTTCTATCGAGGTGGATAGGAGTCGGGCTACTGCCGTCTATTTTATTTTTTTGTAAATTTGATGATTTAACAGTATTTCGTACAAATCCAACCAGTATTTTTGATGCTATCGCAAGTTGTACTACGCGGTGGCCACGCGAGATCTCATTTTCAGTGCTTACGTTCGTGTTTTATGATCCCTTATAAATATTAAAATTATTCGTTAATAATGAATGTAAATTGATTCCCATCATTCATGTATGTTTTTTTACTCCATAATTATACTGATGTATGTTTGTAGCATTTTAATTTGAAATCTGGTAAACCAATTTTGACAAATGTTCGAATTAAAGGTTCTAATTTACTAAATTAGGAATAGGTTATTGACACGGACATACAGAAATCTTTATACTCATGTAAAAAAAGTTTACTTCAGTGTCACGGGTTAAGATAGGCTTAGAGAGTTTTGTTCGATCTTAGTCGAAAATTAAAAAGTTCCTGTTATGGTCTTATTTATCCTAAGTAACTTTGTCACCCTAATCAGAATGAGACAATAGGGCACCCACTAACGTCCTTGTTACTTTTATCTTTTTAATTCGTTTTCAAGGTCAAATTTCGAGGACCTCGAAATTTCTTCGTAGAGCTCATTTCAGTTGTACGTAGTACATATTAGTTCCATGCATATAGCCCACTGAGCCCCCATTGTGTGATGTCATCAATCTAAAATTTAAAAAAGTATTAATTTGCTCAATATTTATTGAATAAAAAAATTAAATATTGAAATTAGTTTTGTAAAATAGTCCATGGTAATAGAAAAAAATATTTAAAAAATGCCTTGAAAATACTTTGCTTACCATTATACTTAATTATGGCTCAGAGTCCATTACGTTCTTAGCAAAAAATTTTATCTACTTACATAAAAAAGTACAGAGTTACACTTTCTGTAACTCTTTGAAAGTTTGAGGGTGTGTTACACTGTAAGAAAGTTGAGTAGCCAAGTCTTTCATTATACAGGAAGAAATTTTAACAACCATCCAAAAAAATGCTAGATGTTAGGTATTAAAAAACATAGGTTACATTTTCACAATAAATTATTTAATTTACAGTGTTATTTTATAACATTTGTTGGTTGCCTTCTTTGTGATACGCCCCCGAGACCTTGAAACCGAGATGATGAAACTGTGCGCACTAGTGATTTAGTAGTTGGCTGATGGTTTGATTGTTAATATTTTTCTATTGAACGATACTAAAAGGAAACAAGACAGCCATCTGTTTTTTACCAAAGATCATAGTAATAAAATTTGGATGATTGTTATAATTTCACCCTGTATTTGAAGTAGGGTATTTTTGGTTTTAGGTTTTACACGTACCCATATTCAACAATGTTTATATATCTATAGACTTTGATCCCTTATAAAATACTTATTTTAATGGCCAGTTTGTTGGTTTCAGAGTGACGCGAATTAAGTACGAAATTAATTTATTAATGATTTTTTTCAAATATTGAGCCCGTGTCGAAAATAAGTGTTATTTAGAATTATCAATCATGAAATTAATATTTAATTTTATTTATGTTTTCAGCAAACAAACGCCATTCATGTACAGTATGTGGAATGCAATTTACGGATAAATCGAATTTAAAACGGCACTTAGTAACCCACACACGAGAGAAATTATTTATATGTTTAGCGTGCATGAGACGATTTACACAGGTGATTATGAAACATTTTAACATATACCACACCTAGTTAGCACTAACATTCATCGTACACACAGTCACAGTCAAACAATAGAGAACTTTCGCAAAGATGATTATTTATTATATTGTTACATTTAACTGAAATTTAGACTAAAACAGTATTAACAATATAAACAAATAACAGGAATAGAATTTTGAACTTTGCATATTTTAGCGAGCACCAACTCGTATATATAGTGTAGTACTGGTACCAGTAGTACTGGAGCGCCACTAACGATACGCGGTATACACGTGTGATGACGTCACGTGAGTCCATTACATAGAATGTAAATATTTAAAGCTCAACTTTAAGTCTTAGTAGACAAGTTTAGTTCTGTGAGCCAGCTCCTCATATGGTATGTTATGTATAATTTTAATACCTATGTATTGTTAAGAAGTTGATAATTGATAATGGTTGATGATTAACATAATTGATAGTACCACGGCACAGACCAGTCAACCTATAAACCATGCTTTAATAAACGTCAGTACGAAAACGAAATCGCCAAAAAGTGGCGGGGTGCGGGGAGAGGTCGGCTAATTTTCATTGGCTCGTTCAAAATTGACAATTTAATGGCTTCCGACGTGCTTCCAACTGACCGCTCACAAGAGACGTAGTTATGTAGTGTCACTACATAGCCTTGGCGAATGCTATTCCCTGTCAAAGCGTGGTCTATAAGGTTGACTTGTCTGTGTACCACGGGCATATCACTATTTTATACTATAAGACCCGTAAGCGCGGACAAAAGAGTAATATGACCGCATTTGCAATGAACGTTGCTGCTAGGTATAAAATACAAAGAATGGAAAGCAGAAACTAAGTAGTTCAGGAACATTCACTAAATTCATTTAACCCTTTTATTGTGCAAAATTTTCCACCCTTTCTTTAAAATTCAAATTAAGGTGGTGTCGCGCAATATTGTATAATTGAAAATTAAGCTTTTGTAAGTGTAATAAAGCACATTTTTCTTCAAATAGATTACAGTCTGGTATATTACGATTTACGAAATAACTTCCTGAAACTGAGTTTGTAAAACGTTATACTATATTAGTTTCATACTTATAGAAATTAACTAATTAGTTTATATTACACCAGATATATACCTTAAAGTATACTATTAGTGTAGAGTACGATAATTTGTTAGGCTGTGTAGGTACGATATAGTCACATTCTCATCATCAGAGAAGCATTTAGCTGATTTGTTCTGATTTATATCACTATTAAAAAAATCGCTGTTTGCTTTATATGTATTTCAACTTTTTGATAACTTTAGAAAATATATCTAATCTATTATTTTGTATTTGTTTTAAGATTGCATCGTTAAAACGGCATTTTTCTCGGTGTTCTGCCCAGAAAAATATTAAAATTGATAATATAGCATCCTACAGTAAAAAGTACTATTGTGGTGTGTGTGGGCTGGTATTTCAATATAAGAGTGATCTACGAGAGCACACTGTGAGGTTAGTAGCTTTTCATCAGGCTTTTTAATGCTTTCACTGCTGGAGTACAGTCCTGTCACGGTATTGAGTTATGGTGTGTAAAACCATAAGCCGCTGGTCTGGTGTAGACTGTTAAATTCCGCCATCACAGTTGAAAACTTATCGTTTAATACACGCTTATGGCAGGGAGTGAACCATATCCTTTGTATAAAAGGCGGCGTGCTTAACGGCCACCACAACTGGATCTTGCTTTTAATGCAAAATATAAAAAAATATATATATGTGTATCGTTACATTCTTATATGTGTACAGTCTGTGCCTTCATTAATAATTTTTTTCGTGTATAACTTTTTTGTTTAAAACTTACATTAAATTTATTTGCTTGATGATTTCTTATTTCCAAAACTTCGTGCTCGGCCCTGTTGGAGGCGCTTGTTACGAAAAATCTACAAGAAAATATTCAAACTCTAATATAAAACAGATGTTTAAACATTATTAGTTATTAATGTCATTATTATTAACATTTTTAATGACTGTACGGTTGGGATCCTAACAGCGCAGCTAAGTTCGATTTCGTAAGTTCTACGTTCGATTCGAGTAAGTTCGATTCCCGCTCAGGTCAAATATTTGTGTGCATGACTATCTATATTTGTTCCGTATCTGGGTGTAAAAAATATCTATATATGTATATATTATAAAAAAAAGAGTATTATTATTATTAAGTCATCCACAATGTCATGAAAAAAAAAACATGATTGGCTTACATCGACATCGATTATTGCACGACAAAATAAATTCAACCAATTCCATACCGACGTGACACGCGTGATGTAATTACTAATTACCTGGACAAAAGTTATCAATGATGTACCTATATATGAAGAAATATTTTAGTTTGTTTTTATGTATTTATATTCTTTATTTTTTCAAATATTTGCAGAATAAGAAACAAAATACATTAAAAATACTTCAAGTAGAATGAAGATATGTTACATTTAAATTTAATTAAATCTAATCCACATGTTCGACGCAACAAGCTAATACAACACTATGAGAGAAAAAAATGTAGGCATATGCTCTGCTACCCGTGCAAAGCTGGGGGAGGTCGCTAGTTAAAATTGGAAATAAAAATACGCGTATTCAGTTTTTTTTTTTCAAATATGAAAGTTGTATGAATTTTATAATTCTACAAAGGTAACACTGCCAACTCTGTCAATTCTGTCATTAGTGCTCAGATCCAAAATGGCCAATCTTAATAGCATTTTAACCGGGTTATATGGTAGAATAAAAATAAAATATTTTCTATAATTTTTCAGTGTTCACAAACCTACATTTGAAAAGCAAAAAAATAATGATAAAATCACAGAATGCGATAAAAATCTCGATGCTATTATTGACGATCACATAAAAAAATGTTACGATCAGGAGAATAATTCAGCTGGAAATGACAAACAGAACACCAAAAAGCCGGTTACAAAATTCTGTGGAATAACATTACAAAATAAGAGCAACTTAATTGAGCAAAATCCCAGGTAAATTGTCATACCGGTTAAGGACCGGTCAAACTGGTGACTCCACTGCACTATGAGTAGGTATCAAAAATAACAATTACTATATTTTATTTTGTGTTGTGTTTCAGTATTCATAAATCAATAGAACAAAACGAAAAAGACAAAAATATTGATCGCGGTAAAAGTGTAGATGCGTTTGTAAATGAATTGTTGTTTGGTAATGATACTTCTATAACGAATAATCGAAATGATATGTTGAACAACACAATCCAGGACACGGAAAAGTTATTCAAAGAAATGAATCAACTTTACAGCATCGATGATGAATTATTATATAATGATATCGATTTAGATAGTTTTAATCCCAGTCACTTTTTTAATACAGACACCGACGTAAATTTAGCTGCAAATAATGAACCTCTATTTGATTATACTGACGGTCGAAGTATAGATCAAGATCTAATGAATGCACTATACCAAGTAAAGGCAGAACATTTACCAGATGAGCTTTTAAATTTGAAAGAAAAACACATAGATTTTACGCAGCACGTGCCTAATGTACTACAAGTAAAGGCAGAACATTTACCAGATGAACTTTTCCATTTGAAAGAAAAGCACGTAGATTTAGCGCAGTCCGTGCCTAATGTACTACGAGTGAAGACAGGCCAGTTGCCAGATGAACTGTTAAGTATGAAAGAAAAACACATAGATTTTACGCAGCATGTGCCTAATGTACTACAAGTAAAGGCAGAACATTTACCAGATGAACTTTTCCATTTGAAAGAAAAGCACGTAGATTTAGCGCAGTCCGTGCCTAATGTACTACGAGTGAAGACAGGCCAGTTGCCAGATGAACTGTTAAGTATGAAAGAAAAACACATAGATTTTACGCAGCATGTGCCTAATGTACTACAAGCAAAGGCAGAGCATTTACCAGATGAACTTTTAAGTTTGAAAGAAAAACACTTCGATTTAACGCAGTCCATGCCTAATGTACTACGAGTGAAGGCAGAACATTTACCAGATGAACTGTTAAATTTGAAAGAAAAACACCTAGATTTTAGGCATTCTACACATAATGCACTAGATAATACCTCAATACTAGATCCTACTTTATCTGTGGAGGATTGTTCAACAATATTTGAGAAAGACGTAGATTTAGAAGCTAGTACGAATTTAGCTGCTAATTTGAATCAGCTTATAGGTGAAAACGACGTGCAATATATATCGACTGAGAACGATGATACTTTTATTATTAGCCTTAAGAATAGTATAGATGCTGAGCAACTGACTGATATGTTAAATATAGATATAGAATTTATTAAAAATGAAAATACTGAGTTACCCGTTGCGGACCTTTCGGAGAAGAATGAAACAAACTCAGTCGAAAATGCTTCTAAAGAAACGAAAAATGTTGAGCCAGAGAAAAAAGAAAAAACCTTTTTATGTGACAAGTGCAATAAGGTATTCAAGAGGAAAGATAATTACAAGTCTCACATCGGTAATATTTACGTTTTACAATATTATGTTAGTTATAATAGTAAAAAAGTCTGAAATTGTATTCATTACTAGTCATATTGAAAATGAAAAATCGGTCTGAAAGTTCTTCACGTGGCAAGGGTCCCGTCACCGCTGCTTTGCTCTCATTTTCATGTAGTTAAATTTTCTGATCTGATTTTGAAGATATGTCTTGCCAGACATTGTTTTTCAAATTCTCGTTGACACCCATATTGCTTGCTTCCATCATAACTATTATTTTAAGATTTCAAACGAAAATAAAATTTTAGAACTTCAGGAATCTAATGTTCTACATAAGTGCATCTTTATTGTGATTTTTTTTTAGAATTTTCTTATACATATATGTAGCAGGTTAGTTTTGTGCCAAAAATTAATAATTTAATAAAAAATTAACGAAATACGAAGGGGGTTCAATAAAGAGTAAGAGTGAATAAGACGCAGTTATCTTTTAATAGAAAATATTATATTTTCCATATAATCACCTTTTAAGTTAATGCACTTGCTGTATTTTTTTTCTAGACTTAAAATTCCTTCACTAAAAACTCTTCATCCATAGCATCCATCCAAAAATCGTGTATTGCAGCGACAATTACCTCATTGTCTTTAAATTTCGACTTCTGAGGTGCTCTTTCAACCGTAGAGATAAAAACCCTAGAGGCGAAGTCCGGTGAATATGGAGGATGTTCCATCAAGTTAAAGCCAGCACTTTCAATGAAGCCATCGCATCGCAATTCTGGACTTGTGCGCGGGGGCATTATCTTAATGAAACATAACAACTTTAGCGAGTTTGCCCCGCTGTTTCTTGCGTTGCTGTTTTGTTACACAATTTTTTAATTTGCCCTTCGAATAAAATTCTCGTAATAACGGCTCCATAATTGAGGTATTCGAGCCATCCCTTGGTTATCCCAGAAAAATGAGCCCATGATCTTACCGGCGGTGGATGGAATTGCCTTAAACTTAGGAGTTGGAGATCACGGGCTTCCAAGTTATGGATTACTACTTCGTTTCAGGGTCGTAATGGTGAAGCCAAGTCCATCGTTATGAATCGAGCCGTAAATTGGTCAGAATCCATCTTTGCGAAATGCGCAGTCTGATTTGATTCTGCGCGTCCGTTAGCATTCTGAGTCCCCAACGCGCTGATACTTTTTTAATGCCCAGATGGTCGTGCATAATTTTATAGACACACCCCAACGAAATCTTCACATCTTCAGGTATCAAATGATCGATCCGCCAGAACAATTTTTTCATTTTTTTTTTAAATAATTTGTTCAGTTATTGCCATCGTAGGGCGCCTCGAGTGTTGGTCGTCGTTGATAAAAGTTCTTGCTCACTTAAACTCAGCTCACCAGCGACCAACTGTAGATTATAGAGGAGCCTTAACCCCCTAATTCTCCTCGAGTCTTGTTTTACCGGCCCCATGGAGAAACATTTGAACAGAGATGTAATTATCGCGCGAATTTAAACTGTCTCCATTTTCGAGAACACGCTCCGACACGTAGGAAACAAATAAGGACGATTTTTAAACAACAAAAGTAAATCAAAAACTTTTCAATATTATTATTATAATAAATGTCGCGGCTTATTATGACGTATTTCAAGATTATGTTACATAACTACGAAATAAAGATATTTTGATTTGATTTGATTTGGCTATGGCTGCCAGCATTTATTTTTTTCCGTACCAAAGAGTATCAATCTCATTCTCATTTTCTATTGAACACCCCACGTATTTGTTAAAGTACTCTGAATGTTTTTGTTATTATATGTATGAACTAAACCAAATCGTAAAATTGCAGCGACGCACGAGCCCTCTCTCCGGCGACATAAATGCAGAATTTGTGGCGCTAAGTTTAGCTACCGATCGACTCTCAACAAACACACCAAAAGCGCTCACGAACCGCGAGTGACCAAAGCCCACAACTGTCGACTATGTGATAAACATTATAAATCTGCTTGGCTTGTAAGTACTGTATTGATCCGCGCGCAACCAGAATGATGTACGACTTCACAATACATGCAATTGTTCTGTGCGGCTCTAAAATGGTCACATAAATATGGCGGGCCTATGCGATCGGACATGCGTATCTCTTTTCAGAGCCGCATAAAATAATTCCTCATACTGTAAGAGTGTTCATTAACAATTTCTCTAGATACAGATTCCCGTGTGTGTGTGTGTATTGACTGTATGTGATGATATATTGAACTTGAACTTTGAATTTATTTAATATACAGGATGTTTTGAGATGGGACTGTATGGCCAAATCATAAACTAAAACAAATAGAAAGTGTTAAAGAAGTTCGATTTTTCGTTCTAGCTCGATTTTTTAAAAAACAAAAACTGAATATCTATTTTTGTAAAATCTATTACTTTAACCGGAAATCAAACTACAATGGCTTTTTTTCTACTATATCCATTCGTATTAATACAGATATTCGCTCGATAATTTTTTTTGGCCAATGTATTTAGATACAATTCATATTCCTTAATATTATATAGTGCCATCTCACAAAATTTTGAGGTAATAGTTGATGTCATCCATCGGAAACAGTATCTACAAGTACAATAGTCCCAAAAAACTTACTGCCATCAGCTTCAACTGTCAAACATTGACTATATACTTTTTTATTACATATTAAAAAGACGAAAGAACAAAAGCTGTCATTTACTTGACTGATCGATTAGTCGAGTGGTTAGAGATCCTAACTGCAGAACCAAAGGTCGCGGGTTCGATTCCCGCGCGGGAAAAATATTTGTCTGTATGTTTGTTTGTTCCGTGTGTGGGTGTAAATAATTTATATATGTATATATTAAAAAGAGTATTTAACTATGTATATCTGTTGTTTAGTAATCATAAGCACAAACACAAGCATAATACTTGCTTGCTTTGGGACTAGATGGCGCTGTGTGATATTCAATATATTATTATTATTTAATTATTAACCAAATTGACCATTCTCAAATTTTTGAACAAAAGCCCGTTATTTTATTTTTCGGAAGAATAGGAAATTTTAAGAAACTAATTTGATTTATTTTTTGTTTTATATCGGAATTTACGCAGTTATATCATTTTGAAAATTCTCATAGCTTGATGTCACAGGGTGGACTTATAAGGTCAGCCATTGCTGTTGCATATTTATGAAAAGAGTGACATTATTTAAAAAAAAATTAAATTCGTTTCTTAAAATTGCCTATTCTTCCGAAGAATAAAATAACGGACTTTTGTTAAAAAATTTGGGAATGGTCAATTGGGAATGTATAAAGTTCAATTTTATTCAATGGCTGACAGGCATTATATACAAGATTTATATTAATTATTATACATTATATATACAAGAATTGCTCATTTAATAGTATAAGATATAAATGATTTATTATTTTGTATACAAGGGAACTTCAAATGAACTAAGTAACTAACTTTTATATAAAGTTGTAAACCATTCTGATTGCCCTAATGTTATGTTTTTTTGAATTATTATTCGCTCGTATTTTCTTGAATCTTTTCTAAAGTTTTCTAGAGAGTTTTCAGAGTTTAAAAAATACTTAAATATATAGTATTGTATCTCCCATACCATAGAACCAGCAAAAAAAAAACCAATCACTTTTTTTTTTAATTCAGCATATTTGTCAATTAAAAAAAAACAATTTGATTTGATTTTCAGCTTAGAGACCATTTAGAGCGAGTTCACTTCGGTCAGACTCCGTATCCCTGTACAAATGAGGGATGTAATAAGAAATTCTTCAAGAAAAATGATCTCACAGCTCATAAAAGGTAAACAGCAGCTTTTTAAAGTCAGTTTTTTAAAATGTTTTTTTTTCTTTCTATTATTTGTTAACACTCATATATAATATTATTTTCCAATACATTTGCTATTAATATGATCTTTATGACATCGAAACTTGTACCGTAATGTTGTATTTTACAGTACTAGGCCTTTTTACTTTACACTAATCACAAACGAGCATTCTGTTTGTGTCGCATGCGTAAACCGCGAAAAGCAACCCGCTCGCGTCCTTCGCTCCAGCCATTATTACATTTGCAGTATCTACCTAATTTAAATCGCAAATGTGTTGAAAAATGTCGTATGCTGTTCTTACTCAGTAAGCTGGCTATTGTAATCATTGGTTTATTATAAGCACATCGACTATAATATCCAGCTTACCGTACTTGCATCACATTGTACTATTAAACTATTAAAGTGATATAATTTCTTTATGATTTCAGGAAGCATACACGCGAACGGCCATACGAATGCTGCATCTGCCATCGCTCGTTCCTTCAAGTGTCGCATATGTTAAGGCACCGACGCACTGTACACTCGAGACTGCGGTTAGTTTCATTCTGAGTAAAATAATTATTAGGGAATGAGGTATGAAATACCACATATTTCTAATACTTAAGCACCTATATTTTGTTGTGACATTTTATTACTTAGTAGTCCCCAACGCTTTAAGAACATTTTTGGTGTGTTGCGTTTTTTTAAATTATATATAAATTTCAAAATTCAGTAATGAAATAATATGGGATTTTCTTCATTATTTTTATTTCCTTTCACTGAATACTATCTTGAATAAATTGCCGATCTCCGATGACAACGTATATAATGCCTCTCAATTTCAAATAATTACAATTAGTCATCATTGTCAAAATCATAATTAAACTCGTGCATTGCCCTAGGTGAAGTCTGAGGTAAAAGCCTTCTTCTTGGGCAGGTATAGGTCGCGTCACGTTAAAAGAACGCCGGTGGTCATGCTGCGTTAAGCGATTTATCCATCCAATATATCCTTCAACGCACCTACCAATAACCAATATATGTATGAAGCCGCGATATTATAACGCGTTTAAGTCCGCCCGTGCCCCCCGTCTTTCACCCGCGACGCCTGTCCCATATCTAAGGCCATGCATGAGTTATGCTGTACTGCTGTAATATAGTTATGTTGACGACCGCTTAGCCTAGTGAGTAGCGACCCTGCCTACGAAGCTGGAGGTCCCGGGTTCTAATCCCAGGTCGGGTCAGTATTTATATGATGAATATCGATACTGCGGGTCTTGGTTGTTATGATGTATACGTTATTATTATTATTAGTTATGTACAGTACTTCATCTCTCGTTCACATGTGTTTTGTTTTAAGCACATATATAGTAGTACTAAAACAGCATAAAATAGGTAATTTTTTCTATCCACATTGTGCCATAGTTATGTCAGTCAGTTGCATATGTAACAACTCGATTGAAGTGTGGTTCACAATTCACATGCGTGATTCAATAAGAAAACATGGTGCAGCTTATGTGTAATAAACAGTCTGTCGCCGTTTGTGGCACGTTGCATTTGCAGTAGGTGTAAACATGGGTTATTTGTTTGTAGTTATTCTGCAGTTCAAGTCATTACTTATGTCAGAATAGGATATTTGACTAATATTGAAAATGTTTATCAAGAAAATATTAAAATAGGTATTATAACAAAATTATATTCGGTTGAAAATACAAAGAGCCTGTAAGGTTTTTTTTTTGAAATAAGAAGTTTCACATTATTTTAAATGGCTTGACCTTACACCGTGCAATATCGCCCTCTCTAACAGGACATTTAAAACATAACTTTTTTTAAAAATTAATTCACTATTATATATTTAGAAAACTCTTTCATATAAAATAATCTAAAAAACAGGCAACTCCCCATGTCATGCTACTCATGTTGGATTGGAAAATAAACAATTGACTTTGTTTTTTTTTCACAGAAAAACTGATGAGCCTGCCGTGAAGAAAAACGTCATTGCGTTATGATAAATGAATGTATTTAAAAATAAATTTAATAAAATAACTATGTGCTTTAATTTTGGAAATTTTATTAATTAACTCCTTATGTATGTACCAGACAAGTATATCGCAAAAAACGCCACAGAAGAAAAAGTTTTCATATTCAAGCAACTGCATATTGTTGAGTGAAAAATTAAAAACTTCTCCTCTTATAAAATTATAATTCCTCTGTTACAAAAGATTTTTGTTTGAGTATTTCTCTGAAATACGGATACTTAACAATTTCGTAAAAACTTTCAGATAACACATATTGTATATATTATGGATAATAGATGTATTTTGCAAAACTATTAAGCCATGGTGGACTCATTATGTTCATGTATTTGAGAAATATTTAGCAACAATTAACTGATAAAGACACGTCAGAAACGGCTAAAGACACGAATATACCTATAAAACATTATTAAGTTAAATACTAGGTGATAAAGAACCCCAAAGGCTATCAAAGAAAACTTTTTTTTTTATATGAACCTAAAGATTTGAAATAAATATAAAGGTTAAATAGTATAAATGGTAAAGACAAGAAAAGGACAAAAAACAAAAAGGACAGCACTTTTTAACTAAGTTTGTATAACACTTGCTGCGTCGATAATCAAATCAAATCAAATCAAAATATCTTTATTTCGTAGTTATGTAACATAATCTTGAAATACGTCTTAAGAGTGAATTTTATTACTTTGTGGAAAAACGTCACCACAAAGGCGCATTCAAAAATGCTGGTACCTCTCAGAGAATACGCAAGAAACTGAGGGACGCTCTTTTTAACAAAATTATAAAAAAAAAATTAACAATAAGTGCTTAAAGAATAATATTATTGGAACAAACTGATAGGCGAGCGGCTTACACCCATGGATTTTTATCATCTAAGTAGTCTGATACTTTATAATAAGCTTTTGCATAAAGCTTTCGTTTTATTGTAGTTTTAAACTTATTAAGGGGTAGATCTTGAATGTCAGCTGGGATCTTATTGTAAAAGCGTATACATTGCCCTTTAAAAGATTTCGTGATTTTATTGAGGCGGCTGACATGATTAGCAAGTTTATCTTTGTTTCTTGTATTAACATTATGCCGATCACTATTTTTTTTAAATAATGTAATATTTTTTTTTACGTACATAATGTTTTCAAATATGTATTGAGATGGCAATGTCATTATATTAATTTCCTTAAACTTTTCTCTAAGTGATACTTTAGATCCCAGTTTATAAATTGCTCGAACAGCTCGCTTCTGCAACACGAAGATTGTATTAACATTAGCAGCGTGTCCCCACAGCAGAATGCCATAAGTCATTAAACTATGGAACGCACTGAAATACACCAACCTCGCGGTTTCTATGTCCGAAAGGAAACGAATCCTTTTTACAGCGTAAGCTGCAGAACCGAGCCTTCTCGCCAAGTTAGTGATATGAGGATCCCATTGCAATTTCGCGTCCAATGTGATTCCTAAGAATACAGTAGAATCCACAAGGTCCAATTTCTCGCTTTTAATAACAATATTGGTAGGTGCCTGTTTGACGTTCGGTAGCGAGAATCTTATGCATTTGGTTTTTTTTTCATTTAGTAATAAATTATTAGCCGTGAACCATTCGACTATTTTGGAGATAGCATTGTTTACATCGTCGTAGGTAAATTTCTTTCTATTAACTTTCAATACTAAAGAAGTATCATCAGCAAACATTACTATCTCGTGATTATTTTTTACAAGGTAAGGCAAGTCGTTAACATAAACTAAAAATAGAAATGGACCAAGAATTGAACCCTGCGGGACGCCCATCGACATTGGGGATCCTGATGACCTCTCTCCGCTTACATCAACCCTCTGAACTCTGTTACTTAAGTACGACCTCAGAAAGTCGAGCGCACGGTCTTTAACACCATAATGACACAATTTCCCGACCAATGTATCATGTTGGACACAATCAAAAGCCTTGGAAAGATCACAGAAGATACCTATAGCATCTCCAGAGCCCTCCCAGGCCTCAAAGATATGCTGAATCAGTTCAACACCAGCATCGGTTGTTGAACGGCCCCGGGTGAAACCAAACTGTTTGCGATGCATTAAATTATTCAAGTTAAAATGTGAAAGTAACTGACCCATTAATATTTTTTCGAAAATTTTACTTAACGTTGGTAGTATTGAAATAGGCCGGAAATTAGTAGGGTCAGATGTGCTACCGGCTTTAAATAATGGAATGACTTTACTGTGTTTCATTAGGTCGGGAAAAACGCCATGGTCTATACACTTATTAAATAAATAAGCAAGATGAGGCGAGATGCAATCAATAATTGAGCTTGAATTATATTTATTATATAATATTATATATATTTGAACTATAAAACAACACACATCCATTGACGGGCATTACTCCGACCACAATGGAAGACTTGCGCGTCTTTCGTGGGCGGGGGGACTCCTTAAAGTGAATGAGACATCTATACATAGACTATTTTCTTTCAAAAGACGGTAAAGACAACGTGGGCGCACCCACCGGATACGAATCATACGGATGAAAACGTATGATTTAATGGTATATATATAATCTATAAATTACGTATTTTAAACAATTATCTTAGAATTATTAAAAAAAAAAAACAGTTATATACACATCTTGTAATAAAGAAATAAAATTTCCCGTGCGTATTTTTCAAATAAAATCAGTGCAACCCTGTTTTGTGTAGGTCGTAGAAATACCCATTTATGGAGTTAAAAGTATTAAACGCAACCCTTATAGTATAGTCATGTCCATCTGTCCGTCCGTTTGTCTTGATTTGTTACATCCTCATATTTTATACATTAACAGAGATACGAGGGCAGAATGTAAGTCTGGTAAAATTCTACTTTGGGGTGAGATTATAGTAAATTGCATTCATCATGAATTAAGCTTCTTGTAAAGTTTCAACCAGGTTTATTTGTCAGTTTAATTGTACAGCCAAAAAAAAACAGTTGCAATATTTTTCAAATATCGAGAACAGTTAGTATCGTGTGCTAATTAAACATTAAACATAATTAAACATAAACAAACGACGACTGTGATACTCCAAGCGCCATCTCTTAAAATGATTCATAAATGGTTTATCGATTTTCGCTGTGGTCGTACAAGCATAAGCAATGCCGGACATCCTGTCGCAATATCTTGCATCAACATCTAGATATAGAAAAGCTGTCTGGCTATATAATAGGTGCTGCGTTACTCATAGATCAAAAACGTACCGTGACCACTTCAGAAGCAGGTTCGGCGATGTTTGGACGAGGCAAAAAAACTGTTGTGGCGTTTTATGAGAGTAGACGAAACTTTGATATCTTACCACGCTATCGCTTCTGGAGAATCCGTAACGAAGAAGCCCAAAGCAGTTTTAAAGACCACCAAAATCGTTGCTACAGTTTTTTGGGACACCTATGTTGTAAACCATTTTGACTACCTATAGAAAGGAAAAACGACCCTAATTAACGATGAAAATAATTTTCTTCTACTCACGCATGGGTACACACATGTGCCGTTGCTGTGACCAAGCTTCGTAAATTACGCTATAGATTACTTGCTCATCCAGCAAATTGGGCAGATTCTGCACCCTGTGACTATTTCTGTGGCTCGGTAGAAAGATAAAGAAAAAAAAAGCTCCAGTGACGAAATTATTAGCAAAACTAACACATATTTTGAAAGTAATAAAATGTGAAACTATGAATTAATGGTATTTCACGTGCCCGGAAAATATCCCTACAATATGAGATGCGGCATCTTGACGATTCTGGTCTCTAAGATTTACACATATTTTCGTACATATATATATATTTAATTTATTCATTGTATATCAAAAACAGTATGCATACAATAGTCGTTCACAAAAAACCCTATGAGGTTTATACAGTGAACGGGAGTCACGTCGCATCACGACGGTAATATTTTTTTGATAAGTGTTTACATTTTTTTTTTAATCGAAAATTTCTGTAAATACATACTTCGGTAAGCTATTTAAGATGCTTGGCAACATTTATTCCCAAGTCCTCCTCCCATACTTATTAACACGTACAGGCAACACACTAGGCAAGTGATTTAGCTGACATAGTGGACTAGGTCTGTTTTTTATTTTTAACAAGTTTATATTATTATACTCATCAAGAATTAATTGCATACTAACTTTATCAAAACTGAGATAGTTTGACAATATTTTAACAATCCACTTTCGATATATGACGATCGCTTAGCCTAGTGGGTAGCGACCCTGTCTACGAAGCTGGAGATCTCGGGTTCGAATCCCAGGTCGGGTCAGTATTTATATGATGAATATTGATACTGGTACCGGGTCTTGGTTGTTATATGTGGTGTCTTCGCTTGGTGCCCAAAACACAAGCTAATGCTTAGTTTGGAGCCTAGACGTTGTTATCATGTACGTCATTATTATTATTATTATATCTAAATTTATCTCTTCTGTATTTAGGAATAATAATTGCAGTAGTAAATTACTACATCTAATATTGATTTCGAAGGGTTCCACTCGTGACGCTAGTAGACTAAATTATAGGTTGTTTATTTCAATTTGGAGCGATTTCTTCTTTAGTAAACATATTATATGCGGTGCTATGAGGAGCATGTTAATTACGTCTTAATATGTAGTGTCTTGTTTAATACACTTTCAGAGTTTATAATACTTGCCACAGATTTGTGCAGCTCTGTAGTTAAGTCACAAAAACGTTGCAGTGACATAACTTCATAGAAACGTTACGTATCGCAGACCTGCGCAATTAGGCAAACGTCGCACTTCAGAACTGCATAGACCGGTGGCAAGTATTGTAATGTCTTTGACTTATTTCTCTATCTAGTGCATCATACTTTTATAACGGATTTAAGTTTTATAAATGGCATGAAACGCGAGGTAGTCTTAGTTTCAAAACGTTATATGAACCAGGTGGTATACTTTTAATTGTTAGACATAAAATAATTGACTAGAAACCTTCTTCTGTGCTTACCGTCTAACCACTCATACTCTAGCTAGCTGGTGTATCTTTGTTGCGAGATGGCGAGTTTCAGTCTGAGTTTAGTCCGCGAAGTCCCCGCGCGCCGGCCTCCCGCGAAATAACGTTTGACATTTTCGATTATGTGAAGTTTTTCTGACTCTATTAAAACCTAACGCTGCTGTCAAATTTATTACTTCTATGCATAAATAAATCTCGAAATCGAACTAAAAAGCAGAAAATAATCTTTAGTATTAGTATAAAGTGATCAACGATAAAATTAATTTTATTGTGCAAAACCGTGTGGTGCTCGACATCAGTTATTTTTTTCTTTTTAGTTTAAATAGTTGTTAAAGTGTGTTTTTCAGTTTTTTTTAAACTATAATTATTTTTTTCATTTTTAGTCTTAATATTTTCTAAACTACATTTCATCAAAATTTACAAACTTACTGGTTGAATTCACAATCATCTATAAAACGATGAACTCATTTACAAAGTTTCATGTCCGTGCTACTAACCACTGAGGAGTTCCCTTGTGAGTAAACTATCCTAAGTGCATCATCAGTTCATTGTAAAAACCATGATTAACTATTCGAATCCCGTCACTGTTAATCCTACTTGAATACGAAGTTTTCCATCCGTATTACTAACCGTTGAGGAGTGCCCTCATAAGGAGAAAATTTTGGCTTCAGCATCAATTTGTGGTGAACATCATGGTTAACTATCAAACTGCAACGCATATACAAAGTGTCGTGTTCGTGCTATTAACCGTTGAAGAGTGCCCTCATGAGGAGACAATCCTGGCTGCAGCATCAGGTTATGTTTATAATTGTAGTGTATTGTCATTGAAGTCACACATGTCTTTCAAATTTCAGATATCTTCAGCAGAAGTGGGTGAAAATCGCGTTCCAAGATGCCATTACAAACAAACAAACATACAGGTGGAATTAATATAAGCGCGTTAAATGACATTTCTAACAAACCAAAACACAGCTATGATACGACGTGTCATTAGAGTTCTGGTTCCTACCTTCCGCCTCCATCATTAGACCTTGAGACTTAATCATGGTCAAAGTTCACATGACCTTTCTAAGAAGTCCAAACACAGCTATGATACGATGTGCCGTTACAGAGTTCAAGTCCTTACCTGCCGGCTCCATCATGAGATCAGGTCAACAGTACCATATTATTGTATTCTCATTAGGATTACATACAACTACCAATTTTCATGACGATAAGATAATTGGAAGTGGGTAAAATTTGTTTCCTAAAAATCCATTACATCTTACATACAGGTGGACCCATGGTGGACCCACTGCCTTCTATAGTTACAAGCCATGCTATTAGATTTGGCAACGTCGCATTAACTGTCACTTGTAGTCTGATTTATTTCGTCAGCTGACAAGATGTCATGATTTAATAATTAAAAATATGGGATTTAAATAACTAAATATGAAATTATCGATAGCATTAAGAGAAAATAGAAATAGGAGTATCTATTAAATTATATTAGCACCCGCCCGCGACTTCGTTTGCGTGTCATAAGTGGATTTTATGAATAGAATAGAATCATCTATAGAATAAAAAGAATGGTTATTATATCTCATTTCGGTTAGTGTTACTATGATTTTGTGCGTTTATAACAGGCTATATCTTAAAAACTAGTTTTATTGTATAATGTTCTACGGGAATGTACCGTTCTCTTGCAGTTTATTCCTCTTCCTGGGTTCTACGTAATCAATCTCGCCGGACCTGCTGGTGGCTAGCATGCGGTTAAAGTGACCATGAAAGGTATAAGTATAGTTCCGAGGGATCCTCGAGATTCCATATCCTCGAACCTATTCGAAAAATGACAAATATTTACTGTAATTTCCACCCAAACGTGTCAAGATTGTGACGTGAAACGAAAAACGATTATTGTGAAAATATCAACTTACCTTACTAATTACGAATAAACACGATCCAAAACGTAATTTTGAACACTGATTTATTATTTTAAATCAATATCTCTGTTTACATAACGTTTAAATGGAAGAAAACGCGAATTAATGACCTGATTGATACTAAGGCTCGGATTACACGCAACGTTGCCAGATTTCAGTAGCATGGCTTGTAAACTATAGATGGCAGTGGTGGACCTAATAAAGGCGTGTTAAAAACGTCCCGATTTCACAATACTGTATAAATTATACAACAAATTGAAATTGTACTTTTTATTTTAACATTTTAGTGAATGAATTTTAACAATAACTTATTGACAAAACAGTATAAAAACCATAGACATAAACTGTCACGCTTATAACATAAGACGCGTACAATACTCTCCTGTGACGAGTTTGAGATATAAAACGTGTCATATCTTTTAAACATAATATCGACGATAAAAATCGACTACCGAAATATAAAAACTTAATTGTTTATCTTAAAATTAAATACATTTTCTCAGTTGCGTGTTGAACATCACAATATCATGAGTCGATTTGCTCCATTATTGTCATATTTTTCATGAAGGAACTCAAACTGTTGGGGCTGTTGACTAGACTATCGAACGTGTGGTGGTTGTTTCCCAACTGAAATGATAACATTATATTAGAAAACACTATTTAGATACACTTTATATGCTTTATCAAATTTATAAGTATTACAATCCGGGCATGTACCAATGACATAAGTACGTAACTATAACTGACTCAGTGGAGAGAACGTTAAGCCATCGGTTGAGGATGCCATTAACTGATAGCAGTCGTTAAAATCCACCAACCCGCACTGGAGCCGCGTGTTGGATTAAGCTCCAAGCCCCATTAATCTGGGGGAGGCTTAAGGCCCTGCAGTGGGCATAATGGGCTGGTGGAATGCAATAGCAATGTTACAATTAACTTTTTGTAATGAGAAATTTCATTTTAAATTTTTTCTCAGTTCTCTATGTTCAAACACATTAAATATAAGATAGCATACCTTAGTAACATATCGCAACAAAACTAGACATTTGAAATGGTGTAAAGGAAAGGTAATGGTGTAGTGTCGTGATAGCCCAAAGCGAAACGAACCTGTCCCAATTTTATAAGGCCATAGGGACATGGTTCGAATCCGGACGTGTACCAATGAGTTTTTCTGACTTAAGTACATAACTATCACTGAATACGTGCCTCATAGAGCACGTTAAACAGTCGGTCCCAGGCGCTGTCAATAGATGGAGGTCGTTACAATCCCCAACCCGCAATGGAGCAGCGTGGTGGATTTAAGCTCCAAGCCCCCCACCCTGGGGGAAGCCTAAGCCCGTGCAGTTAGGTGAAAATGGGCTGGTGAAGTGAAGAAAGGACAAATGACTTTAGATGACGGGCATATATGAAACGTTTCGACGCCATAATAACATTGATATCGATGTTATTATGGGGTTGAAACGAGGACTGGAAATGCCTCCTTTGGTAGATACATTGAAGCTTGGTAAGCGAGTGGAGATCACTATACTATTCCTAAATTAAACAACACTATATATAAAATTAAACAACACTATATATACTAACGAAATTCCTGAGCCAGTGCGCGAGATGTTCCGTGTAGTAGTTTGACGTGAATCTCGAATCACACATGAGCACCGCGCCCCAGTCGCCGCGGTGACGCACACAGCGCCCCACTGCCTGGTTTAAGGCCCTAAGTTTTTAAAAATCTGTAATTGAAGTCTTAATAGAAAAAGTTGTTTTGATGGAAAAATAAACAATTTTTTTTTCAACAGAAGCAATTTTTTTATAACAGCTTATTTTTTAACAGTCCTCCACGATTTTTGATGTCAACAGCATTCCTTCTTAACACAATGTCTGCCACTGAACATCTTTAAAGTTGGAGATTACGGAGGAGGCGTGGTCTGCGTTCCTCAATATTATAAGTCGCCGATCTCTAGTTATACTCCACGACAGTAGCTATATAACAGTAATAACAATATAATGCATTCGTGTAATATGTAATGTATTTAAATTATACTTACAGTAATACGATCTTAATTATGGCAGCTCGGGAATATTCGGCAATTAACGAAGACACCCGATATAACTTGTAATGTCGATTTTAATGGTATATATCTTAAAGTCTACAAATTAATCATTAGTTAATAATAATAATAATAACACACACAATCACAACAACGTCTAGGTCCTAAACTAAGCATTAGCTTGTATTTTGGGTACCAAGCGAAGATACCACGTACATTTAACAACCAAGACCCGGTGCCAGTATTAATATTCATCATATAAATACTGACCCGACCTGGGATTTGAACCCGGGACCTCCAGCTTCGCAGGCAGGGTCGCTGCCCACTAGGCTAAGCGGTCGTCAAGTTAAGATTATGATATTCTTATAGCCCGAGTCGCAGCGAACCTGTTTAAATCTATAAGGCCATGTGGCCGTGGTTCGAATCCGGACGTGTGGCAATGAGTTTTTTCTGACTTAAGTACATTAACTGTCACTGACTCCGTGCCTCGGAGAGCACGATAAGCAGTCGGTCCCGGTTGCTGTCAATAGATGGCGGCCGTTACAATCCGCCAACCCACATGGGAGCAGCGTGGTGGATTTAAGCTCCAAGCCCCCTCATCTTGAGGGGAGGCCTAAGCCCCTGCAGTGGGGTGCCCTTTTTATACAAAAAGGGCTGATGGAATGGAATGGAAAAATGATATTCTTAATCTTCGTTTTCGCCAGTTTAGCGTTGTTTCAACCTACAAACAGTTAATATTTTAATTCGTTGCTTTAATATTTAAAAAGTTTGAGTGAAATAAATTTCTAAAAACAATCTGATGAAAATGACATTAAAAATGTCGTAATATACACCATAAACTACTTGAAAGAACCGGTTCGGTCCGTTAGGTCTAATTTCCGTAATGTCTAGTCGGTTTAGTCAGTCTAATTCCCCGAAAGTCTAATACCCGATGGCCCATTTACTTTAAAGTTCATTCCATGAACGTCCATTTCCCGAACGTACATTCCACGAAAGTCTAACTGACAGGCTAGTTATTTAATTTAAAAAAATCTACCATCTTGTTCTAAAAAAAAGACCTATTTGTATCATATATTGTATTTATTTAAGTAAAAGCAATTAGTTTGTTACACCAACTTTGTTTACATGAAGAACTAGGAAACCCAAAATTATATCTTGTTCGTATCAAATCACTGCAGAGCCAAGGGTCACGGGTTCGATTCCTGCCCGGGACCAATATTTATGTGCATGAACTTGCCTATTTCTTCCGTGTTGTAAATGCATCTATATTTGTAAATATTATGAAAAAAAAAAATGATTTTTAAGTATGTATATCAGCTGTCTAGTACCCCATAATACAAGCATAAAACTTGCTTACTTTGGGACTAGATAGCGCTGTGTGGGATGTCCCATATAATATTATTATCATTATTATTATTATTATATCTTACCTCAATAAAATGTTTTTAAACAAAACTTAAATATTTTCTTTAAATAAGTACATAGGTATGTACTAAAAATAGTACCTAACTATTACTAGTAACTCCTACGTGCGTGCTCTAATATAAAAATGAACGTTCGGGGAATTAGACTTTCGGGGAATCGGACGTTCGGAGAATAGACTTTCGGGGAATTGGACCAACTAAACTGACTAGACATTACGGGAATTAGACCTAACGGACAGCACCGGAAAGAACTCGCCCTTCGTTCCCAAATACGAGCTTTTACGAGATGCTATATTAAAATCGTGGCACTGCTTAAGATTGTAAAAGACAATGCCCATTGGTCAAACAAAAAATGCTTGAGATGAACAAAAATTAATTATACGCCACATAGACCTTTTGATCGAAGGAAACTCATTACAATTACAGTAAATGTCTAAAAAGTACGAGAAACTAGTTTAAAACTTTTTATTGCGAACAGATTCTGTCTGAAAATACTTATATAATTTGTATATTTTTACCCGACCTCTGCAAAATTCGTACTTTTTGTTCATGTCAGGCATTTAATGGGCATTGCTCTTTAGTATTTATAATATCTATAGTTATATATAATATATATAGTATTTTAGTGTCGTGATAGCACAGAGCGCAACGAACCTGTCTCAAATTTATAAGGCCCCATAGGGTCATGGTTCGAATCCGGGCGTGTACCAATGAGTTTTTCTGACTTAAGTACACAATATCACTGACACCGTGCTTCGGAGGGCGCGTTAAGCAGTCGGTCCCGGACGCTGTCAATAGATGGCGGTCGTTACAGTTCCCAACCCGCAGTGGAGCAGCGTGGTGGACTTAAGCTCCAAGCCCCCCTCCTCACCCTGGGGGAGGCCTAAGCCCCTGCAGTGGGGTAAAAATGGGCTGATGATGATGATGATTTATAATATGGAATAAAGTTGCGATATTTAATATGTTGCAATAAATAGTGTCTGAGTCATCTTCAATCTCTAAAAATAAAAAAAATAAAAACAGATTGCAAAGTAAGCGACGTGTATGCGCACTAAACTAAAATAAAGATTTTTTGGCTCCGTTCTCCGAAACAGACCTGTAGGCTTGAACACGTAGCCATTCGCTGCTTGTCAGCAGACCTTTGTCACGGGTGTGCTTATCGTTGTAACGCATCTTTTCGCTGATAGCCTTGTCGTAAGTGTTCGGGTACGGGATGCCAATCTGAAAAATTAATAAAATTATTCTTTAGATCATTTGCGGATTAATTTATGAAGCCCAAGAGTAGTGAGATCCCTATATATGAATTTTGCGATCGACGCCACCCAACACTCCGAGATCCTTTCTTTAATACCATACTATACTCACTAGAACCTTATTTTTATAATTCCAGTTTTACGGAAATTAAAACTCCACGATCAAATATTAAAAAATAAAATAAATACGCTTGTTCTCAAATAACGAATAAAAGCCAGATGGAACATTACACAAATATTTTATCAAATATAGATGTTTCGGGTAATGCTAGAAGATTAAGCAAACCTAGGTTTATTTGGGTTCACTCAGAATCACACAAGGATTTAGGGTAATGTTAGGTAAAAAAAAAATATTATAAATAATTATTTATAAATATCATACATGGTTTTTATAAATTGTTTATTGTGGTACCGTTATAACAGCTCTAGCCTGATGATCTTTGAAGTCCATCCCCTCCGATACCTTTCCGCGGTATACGGCGAATAATATCGCGCCTCGTTTAGAGGCCACGCGCTCGTAGTATTCCTAATAAAAAAAAAATCTTCTTGAAAATATTGTCATACTTATAATCTATTTTATTATTTTCATTCTAACTCTATAAACGTGAATCTTCAAGCGCTCGTACAAATTGTAAATAAAAATTGATACAAACAAAAGATCCAAAATTAAAGAAAATTTAAATATTTGGAAAGTCCGAAATGCGTCTCATACGCTCATTTAATAATATTTTTTTTTTAAACAAGGGAAATAATCATTGGGTTTTTATTTCTTCAATTATAATGTCAAAAGTTTTCCGAAGGTTATCCGTGCCTCCGTAATTTCATACACATAATTGACAGAACCCGTTTTAGTGAGTAATATAGTACATAATATTTATTAATATATATATATATATATGGATCATCATCATCAGCCCGCGTCATCTGCACTGCAGGATATAGGCCTCTCCCAAGGCTCGCCACCACACACGGTCCTTCGCTTTTCGCATTCAAACACCCCCGATATGGTGGTTCAGGTCATCTGTCCACCTGGCCGGAGGGCGTTCAACGCTTCGATTCCCGGTATGTGGTCTTCACTCGAGAACTCGCATGCCCCATCGGTTATCGGTTCTACGGCAAATGTGAGCGACCCATCGCCACTTTAGCTTGCTGATTGTTTCGCCTATATCAACAACTTTTGTTCTTGGACGGATTTCAGTGTTATATATGGAGTTATGGTTGTATGCGGAATGTTATATATGAATATATGGATGAATCGACCTAAAAATACCTCAAAAATAATCCTTAATAAAGTGTCTGTAAAATGGTATACGATTGAAGATTAGATTACTAGATTAATAGATTATTATGTACCATGTTACTGTAAAAAATATTTGGTTATTACTTGAGTAACACAGACCAGTCAACCTATAGACCACGCTTTAATAAACGTTAATACGAAAACGAAATCGCCAAAAAGTGGCGGGGTGCGGGGAGAGGTCGGCTAGTTTTCATTGGCTCGTTCAAAATTGACAATATCGCTGACAAATTGGCTTCCGACATGCTTCCATCTGACCGCTCACAAGAGACGTAGTTATGTAGTGTCACTACCATAGCCTTGGCGAATGCTACTCCCTGTCAAAGCGTGGTCTATAAGGTTGACTGGTCTGTGTTGAGTAACCAAGCTGACTATACTACCGTACGATATAGTAGGCTACGTATTCTCAGTTTGAACTATGAGTCGAACGCGCACAAGTAGTGAGTATGAAGACAATTGCGCGGGCAAACGATTGTTCGCTGTTTTGCCTACGCACCGGCATCGTGCAACCAGTGAACTGGTATTTAAGTAGTCGGACGGAACAAACGAAATGCTAAAATGCTATCTCTATACTGAAGTTGTTTTCTCTATGGGTTATTAACAGTTTAATATGGGTATATCACGAGTACTTACTTCCATGATATCGTTGTGGTCTTGAATATTCCTGCTCTCTTGGAACACGTGTTTAATTTCGCTCAGTTCCTGCCACAGTCCTGTGTCACGCCATCTGTCCATAAAATTTTGAAGTAAACATTTTGGAGCCAAAGTCGTGGTGCTTTGTAGTGTTATATAATATAAAATAATATGTAATGCACTGATCTATTGAGTTAGGAGTTTCTATAATAGAAATCCAATACACAATATTTGCACGCATGACTTTGACACTGAACTTTCGATACAATTGACAAGCATCTGTCGCTGCGGAAGTTTTCTAATATGGAAAATATACACCAGAACGCGATAGTAAAGGCAACGTATATGATTAGGTAGTGCATGCCTCGGCGTAGGTCATACGTTTTAACGACTTGTAGCGTGCCCAAACAAGCTTCGTAAATGGCAACGGAGGCAGATGTTTGATTACCGTATTTTGAACGAGCCTTCGACTTGGTTGCAATTCATTACGCTATAGCCAAGTTTACTAACGTTGTTTGAATAACTAGAGATGGACCTTTACACACTTTGCAATACAATAAATTAAATCTCACTTTATTCTCAATGCTCCTTCCGTCTGTCATGTTACCACCATCGATCATCGATCGATCACACACATCTACAGTCCTCAAAGAAGGAAGCATTGGAGCTAATAGAGCAAATCAGGACAAATGGAAGAATTAAGGATTTTCCTATTTTATAATTTTTTTTAAACTTAGCACAGAAGTTTCCTTGAACATCTTGTTTTACCATTTTGGAGCTGATTGGAATTAATAGAATGAAATAAAAAAATTGTCATTTCCAACAGATTTTTTTTAAACTTGGCATTAATTTTGCAAGTTTAATTTTACTGCTGTTTGGAAGAGATAGAGAAACTTGGAGTTAAAGGTCTTATGATAATTGCTTTGCCATTGGCTTTGCAGAATGTAATTTTGTTATATTTTAAGTTTTTAAACTATTTATAGCTGTAAGTTTACTTTATAACAATAAATAAATAAATAGATAATAAAATCAGCGGTACTTACGAAATTCTCACTTGACTTGTTTCTTGTACTAAATCAATAAAACCTTCCATCGATACCTATCCTATCATAATGTAGCTTTAAACCAATAATTTATTATATACTTGTGACCGCTTACATATATTCAGTTTATTTACGAAAGATTTATTTATTGTTATTTGATTGATTAATAAATTTATTACGAAAATTATATTTATTATTTATTGAACACTTCGTTGGTTCACATTTCAGAAATCCTCAAGATCTAGACGCTGTTCATGACGACATGACCTGTGACGTTAGAATCTTATTTAGTCCCTATCGTAGAGCGAGAGTTAAAACATTTTCATATTAAAAATCGTACTATGATTACGCCATTTTAGTTCAAATTGTTAATCTTCATTTTCATCTTCTTCATCAGCCCATTTTTACCCCACTACAGGGGCTTAGGCCTCCCCCGAGGTGAAAGGAAGCTTGGAGCTTAAATCCACCACGCTGCTCCACTGCGGGTTGGAGTTAATTGTTAATAGAACTGATAATTTCACAATTAGTCTGTTTGCAGGTTCTAGACAAACATTAATTTCACTCGGGTGAAAAGTACAGCCGTGGTCGGTCATCGCCTTATCTAACGTACCCAGCCCTGTTAGCAATTCGATAGGACAAGTATAATGGACAAGTATAGTGGAGCTTAAATCCACCACGCTGCTCCACTGCGGGTTGGAGTTAATTGTTAATAGAACTGATAATTTCACAATTAGTCTGTTTGCAGGTACTAGACCAACATTAATTTCACTCGGGTGAAAAGTACAGCCGTGGTCGGTAATCGCCTTATCTAACGTACCCAGCCCTGTTAGCAATTCGATAGGACAAGTATAATGGACAAGTATAGTGGAGCTTAAATCCAACACGCTGCTCCACTGCGGGTTGGAGTTAATTGTTAATAGAACTGATAATTTCACAATTAGTTTGTTTGCAGGTTCTAGACAATCATAAATTTCACTCGGGTGAATAGTACAGCCGTGGTCGGTTCCACAGCCTTATCTAACGTACCCAGCCCTAGCAATTCGATAGGATAAGTATAATATCTGACCTGTTTATTAGCTTGTTTAATAGAGCATAAGAAGGTAAGAAGCAGAGAACGCCGTGCGGTGTCACCGACGACACCCATAAAACTGTGCGGCCAAGCGCGTCGAGTGTTGTCACGCGGTCTGTGCCCCGCATCGTACACTCTAAAAGTGAGCCATCTGGACACGTGTTCAGAGTGCCTACCCAGACCTGTAAATATTTGTTAACTATGTTAGTTCATAGCTCAACTTGTGTTAAAAACTAAAACCATAATTAATATTTCGAGTATATAATGAAACAAAGTAGCGAGGCCGCGTGGATATGTGTGTGTGTGCCTCGGAGAAGGCATCTAAAAATCTTAATGGTTTTTTTTTTACGATTTTCACCGTCATTTAAAGAAAAGGAGAAAGGAAAGAACCCTTCTTGAGAAAGATTTACATATACATTAATACTAATATAGTGTTTTTGAAATATCTATTAAATTAAAAAAAAAAAAAGGAAAAAGTAAATAATAATAATACATAGGACTTTATTCCCACACAGCACCATATAGTCCCAAACTAAGCAAGTATTATGCTTGTATTATGGGTTACTAGATAATTGATATACATACATATATATTGTTAATAATAAATACATATTTAAATATTTTACACCAGTTCATGCACACAAATACTTGTCCCGTGTGGGAATCGAACCCGCGACCTTCGCCTACGCAGTTAGGGTCTCTAAACACTCCGCCGTTCGGTCAGTAAAACATTAACATGAAGATTTTATTGTAATTGTTGAATTCAGTAATACCATTTGCATTACCCTTTAAAAATATAAATTGAGCGAAATACGCGCTGCTGGTAGCTGGTAATATGTATATTTTATTATTAAATATTAGGTGTACTACACACTTACTGCATTTACTTTTACTTAGGAAAATACACAGACAGTTTTTCCTTCCAATAAGTCACTTCTTGGTGACCGCTTGGCCTAGTGGGTAGCGACCCTGCCTACGAAGCTGGGGGTGCCGGGTTCGAATCCTAGGTCAGGTCAGTATTTATATGATGAATATTGATACTGGTACCCGGTCTTGGTTGTTATATGTATGTGTTGTCTTCGCTTGGTACCCAAAACACAAGCTAATGCTTAGTTTGGGGCCTAGACGTTGTTGTGATGTATACGTATTTTATGTTACTTCTTAAGCTGCTAGTATTTTAAAGCTAATATCATGAAGGGCGCCATTGATTAATTATTTCCATGGCATTAAGAAACAGCTCACCCGATCAGGCGGTACGACATGGTTCGGGCTAACTTTCAGCGGAAATTGAGCCCCTAGTTCCGAATAGAGGCTGACGAGAGGCGCCAATGTCCCCGAAGATAGTATGATACAGCGCGCTTCGCGTAACGTTGCGAACACCACCGCCGGACTCATACAGAGCAGACGCAGCGACAATACATCTTTGGGTTCCCTCTGTTAACAAATATACAGCAGTCATTTGAAATAAAATTTAAAAAAACAAAAAACATAATTTCGAAATATAGTTGCTTTAGTTGTACAAAAAACTTACGATAAATAAATACTAGATACGTTACCTGCAGTAGCACTTGGTTTGCGATCTTCGTGTCCAATAGGGTGTATCACTGCCCTTTCTCTCGCCAGGTGGCGCATGAGCGACGGTACTCAATCGACTGTCAGTTTCATACAAAAGTTGGAATTTTTATAACCATACGCATAAATATTCACAAAATATAAATGTCATAATATGTAAAGAAGGTACGTTCGCCGAGAGCGCCATCTACAAAAGTTTTCCGTGACACACCCTATCGACACAAATTTTCTGAAGACTCCGAGCGTGACTGAAGCCGAATAACGCGCTTTCAAGTTTGAATTTAATAGCAGAAAGAGATCGTGTCGTGATAGCCCAAAGCGAAACGAATCTGTCTCAAATTTATAAGGCTATAGGGCCATGGTTCGAATCCGGGCGTGTACCAATGAGTTTTTCTGACTTAAGTATGTAACTAGCACTGTCTCCGTGTTTCGGAGAGCATGTTAAGCAGTCGGTCCCGGGTCCCGTTAATAAATGGCAGTCGTTACAATCCCCAACCTGCAGTGGAGCAGCGTGGTGTATTTAGGCTCTAAGCCCTCCTTCACCCTGGGGGAGGCCTAAGGCCTTACAGTGGGGTAAAAATGGGCTGATGAAGTGAAGTAGAAAGAGATACTTTCCGTGTTATTCTTTCTTATTACGTCATCGGTTTAGAATTTGATTCGTCTCCAGCTATGGCGACAACGCATCTATATACTAGTTATTATCCGACTCAAAAAAGGTTTTAAAACTATTTTGCAAATCTTTTCGAAATATATGTACACACAAATCAATTCTTATTTCTTGTCAATTTATAATTTAGAGACGGTACATGCATACGTCAACGTGATTATTTTGGCAAGATACTTTTTAGTGTGTCATTGAGATTATTTGAGTGAACTTTCGTAGTGCCATAACTCCAGTACACCCCAAAGTTGACTGCGACCTTATTCGCCGCGGTTTTTTCATCGGGAGATTTTTTCACTACTCCCCAAATTTTTTCGAGGCGTATTTACTAAATACTCCATTTTTGAAAAAAAAAGGTATCTAATCTTCACAATAAAGTAATTTCCTCGAGAGAGTTATTGAAACATGTAATTGTCAGTTGCCCGCGCATCCCCACGGTAATGTGATAACGATGTGATGTCATATGTCATAGCGATCCTGCCTACGAAGCTGGAGGTCCCGGGTTCGAATCCTAGGTTGGGGTCAGTATTTATATGATGAATATTGATACTGTACCGGGTCATGGTTGTTATATGTACGTTGTCTTCGCCTAGTACCCAAAACATAAGCTAATGCTTAGTTTGGGGCCAAGACGTTGTTGTGATGTAGACGTTATTATTATTTGTCAAATATTTTAGTATTGATACAAAAAAAAAAATTTATCAAAAATCATAATTTGGAAGATGATGTAAAAATTATTCAGTATACGTCGATATATATCAGTCGATAACATTGTGTATTGTATTCGACACCGCGATGCAAAAGAGACATAAAGTGTTTATCAGTCCATTATATTGTTACGAACAGACAGAGTAATGACCGCCATCTAGCGTCAACTAGTAAAACCACTTTGTAGAAGGGTTTACAATAAGGACAACACGAAACGCCTACTCAATACTAGATGGCGTTAGAAAAAAAAAGAATGTCCTAGAATTATCCAGTCTAGTCGATTACGTTCGTGCGAGTGGAGTGATTTCTGGAATGTTCTCGAGCCTAGTTACGACTTATATAAGTGGCCGCAGGAAGACGAGCGACTCAGTTCAATTTTTGGGCTACTTTCGACGCGACTTCGAAGCGAAACTAGTGAAATCTACGACTTGGCTGCGATCTAGGAACATCGTTAGCGCTTAGTGTTTGGACTTAGTGCTTTGTGTTGAACCTAGTGTTAGTGAATGAATTCTTCAAAAGAGTCAGCAGGTCTTTCTCTCCAAATTATTCGAACCCTAACACGTAACAATATGTTTGTTCTTTTGTGACATTCCAGAGACGAAACGCGTGGGCCAATTTTGATTTTTGCGATAATAAATGTCTTGATCGTGTGTCAGTAAAGACATGCAGGAATCAAGAGGCGATAAAATGACAATTAGACGCCATCGTGATGAATAAAAAAAATCAAGTCAGTAAATTTAAGTAAGTGAGATATCATTGAAAAATCTTCAAAAACTATTTTAGGTTTCCTAAATAATTTTTCTTTTTGAATGACCATTTAGGGTCTTTAAATAAGTTGGTTGACAACCCGTTCTCATGTTTTGGACATAAAATTACATGTCTTTCAAAGAATCCGGCTTGTGCAGCCCCAAGCCGAATAATAACACTAAATAACTTATTTTTTTTAGTTTAATGAAAAAACAGTAATATGAAAAAATTAAAAAAATCCGACTGCGAACACTATATTTCACTGAAAAGAGATAAAAAAAGCATTATAATATACTAAATATGAATAAAATGCACTATAAATATAACTCGTATTTTCTATAATATTGTGGTACTTGGATTGTTTCCGTCTACAATACCTTATAAATCAAGTCATTATTTATATGATAGAATATTTTATTAACATTTTATAGATTAGAGAGCTTATTTTTTTTTACTTTTTAGTCAATATTTTTTTAAGCAGTTGGTTTTTTTATTTTGTTATCAAGATTGTAATGGGTATATAACCTGCGTGTTGTAGGCAGAACGCCATCCCCCGCTGTTAGTTAACTGCTCCTGGCCACCGTACACGTTCCGAACCAACACAGGTCTGAACTCTTCCATCAATTTGCAGTTATTACCAAACAGGTACGCTGTAAATTGGTAATTATTAAAATGTTGTAGAAATGAAACATCGCTTAATGGGTACGTTATGATTCTTGGCACATCACTTATACCTTTATGTCACTTTCAACTTCAAAGTCAAAGGCAAGTTCACTTTTACGTCATAGTCTGAAACCCGGTCTGTCTCATTAACCCTTCATTCTTTTCCCAGGCGAAATATGGTTTGTATATTATAAAATATATTAATAAACATTACAAAGGAAGGTTGGCACCTGAAATTCGGTCCAGGCTACTTCTTAATTTAAAATGTTATTTTTTTTACATATAAAAATGTAAGAAAATTAAGTATCTATCAATTTGTTTACCCTCAAAGTATATAATACCAAACAAAATGACCATTTTTCCCACATTAAAACCGACAGCATTACGCTTTCGTAAATAATTAAGTTCTAGAGATATTAGGCGCATAACTTTTAGAAATACTATTTAGTCATCATCATCATCATCCTCCTGCCCTTATCCCACTCTAAGTGGGGTCGCCACAACATGTGTTCTTCTTCCATTCATCTCTTTCAGTCGTCATCTCAGTACTCACACCTTTCACACACATATCCTTTCTAGCACTTTCCTTATCTCTATTCATTTGTCCTAATACTATTTAGTATTAGGACAATTCCAAGACAGGGCTTTGCGGGTGAAGCATCGACTAGTTAGTCCTTATTTTTGCGGTTCACATTTTAGCTATAAACTTAAAATGTAAAAACTTTAAATCTATACATATAATGGATATTATGGTATTTTTTATACAACCGTAAATAAATAAACAAAAAAATCGTTGCCGCTCAATGCTGCCTCTCTAGAAAGTACCTTCCAAAGTCGTTAATGCAAAAACACATCAAAACATATAGGCGCCAACTGGGGACGAACGGGCATGTCGTTAGAGTCAGGCGCAAAATACGATTATGTCTGTGTGAAAGCGAGACAGAGATTACTTTGAGTTACTTACAAAAAATAACGTAAGCGGCAAATAAGATTTTATTTTATTACCAAAAGCATAATAAAATTATGCAGTTAAATGAAATAGCAGAGGGATAGATCCTTAACCTTTTAACTAGTCATCCATCATTATCAATCCATTGTCTCTGTTAATTAAATGGATCGTGACATTCAAGCTGACCAAATGTGGTTAATAAGTAGCGAATAGGTTAATATATTTACGTGGAGCGCACTAAAACTTTCTGGAATGAATGGCAAAAAATTACTATGAATGGTCAAAAATGCATTTATTGTTTCTCAAAATATTCTCTGTTAGCATAAATTATAAATTAATTTGACAGCAGTGTTCAGTTTTAATAGAGTCATAAATGTCACTTCACAATATCGAAGTGACATTACACGATTTTGCGGGATTGAAGACCGGCGCGCAGGGATTTCGCGGGGGTGAAGAGCAGCGCGCGGGGACCTTGCGTACTGCAACTCGGACTAAAACTGGCCATCTTACACGAGTTAGCTAGAATATGAGTGGTTAGACGGTAAACGCAGAGGACTTCTAGTCAGTTCGTACTTTTATGGCATAAATGCACATTTTCATATGAATAAACCAGTTTTGAAAGCATTTATGCAACTCTTCCCTGGTGACCTCGGAGACAAGTTTTTCATACTCTTCGACAGCCTTTTCTGGTGATGAAAATCGTTGACCGCGTAATTGGTTCTTAGGATTGCTCATAAGTTCTAACTTTTTCTGCTTTAAAAATGTGTTTGTCTGTTTGGCCGTGTGAGAACTGGCATTGTAGTGGTGCAAGATGATACGACGTTTAAGGGTATTTTTACGGAGTTCGTCAATAACTTCCGGTAAACAAATGGTCGTGTACCATCACTAGTCACGGTACGACAATCCTCTACAACAACAGTAGCCCCGTGTCCAGTTTTATTAAAAAAAGACGCAATCATCCGCTTAGAGAAACTTCGCTCCCGCCGCTTAGGTTGGTGTCACCTCATCTCGACAGACCCATACAGTCGATTGCTGCTTTGTTTAATGGCATAGTAATAAGTCCATGTTTCGTCACCTGTTACTATGTCCCACACCAAATTTGACGCTCCTTCCTTGAATCTGACGCACATGGAATTTCACCAAGTGACGCAGTCTGTTTTTTGAGCCTCAGTCAACTTGTGTGGGATCCACCGCGGATACAGCTTTTTTACACCCAAATGTTTGTGTAGGATTGATTGTATTTGTCTCACGCTTATGCCTAAGAATGCCCGAATCTAATGGTAGGTCACATGCCTGTCTGTTTCGACCATCACGAAATTCATCACAGAGATTGACACGACCGCGATTGAATTCTCTTGCATGGTGCTTGATCACCAAAATTAGTTCTAAGCCGAGCGAGACTCTGCTGAGCTGTCACTCCTTAAAACCGTAGAAAATTTTACAACGAAAATTTACACGACTTAAATCCATAGTGATCAATACCGCCGTTGTATGTTCTGTTTCCGTTATAAATTTCGTTTTGTCTACCGTCATCGTGACACCGAATTTATTGAACGTTGTAAAACGAATTAACGTTGTGTTAGCGGTGAACGGAAAAGGTTACTGTTGGATACAAAGTTGTGTTTGTGTGTTTACGGAATTTTTAGATTTCGTAAATTTAACTGCTATTCGTCGACGTAACTAGGCTTAGCCTTACGTGTCTGAAGTGAAGTATATGTATTCGTGTCGGGATTAGAGGATTGAAGAACGATGATCCATAAACGAACTGTAGATTTGTTCGCATATCAGTGCACTCTATCCGTGTTTGCTAACGTTGTTTAAATACCGTATTAATAATACCTATTATTAGTTCCGATTATACAATCGTCGATTAAACCACGTATAAAATCGTAGCAAATTATCGCACGAAAAAGTTCGCGAGTCAAATCCGTGGTGATGAAGACACGCAATTTTTAAAATGACGCCACAATGTAAAAGCAAATGACAGTTAGATGAAACAACCTGTATTCTAAAGCCGAAGAGTTTCATTTTCAAATGTAGTAATTACTTCTTAAATACTGTTTATGTAAGCGGCCAATTCGAGAAAATTATAGTGCATTCTACGTATTTGTAAGATTTCTTGCAATTCTATAGACTCAGCATTTTGTGCATCATTCTATCATTTGAAATAAACTAAATGGGTTTGGAAACAACCAACGGATAAAGAAAGGTGTCGGCGCCTATCAGCTCCACTGAAGCTGATGGAGGCGACCAACAGAAGCGTTTTATTTAGTGGACTGTATAGGTTTTGAATTACACACCTCTCCTGCAGCTCCTCGGCTTCTGGTCAGCTTCCGCGGCAAATGCACTACACGCAGCGATTTCACCACGTGTTTTTGCGTTGACACATAATAGGCGTACCACACATTTAAGTAAATGGACGTAATTAGCGTTTAGTTTGTGATTAGCGTATTTTTGGCGGCCGACACCGTTCGCGTGCCGAGCGTAGCGACGAAGTGCGGGGGAGTCAAAATTATAGGAATAGCGGGTAGGTAATGATTATACGGAATAGAAAAGTAGGGATGCATTGGCGCAAACAAAAGGTCTAAAGTTTGATTCCCTAAACGCATATAATTAAAGCAATATTTTCAAAAAATCTTTGTGCAAAACCAGTAATTGCAAGTATTACTGACTCTTAATGATTATTATCATAAAGAAAAATAGAACTTTTAATTCTATTAGAATTTAGTCGCCCAATAGCCGAACCAATATGATAATTGCGTTTCCCTATGGAATAATCCAGGATTTAAAATATAACTCACTCAGCATAGAGGATATGCATTCGACTAGAGTGCCCGTAGCTTGTGACACGCCGAATAAACTCGAAGCATCTTCTTGTAGTTTCTTGCAAAATTTGTCTGCACTTCTACTGAAATCTGAAATTAATTTTAATAACGACATATGAACCATAACTACTACCATTGCCTTTATATATATATTTTCTTCGCGTTCCGTGTATGTCCCGTAAAACTCACAATAAGTTCTTCGTGTGTTTATTTTGCTAACAGTTTACAACTAATGAATAAAAAATATTCACGTAAAATCTACACGTCACTCCGACATTTGGTAATACGTTATTTATTCTTTCTCTATGCTTTACTTTCAACTGTCACTTCAAATCTCACAGATACTAAAAATTTTATACGTTATCAAATGTGTCACTTTCCACATATCGGCCGTTTCAGTCAGTCGTGAGTTTTTCAATAACCTCCAAGCAAATTAAATTATTCGGCATTTGTTTTTCATCGAACTATCTGGCATAAAATTATTGATTCGAGGACGTGCACGTAACAGTATAATATACTGATATATTACATAGCAAATAAAAGACCGGCCTATTGGTCGACTAGTTGAAGATATCGATTGCAAAATTATAAGTCGCGGGTTCGATTCCTGCATGGAACAAATATTATATGTGTCCACGAACATGTCTGTTTGTTATTTCTTAAGTGTTAATATATATTTGTGTGCATTATAAAAATATTTAAATATGTAGGTATGAGGGTCGCCTAGTACCCAACCCATAGTAGTATAGGCTTTGCCTAGTTTGTGACTAGATGATCATGTGTGAAATGTCCCATACGTTATTATTAATTGGCAAGCAAACCGTCTTACCTAAACTCTGTTCCTGACCGATGTTGTGGTTTTTCAGGGTTTCAGCAAAAAATTCCACCTCCCAAGTGTGGATCGCCTCCCCATTTTGCAGTCTGCTCACAAACTGTGCTTGATTCTGAAACCTATAACGATTGATTAGATTTTTAATACCAAAAAAAGTGTAGAACGTGTCTATAAATAGTTTAAAATAATAAAATTGTATTTAAATGTGCACACAAACACACAAAAATGGTGTAAATTTAACTGATTTTGTACAAAAAACAATAATTTATTTCTAGACTGAAATGATAATTATATAATTGGGTACCGGTATGATTCTTGTGTTTTTGAATGTTATATTTAGATTTATTGCACATATAAGTATGTTTAGGGTTGGGTGGACTTTTAGTTTAATTGCTAGTCTAACATTTACAATAGAGAGATTTTTGGTAAATCGATTATATAATTTTCCATGTATATGCCAATTAGCCACTTAGATAATTAAAAATAAGGTCGTCGAAAGCCGTTGTCATGTGATTGGTCAACAAGGAAAATTTTTCCAACGTGAGTAAAATATAATTTCACGACACTTTATGTGAAACATCTAATGCGCGTTTGCATGAGAGTGAAAACATTCGGGACGTCGCTTCTTGTCATTCGGCCATCTTCGCACCTAATCGGCTGTTTCCGACTTTTAACTGACACTCATTATATTCTAATTATATACTTAATCGTCTAATCTCATTCATGCACGTTTTCTCTTATCTGCAATGCGTAAGAATATTATGCCATATATTTATTATGCAGGTACTTCACGCACGCCGAGTGGAGGCGAGTGGAAGCGAACGCGAGTGTAGAGGCTCCACTCGTGTCGACTCGTGTGCGCTCGCCTCGGTTCGTCGTCGGTCGCTTTCGTGTCGGGTGGGTATTCTTCGTGACAATATCATTTTAAGTCATATGTTACAACTAAATGTCGTGTTGTTTTTTTTTTCTTTTAAGTTGTCGTAACTGATTTATTCAAAAGGTATTTTCTGTGGTGATTTGTAATCGACGGACAGACAGACAACTATACTGCAGGCACTTCACGCTCGCCGAATGAAGGCAAGTGGAGGCAAACTATCGCTTAACAAACAAATCGCCACTCGCTACTTTGAGCTTTCCCCAAAATACACTCGCCTTCATTCGGCGAGCGTGAACTGCCTGTAGTATGTCTGTCCGTCTGATCATGCTCTAATGTCGTTTATTTTCAAATGGATTTTTTATGTGAAGCGGTACTCAGCGTTTCTTGAGGTTGGTCAGCGTTGTTTAGCGTCGCTTAGCACTGTTCACCGTTGCTCGGCGTTGATCAGTGTTGCTCAGCGATCCTTAACAGCATTCCTCAGCATTTCTTAGCATTTGTCATATAATAGCGCATTCAAATGAGAGTGAAAACGTTTTGATGGCAAGTCGCGTTGTTTTCAATTTCTTTATTTCATTTCAAATTTAGATATTTCATATTTTCATAATTTTTTTTAGATGTTTCAGGTTTTCCGTACGCCCATATATTTTATTTAATTATTAATCTATATAAAATATTGCTGATAAACAGTTTTTTCTTTAACTGTTTTATTTTATGATATCCTGCTATAGATTATTTTGTTCGTAGTTAGTGCTCTGTTATTAAAAATGGCAGACATGTTCGTTAATATATAAATTCGTAAGTATATTATTATAAGCGTAATCTCAGACCAGACAAAGAAAAACAGGGTGCCGAGCACCGTAAACACGATGGTAAAGCCTCATAGACCTTGCTGATTCGCTCGTGAACACACGAAATACGCACACACATAAACCAAAACTTTGTCGGCCGCACTCAGCGCCTGCGATACAGCTGGTATTAAATATAGCCTAAAATATTATCGTGTGTCATGAATTGGTGTGCTTAAAACAATTTTATGATGAATAAATCTGCGGTGGATTATTTCATGGACTCCTAATGGAATGGGAATGGAGTGGGTGGAGGGCTAAGCGCGTGATGGAAGAAGTGGATTATTTTTTACAAGCGTTTAAAATTGCGTTCTTTAAACTAAGCGCCTTGCTTGAATTCAATGTGTTATTTCCCAGCATCCTATTTTTATATTGTTTAAAAATCTGAAATCGCAATATATTACTTCAATAATGTTCTAATAAGAAAACACATACCAATCATTCCAATTGTTGAGAGCTCGTACTATATACATCACGTCGGCCATGATGTCTTGATTGGAGTACGAGTACTGAGTCAAATGTTCCAATTCCTGAATAAAAAAATAAAAAATATAATATAATTATAATGCTCACTGAATTTTCTTATTTATTTCTCTTATTAACTAACCACTGAATTAGGCGGATAATGTGGTTTTGTTTTCGTATAGAATTCCTAATTAAAATATTTTATAGAAATTTTCATTATTTTAATAATAATACAACTCTAAAATGCCTTCATCCTCTTTCAAGATCCTGTTTGTGGTTAACAGCGTTAGCGCTTATCAATTACCTGAATATTTAAATTATTTGGTTAAACGGCTCAAAAAGATGACTTCATCGCGATCACGAACATTATTCTAGTGGGTAGCGACCCTGCCTGCGAAGCTGGAGGTCCCGGGTTCGAGTCCCAGGTCGGATCAGTATTTATATGATGAATATCGATACTGGTACCGGGTCATGGTTGTTATATGTATGTGGTGTCTTCGCTTGGTACCCAAAACACAAGCTAATGCTTAGTTTGGGGCCTAGACGTTGTTGTCATGTATACGTTATTATTATTATTCACATTTAGAAAAAATACATATATACTTATATATATAACTAAGTGTCAGACTATTTTCATTAGACACACATTTGACGACCTCTTGGCCTAGCGGGTAGCGACCTTTCCTACGAAGCTGGAGGTCCCGGGTTCGAATCCCAGGTCGGGTCAGTATTCATATTATAATGAATATTGATACTGATACCGGGTCTTGATTGTTATATGTATGTGGTGTCTTCGCTTGGTACCCAAAACGCAAGATAATGCTTAGTTTGGGGCCTAGACGTTGTTGTTATGTACACGTTCTTATTATTATTAATTACTAAATTAAATTATAAACTTAATTAAAATCAATTATATTTTACTTGAACAGTTTAGCGAATCACACATACTGTTGGATAAACCGCATAGTCATGAAGCAAAAACTGTAAGTCTACTGAATTTAATGGAAATAGCGCGAAGACTTAACGTATTTCTTGTGAAACCTGTATTTCTTGTGAAATATATTGAAAAGATTTTTACGGTTTCTGACATTTTCAGTACTCTGACCTGAATTAGACCCTATAGTATTTTCGCCATTTTCGAATATTGTATTTGACTAATATTAAATATGTTGTATTTGTCAAGAAATATAAAAATAGACTATAAACGGTAACAAAATTTGTAAACTAAATTAATTTCGGTTGAAGAATATGGAAATTAATAATAATACCTGGAACATTCCACACAGCGCCATCTAGTCACAAACTAAGCAAAGCTTGTATTATGGGTACCAGACAAATGATATACATACTTAAATATCCTTAATAATATATAATTATTAAATTACGTGCTATTGAAATTTTATCTCTGTCTCTTTCTTGCAAAACGAAATTTAACATTATTCTAAAAGGCCTGACGTCACACATACGTACGCTATGCGGTATTATCCTCTCTGTCTAACAGAATATTTTAAACATCATAACTTTGTTAATAATAATGTGTTTTTTAATATTCTTTCACTGTTATGATATATTTAGAAAACTGATTCATATAAAATAAATTAAAAAAAAAAAAATTGTCAACTAGCCTATTGTAATTTTTATTGCAACCATTTTTTTCAAAATCTGGTGTTAGTGGTTATTGCTTTACCTTTATTGATCGGTTTTAAAATCACCACCCTGAATATTAACTAGAATGATTAATAATATGTACTTAAAAACGCCTTAATAAGTGGTTTTGCTCACACTTAAAGCGGCCCTTATTTGATCTTGAGTTATAGTGAACGTAGCGGCATCGCGACAAATGTCTTCTATATTGTGGGCTTCATCTAATATAACTATTTCGTCTGTTAGGTCTATGGACATCTGTAAAAAAAAAATTTTTAGTATTATTCATGCAGTCACCACAAAAAACGGGATTAAAGCTATGCACATATCTTCATATATTACATCATAATAACATTAAATACAGTCATTTTTAATTTAAAATGATAAAGAAGAATACGACGTGTTACAAAATACCCCCCGTAAAAAATATAATTAATTATCAAAGCTAAAAATTTTGTCAACCCTAGTAAGCTGTCATGTCAGGGAACCAGATTATTTAACAGAAAGGCCTATGTACCTACCTGTTTTACGTAATAATTGTCTACTTTAACAGTTTTTCTATTTTTCATTCATAAATGTTTGCTACCTCAATACGAGGATGTCATTATACTCAAGTACTGCCTTCAAAAAATGTCAAGTTGGAAAAAAAAATTGTTGTCAATTTCAAATCTTGTAATCGATATCCTACAACTATCCTATAACTATCAGTTCTATGGCCTGCTCGTTCTCCGGACCTCACACCCTTGGACTTCTTTTTGTTTGGTTATGTGAAGGACACAGTGTATTTCGCCGATTGCCCAAAGGTTGCCGAGATGGAACAGCGTGTTAGATCGGTTTTCGCATCAATAACACCGACGATGGTGCAAAATGCCATACAAGCCATATCCCGACGAGCGAGGTTGTGTATTGAGCAAGGCGGAGCACACTTTGAGCCGTTTCTGTAAATTCGACGTTTATTATGAAAAACTAAGTGTTCGTTTAGGTTGTTTCGTTAGGTTAGGTCTTTTAAAATTTTTGTCATTCCGCGAATTAGGTAGAAATATAGGTACATTCTACGTAGTTTACTCTTTAATTTTACTGAAATAGGGTTTGCACATCAGTGAAAATAATAATATTTTTTATTTTTTTGGGGTATGTTATACAGCGTTGGGGTGGGGTATGTTATACAGCACTAATATGTTGATCAGAAACATTTTTATGATGAAGGGGTTTGGAGCTTAAATCCACCCCGCTGCTCCACTGCGGGTTGGGGATTGTAACGACCGCCATCTATTGGAAGCGCCCGGAACCGACTGCTTAACGTGCTCTCCGAGGCACGAATTCAGTGATAGTTATGTACTTAAGTCAGAAAAACTCATTAGTACACGACCGGATTCGAACCATGGCCCTATGGCTTTATAAGTTAGAGACAGGTTCTTTGCGCTTTGGGCTATCACGACGTTCTATTATTAAGGAACCCTAACAGCAACGAATTGCGTAAAGGAGAACGTCCATTCATGGTACTGACTTTTCTCATACATCAAATGAAAAATCATTTGTAAATTGTATTAATTTTAGGAGTCGTCCTGCCATTTCTCTGCTTGTTCTAAATAGTAGATTTATTTTAGAAAGACTTGTTATCCACTACAAATTATCACCCGATTTTTATTTTTTTCTGCATAAATTGCACAAAAGAGTTAAAAAAAAATGTCACGTTCTTGCCAGTTAACCCCATCATCAGGTTACTTTATGTTTTCTAAGCAAACTTCGAAACTCCAATTCTGAATCCTATAATTACTAATATCAATACTAAACTGTTGTTTTCGTTTAAAACAACTTTAGAATTGACGCAACGTACCATGGTCCGTACTTCGATGGGCATTAGCCTTTATTTAAATTTTTTCTTCGCAAACGTAACGAACTCGATCGTGATTGAAAGTAATATTAGCCGAGAAATAGGCTTGCTAATCAGTAGGTATCTATTTCAAAACCGATCTAAGGTGAACCAGTTACTGTTAACGTTTGTGATGGTTTTAAAAATAACGACAACGCTTACCAAATCTGTATTCGTTTTTTTTTTCTCTTGAAAGGTATTAAAGACTCACCGTATTCCTGATACTTGGATCAATGAGATAATTGTAAGGACAGAACACAATGTCTGCATTTTGAGCCATAGTTCTTGCTGCATAGTATGGACATGCTTTCAGGTGCTGACCAGCTAAAACTAGGTCTTCTAAATCAAATGCATCTGGCAGGTCTTCATGGCGTAGGGCGGTTTTGTTGTCGAAATATGTGCACTGAGTGATGTCGCTGGGTCTTCGCCCTTCGGTTTTCTGAAATCATAACGTGGACTTCTGGTACTTCATATGCTATGTTTAATGAACATGTGGTAATTTTCTATGATTTTCATTTGAAAAAATAATATGTACAAGTCCGTCTTTGAATAGGTTTTAAGGTCAGGTCCTGCGGTAGATTCACGTTCGCTCACATCCGTTTCAAACCTAGGTAAGAGTGAGTGCAACGTGCCAATATCACCTAGGCACGCAACATCAAAAATTTATAGTTTTTATTTTATTAAAAAATATGTATAACGTTTTCATACATAGATATCAGGGCAGTGGAACTATACACCGCTCGCAGGTACACAACTCTTTGACAATATTAAGGTAATAATTGTGTAGATATTCATTAAATTCCTTTCATAACAACGGTTCAACTGCGGCAAGGCGCAATTGTGAATACAACAACCTTCTCCTGTTAAGTAAGTAAATCAGTCAGACAGATGTCAATTTTCTTAAGAAGTCTAGTAAAATGTAGATATAACAATATGAATTCTGATATATGTATTATAAAAAAATATTTAAGTATGTTTATCAGTTGCCTTGTACCCATAGTACAGGTACAGAATCTGCCTAATTTGGGACAGACGACCATGTGTGAGATATCCAACATATTATATGTATAATTATTCTAAGAGTATCATACCATACAATAATCAGCTCAGTAAATCCGTACTGCAGGGGCTTAGGCCTCCTCTCGGGATGAGGTGGCTTGGAGTTTGATTTACTACGCTGCTCCAGTGCGGGTTGGTGGATTTTAACGACTGCCATGGCAACCGGAACCGGTGACTTGGCATGCTCTTCGAGGCACTGAATCAGATATAGTTATGTACATAAGTTTGAAAAAACTCATTGGTACATGCCCTGGGATTCGAACCACGGCCTTCTAAACAAGAAGCGAACTCGCTACTACTTGGGTATTAAAACACTACTATTCTAAGAGTAATAGAATAAAATTAGCAAACCTTAGGCACGCACTCTTTGCACATGTCGTTCTTCGTCCGGTACAAGCTCTTATCAAACTCCCTTATACAGCTGTAATCCCTGCTAGACAGCACGGACATTTTAACTTGCCCACAGTAAGCGGTCCTTCCGAATTCTTTTATCACTTGTTGTAGTTGTTTATGCGTCCTGGCACCGTAGTATATTTTCGGTACACTGCAATTAGCAAACATTGATGTTCTCATTCTCAAATTCACCAGCATGTTTAGAATTTATAAAGTCTGCTTAGAATTTTAAATGTATTTGATACATGGATCACTCTATAAGATATGAAATGTTCGAAATTTAAAAATGGAACGCACCTGTATTATATTATGCCTTTAAAAGGCAAATCAAAGAACTCAATAAGCTATTTGCCCAGTTAAAAAAATTTTTCTAGGTCACTCTATAACTCTATAAGTTTTGAAACGCTCGAAACTTAAAAATGGAACGCACCTGCATTATATTATTGCCTTTAAAAGGCAAATTTATTTAAAAAATAGAACTCAATAAGCCATTTGCGCAGTTAAAAAAATGTTCCAATCATTTTGCTGCAACGCTTCCCGAGCTTTTTATTTAAAACTATGGAGCCTAACCGCGAACATTTGCGCCCTATGATCTATTACAATTTTAAATTTAGTGTAACCGAACCGTTTACAGCGCAGCGGTTACAATCAGCATTAGGACACTCAGCTTCATCTCGTGCAACAATTTTTATTTGGTTTGCTGAATTTAAAGATGACCAAAGAAGTGAGGCCCCACAAACAGCAGCAACTGCGGAAAATGTGTGGATTACTGAAATGTTGGTGGGAAAAGACCCACGACTTACATACACGGACATCGAGAAGATCCTAGGTATTGTTTCGGGGAGCGTTCATACCATTCTACATCAACATCTTATAGTGAAGAAGCTTTGTTGTCATTGGATCCCTCGTTTGCTCTCCTAAAGCAAAAAACAGGTTCGTGTCGGTTAGTGGCGTGAAATGCGTCTACATTTTGAAAACGGGGCATCAAGACGTGTTTCAGAAATCAGTACTGGTGACGAAATATGGACCTATCAATATGATCCGGAAAATAAAAGGCAATCATCGGTATGGGTGTACCCAGACCACAGACCAGTCAACCTATAGACCACGCTTTAATAAACGTCAGTACGAAAACGAAATCGCCAAAAAGTGGCGGGGTGCGGGGAGAGGTCGGCTAGTTTTCATTGGCTCGTTCAAAATTGACAATTTAATGGCTTCCGACGTGCTTCCAACTGACGGCTCACTAGCGACGTAGTTATGTAGTGTCACTACATAGCCTTGGCGAATGCTACTCCCTGTCAAAGCGTGGTCTATAAGGTTGACTTGTCTGTGACCCAGACGGATAATTAGCGACAAAACTGTAAAGATCTGTGGCTAATTTATTTTCGCGGAGCCGACATTTGTCGACATCAATTTAATGCTGATAAATTGTAGGTCAGTTGACTCGGAGTGATATACTACAGTAGCATTACCCAAAGCTTCCAAGCTGTGTGGGAAAGAAGAACAAAGGCCGGCATTTGCGGAATCATACTGTATCGCGATAACGCTTGAAACCCTAACTCACCCACCCTACAGCCCTGACTTAGGTCCCTGTGATTTTTTTTTTGTTCCTAAAAGTACAAGAAAAAATTAAAAAAAGGAAAAAAAATTGAGCGCCGAAGGAGCCATGTCTGCTTACGAAGTAGCGATTTCTGACCTGTAGGATCAAGACTGGCAAAAAAAAAGTGTTTTCGGAATTGGTTTAGACAAATGGAACTTTGTACGATGGAGAGTATTTAAAAAAAAGATGTATAATAAATAGTATTAATCTGTTAAATACTTTTTCTTTATCTTAAAACATATTGAGTCATCCACATATGTCTATATATTTAATGTATTACAAATCTAAATTAATTAAAAACAAAAGCTTTGAAATATAATCAAAACCCCAAAAATACCTACAAATAAAAAAATATTATCTAAATTAGTGCCGTGCGGCAGAGTGCTCATAAGGCTGGCGGCTTCACCTCGCTGTATGGAAACGCTTATGCGTTGCTCGAGGCGCCAGTCCTCCGGTTACCCAAGGCGTCTACCAGGCGCGTCGATAAATCTTAGAAAAAAGCGACGTGCCTCAGGTCGCCACAATCCCATTGTCTCCACCCCGAACAGCACGAATACGTAGCTGCTTCCCAAACGCAGCGTGTTTGCGTTAATTGAGATATTCAACAGCGCTCGTTGCCGCACCAGCGACTAAGGTCGCTCGGATGTAGAACGCTGCCAGCGTATCAACATATACAATAAGACAACTCTCATTTTCAAGGAACGACGATGGTCAAGCCGTCGGGTCTCTTGCCATTTGTCCAGATGTCACGTACAATGGCATTCAACTCGAGTTAAGTCGGCACATAACTTTATTGCACTCAACGCGAACTGAGTACGTATTATCTCGGAGTGCGTGAAAAATGCCTTGTATTTCAATAGATTTTTACCCAAAATTAATGCGTTTTCAGCGTTGTATAGACATTTGATAGATTTTTTTCCCTTTGTGAAATAAATATTTCAGAAAAACTAGAAGGTGGATTTAACTACGTTGGAAATAATCGACACATGTCGTTTTTAATTAATGTGGGTTACTGGTGGGTCCAAACACCCTCATACTGACCGATCAGTTCTCGGCGTTTCCGCTTGTTCGCCTTGTATCTTCTTTTCGGGTGTAGAGGGTTGCATCGTTGTGGGCTTCGACGAATTATCGCTTTCTGATCTCGAAATTCGTCTTCTTTTGTGAATTTTCACTAGATTATTGTCCAACGATGAGTCTGAAACGTTTTAATAAATCTATTAATTTAATTGTAATTATTCATCTCTAATAACAATGGGATATATAAAAATAAATATATGTAATTGGCCTGTTAAGCAAAAATGAGTTTATTACATATAAGTCAAAGTTTTTCATGTATTCCATAAACTTGTAATAAGTTTATTTCCACAAAGTTTATTTAAATTACATATCTGCAGGTAAATTCCAAATTGGCTTTTAAAAAGTTTTATAAGACATTCTGTCATTAATTATATAGGACATTTTTTACGTAGTTTCTTAGGGTTCCGATCCCAAACGGTCAAAACGGGTCTTTATTATTGAGCCCACACTATCTGTCTGTCTATAAAAGCATAGGCCTCTAACTGTAGAAAACGAGCAATACTTTATGACCGATCTGAACACAGATAGCGTCATGTAGCATCACAGTAGCAAAACTCTCATTAGCCTCGTGTTCACAGCGGACATAAAGTTTTGCTCTATCTGTATTGTATACAGCTAAAATTTTCACAGATTGTGTGTTATTGGGCACCTATCACGACAAATAATGAAATTAACAATAAGTTTAAATCCAAAGAGAATCCCTATACATGGATATCATTAGAATAAAACTAGTAAAGATGTTCTAAGTTAAAGCGTGTACAACTCGCATTTGACCAGTTATTCGGTTTTATTTAGATATAGTTAGAAAGGTGCCATGTACCTTTGCATTTGTTTTCGATAAATACATGATACAAATATGTTGTGTGGTGATACGGAACTCTTGGTGTGTGAGTCCCAATCGCACTTGGCCTGTTTTTTATTCCTTATTCTTAACTCGAATGGATTCGAAAAACTTTTGACGTTTTCGTACATTGTTTAAAAACGTATAATTTGGTAAAATATATCTAATATCCCCGAATACGTAAATAACGGCTGTTTGCACCTCTCTTAACGCGTTTTTAGTAAAAACAAAATCTATTCAATTTTAAACATAGTTGGCCTCTGCAGTAAAACTTGCGCAAAAATATTTATAAAGTTTTCGCTAAATTAAAATACATATTTTGTTTGTATTTTAATTAAAACTCATGGCTTAGTTATGAGAGTTTTTATACCTCTAATTATAAATCACGAATCCGTTCATTAATTTATTGCAATTATACTGTACAAAACTCTTAATTTACTGATGAAAATATTAAAAAAAAAAACACAAATTAATTTTCGCATTTGAGCAAATTAGGAATGAATAACGGGGTCTGGTTTTCAGTTTTGAGCCACAGTCTAAACTCTACTTGTAGTTATACGCAACCTGCGAAGTTTTCAATTTTTTATTTTATCTCATTTACGAGATAAAAGTATACCTATGCCAAACGCAAACGAAGGCAATTATAGGGTTATTTTTCTTAAAGAACCCTAAATATAAAAAAAATTCACACTTCCAACTTAAAAACTTGAGAAGCTTAATTCAAAAACATACTAAAAAAAAAATTAAGAAAAGACACGAAATTTCTTTTATGCTTACTTTTGTATTATATATACAGCAACATACATCAAGTATAACTTGTAATTTTATTAATTAAAATTGTATTGTAAGTTTAAATGTGGTTCTACGAAGGTTATGCGCTGTCGTGGCGTTGAGACTAGGTAATTTTACAATTCTGTCACTACCTGTGAAAACCTCTAAGTGGCTTCCTGTTTTTATTAAGATTTACTAAATATAAGTATTGTGTAGCTGTTGGTTTTCCTAAGCGAATAAAATAAAAATACTTAAACCTTGTAATAGGTAGATACACTAAGCAGATTAAAATTCAACTAAGTACAAATTACACCTAACCCTCGACTCACACAACCATAAATACGAGAGCTAGAGATGACAATGGACAACGAAATTTCCATCTATATATTCGGCTATTGTCTGGTACGTAGGCGCGACGTCAATACGCACTCTGGAGTGACAATGCGAGGGAGGGGGCGTAGGGTGGGACCGACGACATTTCCCTAGAGCGACACTACCGTCGCATTTCATACAGCTTATAAATATTCGAATATCAACCTTGACGATACAAATATACGGTGCATATTTATAGCGATGTAAAGTTAGGTTGTTTTGTTTTAGGAGACTATGTCCGAGCGATACCGGCTTACTTTTACTGTGTACGTATCGATGATTGTATGGAATAGTCTTTAATGATGAAATAGACAGCTATAAGGGTTCCGTTTTCTTGCCATCTGACTACTGTCCAACTTTCCTCCAGTAGTTCTTCTATTCACCTTTCCTCACCCACCCTATACATGCTTCATCAAGTGCTCTAAATCTCCTTCTTCCCTCACATTTTGCATTTTCCTATCCTCACCCGCCATCCAATAGTCGTCCCTCTCTTCCAGATTTCTACATCTCAATTTTCGTACCATTTTCCGACTTCCTCTTTTCCCTCATTTTTTCAGGTAAGTTGGTCTCTTGTTAATACTTAATTCTTTTTATTTATTACACCTTGTCTCCATTATTGTAACATAATAATAATATATGGGGCATCCCACAGAGTGTCATCTAGTCCCAAAGTAAGCAAGTATTATGCATGTATCATGGGGTACTAGACAACTGATATATATATATATATATATATATATATATATATATATATATATATATATATATATATATACTTAAATATTCTTTTTTTTATAATGTATACATATATAGATACTTTTACAACCAGACACGTTCAACAAATAGACATGTTCATGCACACAAATATTTGTCCCGGGCGGGGATCGAACCCAGGACCCTCGGCTCCGCAGTTAGGGTCTCTAACCACTCGGCCAACCGGTCAGTCACGGTCGGTAACATATCCTCCATTGTCCTTGCCTCTCTATTTCCCGTTTCTCTACCAATTTCTCCTTCTTTTCATCTTGTCTTCTTCTTTCCATATCCTTTCCGGTGTAACCATTTTCTCTATAGAATATTTCTCTATCATTTAATTTTTTTTAAACATTTTTCTAATAACCTTTTCCCTCTAGAATTGATTTTATCGTCAATTTTCGTTACTCTTTTTCCTGCGTTTACTCGCATTTTGGTTCTCTCCGTTTCTCTGTATACTATACAATCCGGAGCCAATCTGTTAACGTCTCTATTTCATTCCACTCCTTAAGACTCTATAGCTCTGAAGCGAAAATGTATGAAACCAACTTCGAGAACCAGGCGAATAAGCCGTTTCATAAATAAATAATAACAATACTGTTTGCACGCAGATATATGTCTGACATGCACTTTCTTACAATTCAGTAGACAAAATTAGGTAATATTATTAACTTATTTAGGGGGACTCTTCGTGTATCGAACTAAGGGATGCCAATTTTTTTTTCCCGCACCCCATCATATGGATATCGACAGAAAAATGATTAAAGTTGTCATAAACTTGTTTCCTCTCCAACTTGTCAATCGTGTAATTAAAAAGTTTAAATACTTTACGTACTAAAACTACATGCATTGGGAATATGTTGTGTACTAAAACTGATGCGTTTAACAACAATAATTGTGTTAACCAGGATATGTTTGCAAGTTTTTTAGATATTCGCAATTTTCAGCTACTAACAAACTTAACTTTGCGGTCCTTGAAACAAACTTTGTTTCAAAGTTATATAAGATCGAAGAGTCGAACGATGAGCTTCAACAAAATTATGTATCAAATCACAAAAGTACGAATTGACTAGAAGCCTTCTTGTGCGCTACAGTCTAACCACTCGTACTCTAGCTAGCTGGTGTGTACCCATTGCGAGATGGCGAGCTTCAGTCCGAGTTTAGTTTGCGAGGTCCCCACCCACCGGTCTTCACCCTCGCGAAATTGCGTTTTAAATTTTCGATACTGTAAAGTGACATTTCTGACTCTATTAAAACCAAACGTTCATATTCATTTACTCTATGTATCAAATACTATTGCACACGTCAAAGTAGAACGAATTGAATTACTGGTACTAAAATTTTTGAATTTTGTAAAACTACCAATTATTACCGGAGATATGACAAATTAAAGTTTGTGTATTTACGACCCGCTTGTGACGTCACTCGGTGCGCGCTACGTAGAAATATTCACGTTAGCCCAGGGGTCGGCAATCTTTTGAAACGGAAGAGCCAAATTAAAGTTACAATTTACGAAACGTCCCAGTTTTTAAAGAGCCCCAAAACATTTTTTTTACGAAATAGTAATATTCATTTGATTTCAGTTTTAAAATAATCTACTTTAAATCTTAAATAATATTTATTCATATATTTATATAAAAGCATACAAATATTTTAATATAAAATATATTTAAGTATTTTAGCTGAAATAATAAAATAATTAATTTTGCGTATGGAACTAACTATATAGCGCCGCAACTTTACATCGAAAGAGCCGCTTATTGCCGACCCCTGCGTTAGTACATAGTAATATTTTTGTAGATATCAATAAAATTCTTTCCCTTAATAGTCTTTCTTAATAAATATAACATATTTGTATAAAAAACAAAAACTACAAGACGCCCTCATTCTATAAAATCCTGAGTTGATGCGTATCCGAAACGCACTTGATCAGTTTTATAAAACATACTGTACATTCTATAATGTATTACTTGTCCTTGTTAATATAAAATTTATCTTCCAGAATCGTTAGATATAGCAACGAAGATTACGTATATTTCTAATAATGTAACGTTAATTATCCGAAAACAGGTTTCTAATTTTACACGAAACGATAACTAAACATGTCGCCATTGCTTATGACACAGCTGTTACAATTCACTTTGTGTGTTACATATTTACACTCCCAAAAGTGCCTAATCTAATCGACAGACAAGGTAATCGCCATACACAAGTACGAAAAGTGTCGTGTTTTCGTATAGATGATTTTCGGCGTTTGCCGACCTAGTGAAGCGATGATGTCATCTGTAAATAAAGTAGTACCACACCATATGAATGAAGTTAGTTTAACAATACGGACGAATTGAATTATATTCGATGTTTCAAAGAATGCGATAGGTATAACTTACCAGTTTCATAGATAAGATAGCGTTTTCAAGTAACTCAAAGTGGAATGAAGTTTGTGATCGTGTCGTATAAATATATAGTAATATAAATTAAAATTTATTTAATACCATAAAATATATAGAATATGTCAGGGATGATGGAAGAATATATAGGAAAGAAATATAAACAAGTGTCGGTGGATAAGTTTGAAGATTATATGAAGTTTCTTGGTAAGTAACGATTAATAATTATATTAAATTATAATTTGGCTTTATTTGTTGTAAATTTTGTACAATGAATCTTTAATGTATCAAGTATCAAGGTCATCTGATCTACTAGCATCGCAGTTTGTATTTTCCATTCTGTTACGGCCACGACGACGTTCAATAGATGAAGTTTCTTAGAAATTATGTTACTGCGACATTTTTGTGAGCAAAACTTTAGAGGCCGCACAGATCGGTAGCACGACTAGCACGTACTTGTATTCCTACTGGAAACCGTATAATTTTCGAAAATGCGTAATTTTGAGATACTCTGCTTTTATTTTTTTATTTTAATAACATGTTTACAACTTGTAATAAAACATTGTTTATGAAAAATAGAGTATTTTTCAGAAATGTTTTTTTTTTGTTTGTAAATATTTAATTTAATTAGAGCGTGCGTCCGTGCAAATTTAAGAATTTGAATAATTATTTTGGAATTAGATTTTTTTGCTATCACATGATTTTACTTGTATCTTAATTTGTCACAAGTCCAATGACAAGGAATTAATATTTTGCATTCTTTGCTTCTTTCTCCATATGCTTATGACGTCTTAACCTCATTTAAGGTTATATATGATGAATATTGATACTGGTACCGGGTCTTGGGTGTTATATGTATATGGTGTCGTCGCTTGGCACCCAAAACATAAGCTAATGCTTAATTTGGGGCCTAGACATTGTTGTGATGTATACGTTATTATTATTATATTTAAACTAGCGACCCGCCCGCAGCTTCGCTCCGTGTTATTCGTTTCTCATAGGGATCATTTTTTTATCACTATGTTATCTCATTCTCGTTCTTCACATTCCCGTTTTCGTACCTTCACACAAATATTTTGTCGTTTCCGTTCCTAGCCCTGGTCCTAACCCGTTTTCGTTTTCATTCTCATCAAGCGAAATGGGCCGGGATAGGAGCATCAGGACTTATACAAAACCAAATTTATGGCGTTCGTTAATCATATAAAATACACATTTAAATAGATCTTATACGAATCCCACGAATATTACAAAATCTACAATTACACAGGCGAAGCTGGAGGCAAAAGCTGATATGAATTTGTATTGTTGTCGTATCTTTTTGGTTGTATTGTTTGTAACTGGCCGGTTATAATACAATTACAAAGGTGCCATTGGGAATAAAAATAACAATATAAAAAACTATTTTCCGCAATTATTCAACTGTTTTTCTGTTCAAGAAAATGAGTCAAAGAAATCATACGAACCGCGAAAAAAAAATGGTGCCGTTTATGGATTTAATGTAGTGTTAGTAAGGGTAGCACAAAGTTGGTTTAAGCCACGTTTAAGTGTTATCAATTAGAAAATTTTAATTAAATAATAATAATACATTTATTCATTCATACAATGGGACACATTCTTTTACATAGCTTAAAATAAAACCGTTTCATACACAAGTTATCATGTCATATATGTGTCGTGGAAACCAAAACAATTATATTTTACGAAAATGAGAGCACTTGAATAAATATTAAAGTCGCAGTTTGCTCTGGTAGCCCTGCTATGGATAAAGTTTATGCCATTTATGAAAAAGTGGAGCAAGATCGTTATATTACCTAATAATTATGACATTGTTTAAAAATACGAAAAATACATAAAAGCTCAATGTTTGGGTGCCATACAAGCTCATTAAAAGAAACGTAATAAAAGCGTTTTTTTTTTAAATATTAATTACTGGTAAGGAGAAGTGGATCATTTATGCTAAGAACGTACGAAACAGGTCATAGTTAAAGTGCGGCAAAGTTGGCAAATGAATATTATTTATGGGCTTTTGCCGCTGGGCACAATCATCGATGCCGGATGTTTACTGCTGCCAATAGCTAAGATTGAATCATGCAATTGAAGAAAAACGGCCGGAACTTATCAGTAGAAAGGGTGTAGTTTTTCATCATGATAACGCCAGACCACACAAATCTTTAGCTATTCAATCAATCAATCAATTCGTTGGACCTTCAACCAGACGCAATGTCTGAAAGGGACAACTCCCAAAGGAAAAGTAGATATAAGATAATGCTATTGTCTGGATTTGGAATAACGGGAATGAGAGCCAGCCGGTATTCGTGCAACCTTTAGCCAGAAAAGGGAGCCAGGAGAGATAATAGATATTATAGTGTGTTAATAAATAACAGCGAGGAGCATAAGTTGTTCTGTCAGTTTATTATCGTGAGCATTGTTGTTAATTCAAGAAAAATTTAGATAGTTTAATGCATCCACCTTATAGCCCTGACCATGGTTCCTTAGATTTTCACTTGTTTAGATCTCTTCAGAATTCTTTAGATAGTCTAAGGTTAAGATCAAGAGAAGACTGTCCAAATTACTTGTCGCATTTTTAACCACAAACTCCAAAATGTCACTACCTACAAGATGACAAATTATTGATAAAAAAAGTGGGAGAGCTTAGGGAAGGGAGGAAAGGGAAAGGACCTGTGCGAAACCGGGGTGAGACGGTGAAGAGGTAATGCGAGTGGGAATGACAGCGGGAAAAATAAGTACATATTATAACAGAGAGACGAAAGCAGGAATTAAGTAGACGAGAGTAAAAGTGTGGAATTAGAACAGTAGCGGTGAGAGCGAAAACTAATATAAGAGCGAAACGTCTGTCCGCGCGGGCGAAGCTGCAAGCGGAAGCTAGTATGTATATATAATACGAAAAGATTTTGTCCCCAACCTAATATATATGATTTTTTTTTCAGGTGTAGGTATTATCCCACGTAAAATCGCTGCTAATGTGTCGCCCGTGGCTTGTCTAACTAAAAACGACGACGGCGGTTACACTTTGACGATGACTACTACACTACGTACCATTATAATTAAATTCCATTTAGACCAAGAATTTATTGAAGATAGACCGGACGGAGTTAAAGTAAGTCTGTAGCTCAAACGACGTTATGAAGTACAGCAGATGGGTATTTAAAAAGTTCTGTGAAACCTTTTGCTTGCATTTTTAGTTTATAACCGAAATTTTTTTTATTTTCAATTTCCGTGTGATCGAATAGTAAACATTTTAAAGCATCTCGACTATTAAACAAATGTAACAAATTAAAAAAAAAAAGTAAACGACGGTCGTTGACCTAGATTATTGTGTCAATCACCGCAGCGTCGATTACCACGCGCTGTACGAAAAAAAAGTATACTATAAAAAATCGTTATTACGATAAAATAAGTCGATTTATCGTACTTTTATGGATTTAATTTTTAAAATTTTTCTATCACAAGTTTTCAAAACAGTGTCAAAGGAAAGATACAGTGTGTACATAGAACGTTAGCAAACAAGATAGAGCGTAATTAATTGCTTACAAGCTGGCATCTCGCTGGCGCCAGCCGAAGTAAAGGCGGAATAAAACCCGATTCGTTTTATTTGTATCAAACAAACGAAACTGCAGCCGACTTAATATAAACTATCATTTACTTTTCAGACAAAGTCATTGGTGAGATTCGAAGGCAACAAAATTATACATTTACAACGAGAACCAAATGGTCGAACCTCGCGACACGTCCGAGAATTCACCGCGCAAAATATGGTGCATGTAAGTATTACATAGGGCATACTTAAAGTTCTGAAACTGGCCACTTACAATATAAAAAAATAGAAAGCCATTTATGAAATTTTAAAATGAAACTCTCTGGGATTTGTTACTTTTAAATTGCGAGGTAGTCATTTGTTTCTTGATTGTGGCGTCGATTTGAAAATTGTGTGTTGGAATTACAATGAACTTAACTAGAGAAAATTTTCGCGCTATCATTTTTTATAATTTTAGTTGCGGCTTAAGTCAGTTAGAGTTGCCAGAGACTTCAATCAATCGGCATTTGGTAATTATCTTCAAGACGATGCACGTGAAAGTGGACCAGCGACTGCGGTTACCGAATTTAATATTGATACCGTACGTCAATTAGTTGAGACTGATAAAAAAATTACATGTCAGCAAATTTGTACTGTATTTGGCATTGGAATGAGTCAAGTGCAAAAGATTTCACATGTGCATCGGAAGGTACGAAAGCTTTACACTCGATGGATACCGCATGATTTGACGAAAGACCAGAAACGACTGCGTGTAGAGTGGTATCGCAAAATGATAGCAAAGTTTGATGGAGGGCAATCATTGGCTCTCTATAATATCGTGACAGGTGACAAAACCTGGGTGTACTGCTTTGAACTGGAAAGAAAAAGTCATTCGGTAGAATGGGTCTTTTCTTTTGAAGATTTGCCAACGAAAGTTAAGAAAAGTCGAACCGTTGGCAAGAAAATGGTTGCTTCTTTTTTCGGCAAATCAGGACATTACAGAACAGTGTCACTTGAAGACCAAAGAACAGGAACTGCAAATTGGTATGTCAACACTTGCTTGCACAGTCTTAGAAAAAGTTCAGGAAAACCGGCCTCGAAGAAAAGTCGTTCTTCACCACAATAATGCGTCCTTACATACCGCTAAGGTCACAAAAGCGTATTTGAAGGGTTCAAATGTAAAACTGATGACGCATCCGCCGTATAGTCCAGACTTCGCACCATACGACTTTTTTTTGTTACCGAGTATTAAGCTTCAATGACGCTGTCAATAGATGGCTGTCGTTACAGTCCCCAACCCGCAGTGGAGCAGCGTGGTCGATTTAAGCTCCAAGCCCCCCTCCTCACCCTGGGGGAGGCCTAAGCCCCTGCAGTGGGGTTAGAATGGGCTGATGAAGTGAAGAAGGATAAACTTAGAGGCATACGTTTTACGAGCCCTGAATTGGCGGCGAGTGCAGTATATGAAGCTATCGATGAGGTCCCTAAAGAAATAGGTCCAACTGCTTTTTACAATGGTTTCACCGAATGCAAACATGTGTCAATTACGGCGGCATATACTTTAAAAACAATAAATGTATCATGTAAATAACAGGTCTTATTTATAGGAATGCAGAAAGTTTCAGTATGGCTCACGAATATGGGCTTTACGATACGATTAGCAATATTATACTTTAATATGAGCAACTCTTGGATACACTTCGCGTATCTCGGAAACGGTTCTAACAATTTGGATGAAATTTTGTATTCAGATATGGCTTTGCTTTTTAAGTTTATATATTATAGTTGTATTTGTTGAAAAACATAATTTTAAACAAAAAAATAAACATTTTTTTTATCTAATACACCCGTGGCGCGGTGTCATCCCGTAAATTTCTCGTTAATTAAAACTCACATTGTGCCGATAGGTGGTATCAACCGTTACGTACCTTCCTCAAGAGATGGCGCTATATTTTTTTTTATTTAAACAACTAGTTCATAATAATATATATGTAGGTAAGATCGAAAAACATTCATGTTTAATCAGCATGTGATTCATCTCTAAATATATTTTCATCAAAAAAAAAAAACACGATTTCACAAAAAAAAAAAAAAAATTGTACAAACACTTGAAAGTTGGAACCTAATGAAGGCTAAGGTTTTAAGGAACGTTAAGAAACGCCAGGTTAAAAAAAAAAACCAAACAAAGCTCGATCACAGGATTTTTTATTTTTACAGGGAGAGTTATTCGTGTACTTTTTCTTAGACAAACACTATTCACCCAAAAGAAATATATATGAATTTATGATTTACATATAAATATTAATGAGTAAAAACATATTTATATATTTTTTATAATTCCGTAGGTTCGTTACAATATATAATATATTTATAGCTACTCACCGCCAGATGGCAAAAGCATTTCAATAAAAAATTGAAATGCTTTTGCCATTACTTTTGCTGTGAGACCTTTTGATGCTTTGATGATGTGAGTGCTTTTTGCTAAATTTCAAGATTCTAAGTCAACGACAGTATCCTATAGATTTTTAGATGTCATCTTTTTTGATGGCGTTGACTATGAAGCTTAATTTATGACCGAAGACCTAAGTATTTGATGTCAATTTCAACTTGATACCTACAACGCGTTTCTGAAAAAAAAGGTCTTGACAGACAGACGGATAACGAAGTGATCCTATAAAGGTTCTTTCTTTCCTTTTGAGGTACAAAACCTAATTTATTTTATGGCTATCTTAATTTGAGACGATGAATAAACAATAATTATATAATAAAAAAATAATAATTTAATCAACAACGTATTTAATCTTATCTACTCAATGTTTTCCGTTTCAGACAACCACCGTTGATGGATGGCCAGAAGTGAGTGTTCGAAGATATGAAGTTATTAATTGATAGTCGACACGTCACGCATTTAACGGAGTTGATGTGGATACATAGTCATCACAAAAAGAAATATATTTATTTATTTATTGTATTATATATGTATAAATCGAACTATAAAAAAAAAAAACATTTACAGAATATATACTAGAGGCGATCAAAAAATAATCAAAATTAGTGTAAAGGAAACAACATTTTAAAAATTATATATTTTATTTTTCAATACGGTCTCACCAATCCTTTTAGACAACTTGAAAAAAAAAAATATTCTTGACCTCGAAAAATGCTACTGACTGCATTCATCTTTTCGTGATTGTTGTCAAATTGTTTGGGAAGGATATATTCTTCTAACTTTATTGTATCATGAACTAAACTTCAGGTATGGAGGGATGCGTGACGGTGAAAAAAAAATGCCGGCTCTTAACTTTCCACGATGCTTTGTTTTAATCTCTTCTTGAAGTTTTTTAATTGATACGGCATAATATGAACCTGTGATTGTAATCCCTTTCAGCAAGTAATCTATCCTGATATTTCCTTGAACATTCCAGAATACAGACACCATATTTTTACCCACGGAAGGTTTTGCACGAAATTTCAAAATGGGAGAATTAAGTCTGTTTTTTTAATTTCAGGGTCAAAATGACGAACCCAACTGTTGTCATAGAAACAGATTTTTATCGGTCTTCATTATTGCCATTTTTTTTTCGGAATTTAGAACTCTTAATTTTTTGTGATTTATGTGTTAACATTCTGGGTACAGTAAGAATCAAACTTTATGACGGATACGAACGTAGGCACAAGTCGCGTCGCAGTAACCAGTTTTAGATGTGAAGTGAAGCGAGGGGTATATGACTGTACCTGCGTAATTACGCTCATAGCGTTGTATTCCGATCCGCCATAAAGTTTGAGGTGATATGGTCGTAGCGTTGTATTCCGATCCGCCATAAAGTTGTGCGAGATGGTCGTATATCGTAGCATCTTTGAGAAAAAAAATATTTGATTACGGCCCGAATATTAGTTCTCTGTATTTCTCATGATGTCATAATGAAATATTATTGAAACATTAAAAAAGAAAAAAAAAAGGTTACCGTCGCGGACCCTTAATCACACTGGTCAGTAAAAATATTTTTTTTAAATTCAAACTATCAACAACACTTTGTTTCTTATATTCTTTTCTAGATAATTTTTGATCACTCCTCGCACCTAACGCCAATACTTTTAGTGTATGCGGTCATAGAACAATAGTGCACTCATTAATTAAGACTGATTTCGTGGATGGTGACCGAATTAGAAATATTGCTGTACGAAAGCCATTGCGAACGTAAAATAAGGATAAGCTATGTATTGTCCATAATTTAAAATTGACAAAAACTATTTGTCAAACGTAAAAACGGTTCTTTTCTTTTTCGATATTTTTTATTATTATTTTGTAACAAGACCACGGGCGCATCACTATTTTTTCCCATAGGGCCTGTAAGTGCGAGCTTGAAAGTAATATCAATGCCGTTCCTAAGTTTTCTAACCACGTCTACCACGAGCGTTGGCGCTATGTTTAGTATTTATATTTGACTACTTAACTTATAGGTAGTACAACTTAGTATTTATTAAATGTATGGTTCATTATACTTTTGAAATCCTCCACGAAGTACCTACCTATATATATGACCATCGAACAAGATTTTAGTTTAAGGACATTTTCAAAATGTAAACGTCGCGCAGTCCCGTTGCACTGCGCAGAAGGACAAAATTATTTTGACGTATGCCATATTCGTTCTTATATTTGTATGAAAGTTCATATTTTTAATTTAAATTATAAATTATTATGAGAATATATTTTGTTTTTGTAATATTATTACCACCTTTGGAAAACAAGTCAAAAAGCATTCACCAATATTTTTTTCATAAATTAAGTATATAATTGCTTATTTGTATATCAGCAACTGTACATATTTTGCTTTGATGACCATCAAAAATCAGTGTTTATGTCAAATTAAAACTGAACGAACTACAATTTTGTTTATTAACACTTGTACGCTTGAAATAAGCCATGATAGGCATAAATATAATATGAAATAGGTCAGCACTTATTAAAAAATTTTTATTTCAAACGAGATCCGCTGTGAAACTAACGCAGAAGGTAATACAGCTCGTAATATTAATGCTGTGTTTACAGGAAACATTACTACAAAACACAACGTGCGTTTTAGGTTTCATTGCTTTTTCAATAGGAATTTCGCTTATAGCAAAAAGAATCAATAGGTAGGCTAGCTAGAAAATAAGCAACGATAGATAAAGCAAGACCTAATACTGCTGCACTGCACAAGAAACTGTTTCAACTCTACAGGAATTACACATAAAAACCCCGTTCTTTGAACCGGCTACAAACGTGTAGTCCACGCGGGCAAAGCCGCGGGCAAAAAACTAGTATTAGTATACGTAAGTTAAGTTACCAATGAAAACTTAACGAACTATAATAATAATATAATATAATAACGTATACATCACAACAACGTTTAGGCCCCAAACTAAGCATTAGCTTGTGTTTTGGGTACCGAACAACACATACATATAACAAGCATGACCCGGTACTAGTACCTATATTCATCATATAAATACTGACCCGACCTGGGATTCGAACCCGGAACCCCAGTCGCTACCCACTAGGCCAAGCGGTCGTCAAGCTTTCGGCAAACATGGTGTGATCGACTATAGCACTGATTTACATCTCTTGATATTTTGATAACTCTATAAAGGCCATAGAGCCTTTTTCATAGGGCCTTTTAACACAGATAAATATACATTATTTAAATTTCATATTTATGGTATATCATACGAAAGTCGTCGCTGAAGGCGTATATAACGTAAGTGCGCAACATGACGTTGTCATTCGTGTTACGAAGTAATCTAGATAATGGAAGCATTGTGTTGTGATACAAATTCAGATGTTCACTCACACGTATTCAAATCGACATCCCGTTGTATAATAATAGGGTACATAATATAAATACACAAATCAACATTGTCTAGGAATATTTTAAACAAAGTGGTATAACTCAAAAAGTATTAGAAATTGCTTAAGATAAATTTATATTAAATTAAATTTTATTTCATAAACTAACGTAAATTAACAAAATACATTTACTTAGTTTAAAATAACTACAGTCACTGATTTAACGTTAAGAAATCGGCTAAGTGCGAGTCAGATTCGCACACGACGAGTTCTGTACCACCATAAGTACCTACACTATAAAAAAAAACACGTTTCCCGTATGGCGACCCCCTTTCATTTTTTATTTAATTTTTATTATTATAGCAGCCATAGTATAGTTAGTAAACAATCCATAAAAATTTCAATGATCTCACAATCACCAAAAACCTGGAAAGAAAAAAAAACACGTTTTTTGTAGAAGACCCCCTTTAATTTTTAACATCATTTTATTTTTATTATTTATTGTCATAGCGGCCACAATGTTACCACCACAACCACTCTGTTAAAATTTCGAATGTTTACCTATTATGGTTCAGACGATACCTACAGTCCTATCACATACGGACGGACAGCGGACCCTTAGTTATTACTAACCCTGAACCCTATTGGGTTCCCGCTGGTACCCTTTGGGCACGGAACCCTAAAAGAGAATGTTAAGTTGTACTAATTAACGGATTATAGAGTTTTAAAAATACCAATATACTTTAAAAAAACAAAAACTTTTAACACGGAAACAAGTTGAATGAAATGAAAACCAAATGAATTATTTATAGATAAACACTTCAACATTGTCTAGGGATATGTTATACAAAGGCGTATATCACAAAAAGTACTGTCCGATTTAAAAAGTTTTGCCGATCATTCGTAACTATAATAATTGCCACAAAAGAATTCTACCGTTATTTCCCGCCACATCTTTTTATTTAATTTTTTGAGAATTTAAAAAGAGGTGGCGGAAAATAACGGTAGAATTCTCTGGCGGCAATATTATATATAATATATATATATATATTATAAATATAAAATATATATATTCTCAATCAGAATAACCCAAAGTATGTATATTAAAAGTGATGGCTTTCGAGTAATTCACACTTTCCTGAAATTGCCTAGAGTCTCTACCTTGCATCAATAGTTTGGCTGCCATTTCCACAAATTTACAAATTTTTTAAATTAACTTTTTGGAAAATACTCTACATTACTTGCCGCATTGAATGCATTAAACACATTTTTTAAATTTGAAACAGCTCCCAGAAATAATTTTTTTCCAGTTTTTACGAAATGTTTTTAGCAGCTTATTTTGAAGGTCTGTGTTGAAGAAAAAAATGTACTGAGCTCATTTGGCGAACTTTATGAAAACTTGCTAGTTAATTGAAATTTTCAAATTGTGAAACACCTCCGGATTTTTTCTTATAAAACATAAAATACTGCAATTTTTATTTAAAAGGAGCCGATTTCCTTCAAATTAAATAAGTCTAAATATAACTTTTTTGTGCCTCTAAATAGTGTTTTCTTTATTTCTTTGCTATAATTAACACAATACAGCGCTAAATAACAAGTATTAACAAACGCGATCACGCAACGACCATATATAAATTTTCTTCACCAGGTGTATCCTTACCACGTGCGACGCGTGCTAGCTCTCCAATCTAAAGATTTTGTATAGAAAGTACACTTTTGCCGCATAATGTTGCAAAAACCCCAAGATGATCCTGATTTCTTTAATAAAGTCCTCTGGAGCAACGAATCGTCTTGCAAGAGAGATGGCTACACAAATGTTCACAATCCTCATAGCTGGCAGTTGGAAAACCCTCACGAAATGGGAATAGATAGCTCCCAGTTCAAAGTAAATTTATGGGCTGGTATTTTCAATAGCTTAATTTTGGGGCAAGTTGAGCTGCCACGTACGCTGAATGGTAATGAGTATTTGCGGTTATTACAAAACAAGTTACCGGAACTACTGGAAGAGGTGCCTCTCATTTTAAGATCGACCATGTGGTTTCAAAATCATAGATGCCCTGCTCGTTATGACATCCGAGTAAGTAAATTTTTAAATGAAAGATACAGTGGAAGATGGATCGGTTGTCTTGGGCCAGTTTTATGGCCATCTCGATCACCAGTTTTTAATCTTTTAGATTTTTTTATAGGGCTTGCCTAAAGGAGAAGATATATCTAAAACCAATTCGCATTAAACAAGATTTACGACTAAGAGTAAATCAGGCAGCGCAAAAAATATCCTCACAAACGTTAGGTTTATTGAAAAGATCGTTTTTTAATAGATGTAGAGCGTATATTAGAGAAAGAAGACGTCGATTTGAGCATTTATTATAGTAAATTAATTTTTGATCCACTTGTTTTATTTATCATTTTCTGTTAGAAACACAAAATTTACTTTAATGGCAAAACGACATAATATTGTTGTCTGTAATGATCAAAATCAATGAGGTGTTTTACAATTTGAAAATTTCAATAAACAAGCAAGTTTTTCATAAAGTTAGCCAAATGAGCTCAGTAAATTTTTTTTTTTCAACACGGCCCTCTAAATAAGCTGCCACATTTCGTAAAAAACTTGAAAAAATTATTGATTCTGGGAGCTGTTTCATAATTTAAAAAAACCTGTTTAATGCATTCAATGCGGCAAGTAATGTAGAGTATTTTTCAAAAAGTTAATTTAAAAAATTTGTAAATTTGTGGAAATGACAGCCGAACTATTGATGCAAGGTAGAGACTCTAGACAATTTCAGAAAAGTCTGAATTACTCGAAAGCCATAAATAACACTTTTACTATGCATACTTTAGGTTATTCTGATAGAGCATGAACTTGCTATCAGCACCCGAGAGTCTGCGCACTATTTATGGGATACCTTGTATATGTTAGGTATATATTACTATATAGGCATAAGTTTACGCATCTACAAGTTTAAAAAAGAATAGTCCATGAAAAGAGGTCTTAGAAATTTAGAAGGCGCGTACAGGTACAGTATAGGGAGTGAAAACGAGACGTGTCAGCGATATGGAGAGTTTTTTTATTAGGCCATGCTTGTCTTTGTTTGTATGTGTACCTATACGCATCTGAAAAGTCATCATTTAGGTAATAATGAATTAACATTACAAAGAAAGATCAATAACGAAAACCATTTTGTTTTGTCAGTTTGTGTTTGTCTCTGGATCGATCAAAACGTACGAATATTTTCTTTGCAAGAAAGCAGAATAAATGTTCCGTTTTATGTACTTTTTAGTGTGCCTACTGCCTACCTGTTCTTAATTTTATTATAAGAAGTTTATGGTAAAGCTCACAAAAATCATAATTTCAAATCTAGTACAAGCAGATAATTTTATGTAGAACACAAAAATTAAATTATAGATCGACTAACCACTGCTATCGAGTTCTTGTCGCTTGGCTCCGGGATCTACATTTCTCTTAGTTTTTGTAGGACATTCGTCGTATATGCTTTTCGTACCTGAGAAAAAGTGGAATTCTCCATTATAAAATCAGGTTGAATGATAATTTATAACATTACAAAGACATATTTAATTTCGGCATTTAATATTATTAATTAAAGTGATAAATTTGTTAAGCAATATAGCTGAAAACAATGGACCGAACAAACAAATACTATAATATAAAATAAAAGATAGTTAACAGAGGGAAAGTGGCGCCTACGGCAGCCGCGACGGCGGCGTCGATGCGAAACCCCTCGTTCGACAAACGGCTAACAAGCAAGAACATTCGAGTCTCCGGGGCACTTTCCAAAACACGATCCCCTGTTCCATCAGACCCTTCCGAAGTTATCTCGTGTTATTTACATCGCCTGACCGTACCCGCGTCTTATGTACACGCCGCCCTATGTGTAGGGGAGGCGGGCCGGCGCAAACACTCGCAATACATAAATGAACAGCGTGCGCCGTATGTCATCCCATGTTAGGGGTTAGTTTGCTGCGGCGTCGGGTAGGCAGGGTGTCGCGGTGTCGTCGCCATGGCAACGCGGCGCCCGGACGCCGGATCCCGACGCCCGCCGTGTCAGCCTCTCCTCTCCCCTTCACCCGCCCGTACAAGTGACACGCGCCGCGAAAAAGCACAACCCCCTACCAACCCCCCTAAAGCCCACTCGGCCGCGGTCGATTCCAAAGGGGCGCGGGGCAAGGGAGGGACGGAGAGCCTTTTGTTTAGGGCTCCCTTGTTCATTACCCATGACGAGTTTCCACCATTATCTGTGTGCTTTGTTGTCGACTTGGCCACTCGGCGGCTTGTACGCAAACTTGATAAAAACAAACGCAGCTATACGCACGCGGCCTCAAGCGGAAAGTTAACACTGATTGCGATCGAATTTAAGTTTAAGTTTTGATAACATCACACGGAGGAAACAAAACAGTCAGTTTATAATATGCAGATACCTACAATATAATAGCATATTGTTTAGATAGCTCAGTAGTTCGCAGCTTTAAATGCATAGACGAGCCTTTCCGACCGTGTTTGTATAAAAAAAGGATCTTTGTGAAAATCCTAGCGTCATCAAAATATCCAGATCATTGGAAAATTAAGAAGCTCTGAAAGAATTTCGCAATCACCTTAGCTATTTTCCGAGTTGCAGGAGTATCTATTTAAAAAAAAAAATTTAAAAACCATTAAATTTTAATTAGGGAACGCTATCTGCGGGTATCGCTGACACCAATATAATATCCTTCAGAGGTCAGTTGTTTAAGGAATGTCCAAGCGACAATGATATTTATCATTGGCTATACAATTTACAATTTTTTCAACTAAGTCATGTCATGGCCTAGAGCCTTGACATTTTTGTCCTGCCAAGCCGAGTAGGCGGCGCGAGGTGGCGTGGCCAATCGTCACCTTGCCGCGTCAAAGGTGGGCGTGGTCGACACCCTTTCTAAGACCGTGCACACATCGCGTTCGACCACGGAAGTAAGACCCAAATATAAAGTGTTTTCCTCCTAGTTTGTGTTATCCAGACAATGGACACTGACCAAAAATTTTGATTTTACATTTGGATATATAAGAAAATATAGACGATCTGGAGTATTTCAGTATTTTCTTTTTTAAAATATTACACTTAACATTACTATATTAATATTAAGGGGCATCCTACACAACGCCATCTAGTCCCAAAGTAAGCAACTATAGATATATAAAGTAAATATAGGTATTTCACACTCAGGACACGGAACAAATAGACATGTTCTATTCTTCATAAACACAAAAATCTGTAATCGAACGGGAATCGATTTATGTATTTAGTTTCAAGGAATAATCGATTGTTCAAAATCTATAGATGATGAGGGCACAAACTGCTTATTATAGCTACGATTTTTACGTATTGTATAGGTAATTGTTTGTATGGCCGTCGACCATTGCATACATGTAACTGTAACGTCATCTTAAAATTTTCACGTTTTTTTTAAATATCTCTGTTTTTATGCCTACAAAAATTTCATATTTTTCCTCTTGAATAAGGACAACTATTTTTAAAAATACAAAAATATTTGCACTATGTTGCAAAATTTTGAATATAATGGCCATTGCTTCCACACGGAGAGAAACTACTAGTACCTAGGTAGGTGCATTATCTTTTTAAAAATCCAAGATTAAAAGGATGACTGAAATTACGTACATTTTAGTGCTAGTTTACAGATTAACTAAAGAACCCTTAGACCATCATGTTTTTAATTTTGTTTTTATAACTTGTCCGTCTGTGTCAGTTTTCTGTCCATTCGACTAAAGTTCGATTTCTCGCTAGTACCCAAAAAATAATCATTCTATGGGCTTAATAATTTAATATTGACTATTTATAACATGATATACCAACCTACAATATATTTGTATCGTTTAATCGAGCGTTTATAATTACAATATAGTAAGACTACATTAACTGGATCACTAAAATAACAGAAGTTATTGTCCAATTTAGCAAAATTATCACCATTTTACCGTTTAAAATATTTTTTTATTTTACAATTTTCCATACAATATACTATGTAGGTTGAACCAGAGAATAAATAAGACACCAGTAACATAAAACAATTTGCCTAGAGACACAATGTATACAACAAATCTTGATAATATCTGACAATACCTACCTATGAAAAATACGACGAGTGTGTACCTTCTGGCCCCTCACATTTACACTGTGACCGAGTCGAGAGGTGAGCAGATGTGCTCAGCGCATCGCCTCCGACAAAAGCGAACATTTGTAATACGTCTAATTTTACATGAACACAAAAAAGTGCTCATTGAACAGACCCAAATAATGGTTACGATCGTTTTGTTCGCTCACTGATCGACAGATCCGATAATTTGAATATGGTGAGGCATTCGAGCGAACGGACCGAACACGGCAACGCTTGCGTACGCGCTTATTGTCCATTGATTTTATGATTGGATATAGAAATCATCTCTGACGCGATAGATATTTGAATTCTAAGAATATACTCATAAATTGTTCTCGATTAATATTTTAACAGAAATGCTACTGGTGTAGTACATAATTTTCAAAAAAAAATAAAAACCGACTTCAAAACCATAAACTAAAAATTAAAAATAAAATTTTCACTTTAAAGAAAGGAGCATTAACAGGCGGCATATAGTTAATGAAGTCGGTGCCTACTCACTCAGACACTTTAAATTGTGTTTGTTCTGTATTCGTTATAGTTATAAATATATCATTGTTGTAATTATTATTACCTGGTAAGTACCCATTTAAAGTGTCTGAGTTGGCACCGACTTCATTAACTATATGCCGCCTGTTAATGCTCCTTTCTTTAAAGTGAAAATTTTATTTTTAACTTTTTAGTTTATGTTTTTAAAGTCGGTTTTTATTATTTTTTTTAATTATTTTATTTTTCAATTTTTAGTTGAACGCATCTGTAACTTATTTGTGTTTAGTATAAATGGGGCTTCTAAACGCGCAACTCAAATGAGACAGCGCCGCGATTACGCAATTTCAATTCAGTGTCAAATTGACGCATCAGCATGCCTAGTAGGTAGTGGTATTCCTATGTAAAACTTCAATTTTAATTAGATATTATTTTTGTGCGAACTGAATATTTTGGCATATTGAACCGCATGAAGTAAACCCAACAAAAGGTAACTGCTGTAAATCGTCGAGGAATTTCCACGAATGTCTATGGTCTCCATCATCAGACCTGTAATGGCACTTATAACTCATATAAGTGCAAAGTTCTCATCAATAGAAATGAATTAAGTCCAAACACCAGGTAATTGCTGTAAATCGTTAAGTAGTTCCTTCGACTGTGTATGGTCTCCATCATCAGACCTGAAATGGTACTTATAACTCATATGGGTGCAAAGTTCTCATCAATAGAAATGAATCAAGTCCAAACACCAGGTATTGCTGTAAATCGTTGAAGAGTTCCCTCGATTGTCTTTCGGCTCCATCATCAGATCGATGCCCGACCTTCATTAAATAGTACTAGTGGTAGTACTTCCTAAAAATACTTAAAATACGATACTTTAAAGTACCATTTTCGAAAATTCCCCTCGATTTCTCTGAGATGCCGTCATCAGATCCTAGTTTCCTTATCATGGTACCACTCTGGAGATATCTCCCTTCTACAAAAAAAAAAATCATCCAATTCGGTTCATAAACAACGAAGTTATCCTTGAACACACATTAAAAAAAAAAAAAACATATATACGGTCGAATTGAGAAACCTCCTTCTTTTTTGAAGTCGTTTAAAAATAAACACTTTAATTTTGTGATTCTATGAGGCCATGTGGCCGTGGTTCGAATCCGGACGCGTACCAATGAATTTTTTATGACTTAAGCACATTAACTATCACTGACTCCGTGCCTCGGAGAGCACGTTAAGCAGTCGGTCCCGGTTGCTGTCAATAAATGGCAGTCGTTACAATCCGCCAATCCACATTGGAGCAGCGTGGTGGAATTTTAACCTCCAAGCCCTTTCATCAATAAAAATATTTCTGATCAACATATTAGTGGTAGGACTGACCGCTTTTGTCTCTTACAGAGAAGTCACTACAAAAAATTCTTATTATTGAACCGAACTGACCAATTATGAAGAATTATGGAGTGATGTCCATGGAATAAAAACTTATTGTAGGTACCTACCCTTAGATAGCATAATAATCAAGAAGGAGCGTCTCATGTTTCGAAACGATCGAAAATGTGAACAAACTGCCAGACTCAGTTACAAAAATTTACACATAAAATATAGTTTCAGAATTTTCATTTTTCAGTACCTACGATTTTACACGTGGGTCACACATAAAATTCTACTTCACTGAAACTACTTTAAAACATCAACCGCGAGGTTATATTTGGTCAAAAGGCGTATATTTTTTTCTCACATTTTGTTGCCACAACGCGGTGTCTATAATAACCAGCCATTATTACATCTTATACAACAACAACGCCGCTTTGTTAGAAGAAACGCACAATTTGTAATTTTCATATACATAATATAGTATAAACAAATTAACTATCAAAATCAACGAACTGACAAAAGCATTAGGTACGTGGTTGATGTCCCGTTTGTCGTAACTACCATAGTGTTCCCATAAATATAAAAAAAAATGCATAGTGTAGTAGGGGTCCTATCTCTATGATGAGCATGCACATAACTAAATTCAACACTTATGTAAGAACAGTGAATCTTAGAATAACATCCCTTATTTTATACAAATTGTTTCGTCGGTTATCTCTTTAAAGAGACCGGTAGGTAGGTATTTAATTTACAAGACATAAATGATACTGTGCTAGATATTGTTTTCTTATGTGCATAACTCAAATTTAAAAATAAAACGGATGAAGATCTTTTTAGAACTTAATGGTAGATATAAAATAAGGTTTGGTTTTAAAAATCAAACATTGAAAATGTACGTGAATCGAAAACTGTTGAAATATATTTTCTTACTCTTAATCGATACTAATTATATAATAATAATAATAATAATAACACACACAATCACAACAACGCCTAAGTCCCAAACTAAGCATTAGCTTGTATTTTGGGTACCAAGGGAAGACACCACATACATATAACAACTAAGACCCGGTGCCAGTATTAATATTCATCATATAAATACTGACCCGACCTGGGAATCGAACCCGGGACCTCCAGCTTCGAAGGCAGGGTCGCTGCCTACTAGGCTAAGCGGTCGCCAAATTATTGATTAAAGATTAAAGATCAAATGGTTTATATTTTATTCCATTGATTACAAACTGCTAATGTTATTACTAAATTGAAAACGCCCTAAGTGTGCAACAAGAATATATATATATATATATATATATATATATTTATTTATTGTGACGTCACCAACCGTCGGACAACACGCTTCCACGGCTTTCAAGAATGTGTGACGTCACAGTAGCGTCGATGTCTCGATAATGGCTGACCGTTTCAAAGTAAGCTATAGGTGGTGACGTCAGTCGTAGAAAAAAAGAGCCCGGTACAAGTAAAAGTTGAGTGAATAGAAATAAATAATAAAAAAAATTATTTAGGTATATTTCCCATTACGGAAACAAAAATAGGAGATCATTGAAAACGTGAGACATGTTAGGAAATTAAATACTAGACCAAGTAATAGCGTAATGAAAGATGTGTATTTGTATTATACCTAGTGTAATGGCTGAAGTGAAATTAACTGAATTTAAATGAAAGAAATGAATATAGATGTAATGAAGTGAATGAATCATCATCATCATCATCAGCCCATTTTTACCCCACTGCAGGGGTTTAGGCCTCCCCCAGGGTGAGGAGGGGGGCTTGGAGCTTAAGTCCACCACGCTGCTCCACTGCGGGTTGGGAACTGTAACGACCGCCATCTATTGACAGCGTCCGGGACCGACTGCTTAACGTGCCTTCCGAAGCACGGTGTCAGTGATATTGTGTACTTAAGTCAGAAAAACTCATTGGTACACGCCCGTATTCGAACCATGGCCCTATGGGCCTTATAAATTTCAGACAGGTTCGTTGCGCTCTGGGCTATCACGACACGTGAATGAATGACATGAATGAAAAGAAATTCTTATACTTAGGTACTTGCTACCTTTGAAATTGAAAAGCGAAAAATTAACCTTTTCAGACTAAACTCTTAAACTAATGTAAGTAACTAACTTGTTGATAGTTTATTTGGTGACGAAGGAAAATAAGTTAGGTACTTAGTTAAAAAGCTTAGTTGTTAAGACTAAAAGTTTTCTAAAGTTCTCATCAAGATGAATGAAATCAGCTTAAAAACGAGGTAGGTGCTGTAAACAAATGAGGAGTTCCCTCGACTATCAGATTGATTCCAAGTCACCATTATGTTATAGTGTCGTCAGAACTACATAAGTGCCAAGTTTCAACAGAATCGGTACACAAGTGAAAATTCAGTTGGCGAAAAATCAATAATCGTCTATTTTTATACCCTATAAGCAGGGTGAGATTTTAGTCACCAGCCAAAATTTTTTTAGATGTTAGGTATCACCAATAGATCTCATTACGTAAATAAAAATATAGGTCAAATATTCATAATCAATAATTATATATCCTAAATATTTTTTAACAAAATTTGGCTACCTTCTACTTAATAACGAAAGGGCGGGGTATGGGGCATGAGGGCGGGGCGCGTGCACGTACACTGGCGCCCTCGTGAACAGTGACTAGTAATATTGGTAGTTTTGGGAAAGGTTTACGTAGTCTTAACTGAATATTTTCCTATTGAACAATACTAAAAAGGAATAAGACGGCCAACGCATTTTTATCAAAGGTATTATATTAAAATTTGGCTGGTCATTAAAACCTCACCCTGTATACCCTGTTTTCATTCTATTTTTCAGGAGTGGAATTTTTTTCACACATGAATTGAACCAACGTCGAGGTTAATCGAGTTAAAACATTAATTCCATTATTGCATATAACTACCTCTTAGACATCTCAGTACCACATCACATATGGCCATAACATAGATAAAATCTTTTTGTGTTCGGACTACACTTTAACCATTGGATATCACTTACTTACAAACTGAAAGTATTTAGATACAAAATAATAATTATTAATATTCATAAAGCACCGGCAAAGTGCGTTCGGACCATACACAGTGAAGGGTTCCGCAGTTAGATGAACGTTTTATGCAATGATATTAGTTTCATGTTGAACATATTGTGAAAAATGAAACAATTTCGAGAAAAATATCCCCGCATGTTACTTTTTATTTTCTTATGTTGTATCAAAATATAAAAAAAAAATATAAACCTATAAACCTAGTTTCTGCTGATCTGAATACCACATAAAGTTTTTGTGCCGATATGAGTTAAGGTGTGGGGTAATGGAGTGAACCGTTAACGCCGTTTGTATGGAAATTTGCTACCACACACTCCTCTTAACAACTACATTTGAGGCCAACATTATTACTTATAATTACTAACATATAGATACGTTATCACCACAGCTGGAGACGGACCAAATTCTATAGGAAACCACGATCGACGAAATACGAAACTATTACGTACATTCGGTTTTACGAGAGAGCGCTTAAAAGCTTCCGGAATTTCGTGTCAATTGGACAAAAGATTTGCGGATCAAATATAAGTACATAGGTAACGCATCTATACAGTAGTAATTATATTATCAAAACTTTCAGGTAGTCAAAAGATAGAGCTTTTTTGGCCAACTTGTATAATCATAAATGTATTAAAGATGAACTGCTGCTCACCGAAAACGATCTTGTTGAAGGATATCTTCTGCGAATCCTCGTTGGGGCTGCTGTCGATACTCTCACTGTGGGTGTCCAATTCACTATACTCTGCCATGTACTGTTGTGTTTGCAATTCGTTCTGACGCTCTGAAATAAATTTAATTTATTATAGTGGTATAGAAAAAATGGAATTATGCAGAGTTAGTGAATAACAAGTTACAAATGTTCACGAGTTTCTAACAGGTTCTACAGAACATTTCAAAGAACATAAAGTTAACGCGAAAGGTTGGTGTATTTGTAATTCTTTAACTGAGACATGGTCAATTCGAAAAGGTGGAACGTATTCCGCTCCCCGAGTGCCTCATTCTACATCTCACTAAAATAAAGCGTATTTCGACTAATTAATGATAATTTTTATTTAATTTCTTCTATAGATAATCAAAGCGCGGGAAGCAAGTCAACCACTAAATTCTTGAAGGCAATTAAAGATGACCACGTACTCGCCGAATAATCTCATTTATGAATTAGTGGCGGTAGAGGCATACTACCTTACACATAAACCATATTACACTATGATAGTGTATATATATATAGTGTATATATCTAACTAGCATCCAAGTCATGTAATATTAATTTAGCTCGAAAGCAGGTACCTATTTCATCATCATCATCATCAGCCCATGTTACCCCACTGCAGGGGCTTAGGCCTCCCCCACGGTAGGAAGGGGGTTTGGAGCTTAAATCCACCACGCTACTCCACAGCGGGTTGGGGATTGTAACGACCGCCATCTATTGACAGCGTCCGGGACCGACTGCTTAACGTGCTCTCCGAGGCACGGAGTCAGTGATAGTTAATGTACTTAAGTCAGAAAAACTCATTGGTACACGCCCGGGATCGAACCATAACCCTATGGCCTTATAAATTTGAGACAGGTTCGTTGCGCTCTGGGCTATCACGACACTACCTATTTGGTACCTATTTGTTTGTCGGTATTTCTATACTTGTACATATATTTGTTAACAATGTAATTTCTCTTCTTTTATTACCGTTATATTACGTGCAAATTTAAAATATATTTCTTAAATTTTTAACGTTTATTGCGTGCTAAATTCTATGAAATTTTTTTTTACGATAATTGACGATCGAGTGACATCTTACAAACGAGTCGCCGCCGATCAGTTTCTTAATTCATAAAATCATGGTCAAAGTGCGGCCAAGCTACACAAACAGTGGCGAAATTAATGTGATGTTGAATACAATTATATACAATATAATAATAATATCTGGGATATCCCACACAGCGCCATCTAGTCCCAAAGTAACCAAGTATTATGATTGTGTTATAGGTTATTAGACAACTGCTATACGTACCTACTTAAATTACTTATATATTTTACACCCTGACACGAAACAAATAGAGATGTTCATGCACACAAATATTTGTCCCGGGCGGGAATCGAACCCGCGACCTTTGGCTCCGCAATTAGGGTCTCTAACCAGTCGGCTATTCGGTCAGTAGAAGTAGGTATATGGTGACATCGGAAGGACATCATTCACTATGAGTTTTTACCGTCGTCGCGCGCCGGACACAACCATTGTTTAGTGTTAACGGCTAAGACTAAATCAAACAGTTGAGAAAAAAACGGCCGGAACTGATATTATCAATGTATCTTTTATCATTATAACGTCATACCACACTGAGAAAAATACTATAGTGAATTCAGATTTCATTATAATGGTTTCACTATCAGTATAGAGCGATTGATGATAGGATCATCATAATTACGAGGAAACCGAGAAAGAGAAACTACACGTCATAGTAATTAGGTTACAGGAACTATATTTCCGCTGACGCAAATTTTTTCCTCTTCACATATATTTTTTTTTATTATGGGGGTCGTCCATTGCTCGATTGCTGATGAACGGTTTTCTCAAGACGCACACATCTTTAGCCACTCAGGAAAAATTTGCACATATGCAGCTCTGACTTTGCGCCTTCAGATTACTACTTGTTTCGATTTCTTCAGAATATTTTTAGATAGCTAAGATTAATATCAAGAGAAGACTGTCGAAACCACTTGTCGCTTTTTTAAAGCAAAAAACCTGAACCTTAAAATATCCACAACAACAAGGTCCATTACCTACAAACAAGATGGCGACAAATTATCGAACAACACGGCACATATATCTTACTTTGATTTAATGTAATTAGACTATTTCAAAAACGGTTAGAATTTGTATATTAAACACTCAAAGATTATCAATATATATATAAATTTATTGCATCAATATAGTCTGCATTAGGAGTGTAATATTCCGTTGCATACGTGATCTACAAATGTGTTTGTAAAAAATATTGACATTTTTCTAAATTGCAGTTAAAAACAAATATTAACTTTGTATATATAATAATAATAGTACGCAATAGACGTACCGAAAGTCAGTCAAGAATCCGTAGCAAAAAAAAAGAAAAGTTTTTATTTTAATCACGTGTTAAAAGGCGCGTGTTCCTCGAAGAGGACAAAAATATCATATTTCCTAAAACACTCTGAGTAACCGCTAAACGAGCCCCCTTACCCCCGCCCCAACCCCTCCAGTAAATACAAAGAACTCTAAAATCCGTGCAATTTGTACCCTCCGCTTGTAGATATATAAATAGGTATATATACATATCGATTTATTGCAAACTCTGTTTTTAAAAGCAACAGCTCGTACTAGCGAATGATATTAGATCTTCGTTTTTAAAGCTTAAAGTCGAATATTGGACGGTTGCTTGGTCGTGTGTTGTTGGCTTTCGTGAGTCGAAGTGATGAAAATGCCGCCTCGCCGTCGGCGCTCCTCCCCGGCGACATTTGGCCGCGCGGGGGGCGGGCGGGAGTATGCCCATTCCACTCACGTTCGGTCCGTTGTCATCCGACTCCCTTTTGCTCGGCCGTGGCGCTCGGCGTCGACGAAGCTGTTCAGGATTTTCATTTTTTTTTGCGAGAGCAAGGAAAATTGATAAAAAACCGGCCAAGTGCGAGTCGCAGTTCCGTATATACCATTATATTTTCATGTAAATTATCATATATTAAAAAGTAATAGTAAGGTACTTACTCAGCTTAATTAATAATAATAATAATAATAATACATGGGACTTCCCACACAGCGCCATCTAGTCCCAAAGTAAGCAAGTATTATGCTTGTGTTATGGGTTACTAGACAACTGATATACATACTTAAATATTCCTTATAATATATACATATATAAATATATTTTTTTTTAATATATAACAATTAAATGTTATTTAATTATTAATATGTACGTTTAAAAGCTTAGATGTTTAGATAATTCAAATAGATACTTTGAAGTTTTGATTATATAATGTCTGCATGGACCCTCGCAATACAATTTCAACGAAAATGACAAGTCAACTTTAACATACTTGTGTGTGTGACTCAACAGACCATATACTCAATACAACGACATATTAAGCATATACACACGGTCTCTGTGTGCATGTATTATGACCGAACGAAGGTTTGGTCAACGTGCATGCATTCTATTGTGACCTTCGTCAACTCTTTACCTGATCTGGTCTTAAATTTCGGATGTGAAGAAGGATGTGCGGGTGTTTCCGAACGGTTGTCGTCACTGTTAGCTTACAAACCGGCAACGTGGATACCACTAAACTGGTGTGCTAGTGGTTGGATGTAACAATCTAAATGCTTTCTTTACGGATTATAGACGTTAGACACTCCTGTTGATTTTGTTACTCTAAGCCCTATGACAGTAGGTACCTATTGCGTATCCGTTTGTAACATCAGAAAAATTAAGTGGTCAGACGTTTCAAAATAAATCGAAGGAAATGCATTGTGTAAATAGAAGAAACCTCAATTGTGTAAAATACGTTGAAATGTTAAGACAAAAAGGCGCGAAAACTGATTTCAATTAGGCGCGTAATTAAATTTAAATATTAATTTAAACGTTTGATTAGTCATCATGGAGATTTAATTTACAATGTTTTCTAACTATATGCTACTATGTGGAAATCGCATAAATGTTAATTGAAAACGCACTTAAACTTAAAAAGAATCTTTGTAGGGGAAACTTTCCTTTACGCCAAATTTTAAGATTCTGTCAACAGGAAGTACCTACCGTATATATAGGTTTTGATGCCGTGTGAAAATACGTGTTTTAAAGCCATGTTTTTACGGCATTAACACAGAAACTCCAATTTCCTTTCAAAGCTGACCTCCGTATTTGATGCTAGTTTCAATTTGATATTTCTACCGCCTCTACCTATCGTCTCAAAGTCTGTCAAAACCTTTTATTAAAAAAAAACGGACCACTTTACTTTAAAAAGGCTTTAGTTTTTTTTTATCTATTTCTATACGGAACTATAAAAATGACTCGACAACTCCTCTTCGAGATTACACCATCGGTAAATGAGACTTTGTTATTGTCTCGCGACCGTATGATGCCTCTTGTATGAATTTTTTAATTCAACATCAGTTTCTTTGAATAAGTTGTTACTCACAGTCATAGACCAGTCAAACTATAGACCACGCATTAATAAACGTCAGTACGAAAACGAAATCGCCAAAAAGTGGCGGGGTGCGGGGAGAGGTCGGCTAGTTTTCATTGGCTCGTTCAAAATTGACAATTTAATGGCTTCCAACGTGCTTCCAACTGACGGCTCACTAGTGACGTAGTTATGTAGTGTCACTACATAGCCTTGGCGAATGCTACTCCCTGTCAAAGCGTGGTCTATAAGGTTGACTTGTCTGTGCTCACAGTGTTCATTATTTTGTATACAATATATTAAAAAATATAACATAATTTTATGTATAATAATATACGCAACGGATATGCATGTCCGATGGTTGGTTGTGATAAGTGACTTTTAGGAGCTAGTTGTATTATGTTTACATTCATTATACTCTATTTTTTTTAATAAACGCGGAATGAGCAAAGCGTAACTTTACTCCGTGATGGCATTTTTAGTCAATAGTCAAAATCTTCATTTCGTAGTTATGCAACATAATCTTGAAATACGTCACAAGAGTGATTTTGTGGCACAGCTCACATTGTTCTTTAATATTTAGAAAATGTACATACAAATAGCATTTAAACATTTTAATATTGAACCCAAACTAACACTTTTGCCTTTTGTCGGCACCTGTCTTTATACCCTTTACCCACCTAATTCCTTTTACTCATAACTATAATAGCATATTCTTGTTAAAACATCTTGTTCCTATCTTCACAATTGTTTTAAGTTGTAGTTATAAGAAGAAAATTAAACGAAGATCAAACGCCATTATGAATTCTACAGAAAATTATCACAACTTGTGTCTTATAAAAGGATTTCGGTTCGAAATCTGGAGAGTTCGTACATATCGCCCGACCAAGTAACACGTCCTTTACGTCTCACGCTCTAGCGCTTAATTCGCTCACTTAACAGTCATGTTATAATATATTTATCTAGCATAGCTAAATTAGTTTCCACTGCTGTAACAAAACGTGGTGATAATAAAATAATATTCAACTCAGTCTGTCTAGATTCATTTATGTAGGGAATCCAGATACGCTAACCTTCATCGAGATACAAGTCAAACACAACCCCACATAGTTATTAGATTTATATATTGTTAACCTTTAATTTATTAGAGCCTGATGGGACACAAAAATATTTTTAAATAGTAATTCCTATAAATTACTATTAGTGTTTGCGTTAAAAAAAACTTCCTTTAATATGTAAAAGCTTATGTATTGTAAATTATATAGAAAATCACGCGAGAATAACTTTACCAATAAAACCAGAGGACCTAATGTATGTGTAACCATTTGTAAGTAGATATGCCACTGCGCTAATATGCCTTGTGCTAAAGCTTATATAACACGAACGAGACCAAAGCCAAAAGTGATCATTACGTTATCATGTGAAAAACGCAGTTTAAAGAAGATCGAAATCTCACTGTGTGGACGTCACAAAGCTAAAGTGAATGAACTTTTAAATATGCCAGGTGTATTCCTATACATTGCTCAAATGCATAGTTCGAACTGAAATGAACCCAGTGATAAATAACTTCTACAAAATCCACGTCGCTTCACCGTCGGTCCATTTTGTCTTATCTCTTGAATTTTGAAAGCTCGGGTAGTTCTAGTACTTTTTAGAAAACACACACAAACTTTCTGGCATAAAACTAGTGATGGAGAAGTGTCGACAGACGATATCACAACTGTGGATAATATATATCCTTCAACGAGCTGTTGATCGACATAAGAAAGACGTTAAACTTGAAAGTAGTTCATAAACGGGTGTCGTTCAAAGGCACCGCGGCGCGTCGGCGGCTGTGTAATCCGACTCCCATACAAACGGTCCCTCTTTTAAACTTTGTCTCAGAACCGCACTTCACTAATCATGTAGACACACCGCGACTCAGGGCAAATTGAAAGGAATACGGGTCTCTACTTATTGATTATACCATATAGTTATATACATAATACGTATCTTAAAAGTGCACATACACATACTAAATCTTCACTTTTTCACTTCATCAGCCCACATTTTTACCCCACTGCGCAGGCTTAGGCCTCCCCCAGGGTGAGGAGGGAGGGTGAGAGAAGGATGATACTAAATCTACTTCAACCTAAATGGGAACATTTTGCAATCTGTCAAAATCTTACCAGCCAGTCTTACCGTATACTCTATACTATTAAATTAAAAAATTCTCGATAAGTAGGTATTCTAGAAAATATAACTTTTAACCGACGACTTTTAACGCGCATACATACCTACACGTACTCATTTTTTTTAAGGTTTTTGGAATCAAACTAGGATCTTTATAGTTATATCATATTTTTTTAATCATTTCACAAACATATATATTATTATGGCGCTGTGTGGGATGACCCACGAATAACTGGGCATCCCACACAGCGCCATCTAGCCCAAAGTATGCGAAGTTTGTATTATGGATACCAGACAACTGATATATATACGCAAATATTATTTATAATATATACATATATAGATATTTCACATCCAGACACGGAATAAATAGACATGTTCATACACACAAATATTTGTCCCGGGTGGGATTCGAACCAGCGACCCTTGGTTCCTTTTATTTCCTCCGTGGTTTCTTCACATGCGACGTGTGCCCGTTTGTTTACGTAATCCTACTTTATGCGTGAGCCGACACGTATTTTATAGACTTTTTTTATTCCATCTACTATAAAAGTAAATTACAAAAGACTACTTAGAGATCTTTAAGCAGTCCAACAATTCCATACTTCTATAAATTTTTATAACCTTTTTACATCAAAACCATGAATATGGAAATGCAACGCAGTCGAACCGCTTATCTAAACTGCTTGTCGTGTCGGTACGGCGTTATCGATAAGACATCGTAATATCGATTCAACCCTTTTATCTAGATCGTGCGACCCGTGCCAACTATGCTGTCACGGGATACACTTTCCCGATTTTGTAAAACGCTATTTTTAGCTCTATCATGTGAAGGTGTAATGAAGAATAATCGTATGCGAACGGTGATCGAATGTAGCAGATATGAGTAGCAGAGCATGGGAATTGTACATGAATTGGCATGAAAGTATTGTAGTGAACGCAGATATATGGTAGGTACTACAAGCGGCACGAGTTAAGTCTTCACATGCGCAGTGGATTGTTAGTTTCTACATTTTTCATTTATTTAACTTCGAAATCGACGGAAGTCCCTACAAACGTTAATTCCAATTTTATTAGCTTATTAATAAATTTGCATAAATCCTGTAATACATATTTCATATCTGACTACAAAGCCCAATAATTAATTTTATGATTTTAAATTTCGGAATGATAGCATCCCCTTACAAAGTGTAACCCTCAGGAAGTAAAACTGGGACATTTCTGAAAAATATTAAAACATGACAAATTTACTTTCTGACCAAAGGTCAAGTACCAATTTTCATACATTTAACATCAAGCATTGCAAAGCGTTGGACGCCTTCCGGCCAGGTGGACTGATGACCTAAAGCACCATACCGGGGGCGATTGGATGCGAAAGGCGGAGGACCGTGTGTGGTGACGAGCCTTGGTAGAGGCCTATATCCTGCAGTGGAGAGACACGGGCTGTTGATGATGATGAACTTCAAAACGTTCATCCACTACTTCGCTATCTTAAGGGTTAATTTTTCCAAAAAATTCTATCCCAACATATTAATTTTCTGAGTCAAAGCCTATATTTATTTTCATTCCATTCCATCAGCCCGTTATACCCCACTGCAGGGGCTTAGGCCTCCTCCCAGGGAGAGGAGGCTTGGAGCCTAAATCCACCACCCCGTAGGGGTAGAATTTCGAAAAATCCTTTCTTAGTGGATGATTAGTACGTCGAAAAAATCCTAATGTCCGAATTACCCAGATGTGATTCGCTTCAGCGGTTTTTAAAAATGGCAGGATCCCCGTACAAACTTTCATGCCCCATTTTACCGTCTTAAGTGTTAAATTATCACATTTAAAGCATCACACCCAAAGGCATGCAAAGGCAGGCAAAGCAAAAATTTTCATGCATTTCATTTAAAAAATGATAGACTTTCGTACACTCACTCCTCCCATTTTACCCCTTAGGGGTAGAATGCTTATACATCACAAAACTAGCCTTATGTTTTTTCATGTGATTCGCGTCAGCGGTTGTGGCTTGACGTTGATTATACTATGAGTAAGGATAAATGGCGGTCTTTACAATCCGCCAACCCGCATTGGAGCAGCATGGTGGATTTAAGCTATAAGCCCCCTCATCTCGAGGGGAGGCCTAAGCCCCCATAAAAAGGGCTGATGGAATGGAATGGAGTGAGTGATTGAGCGGTATTTAAGACACCCTTTATTTATTTCGCACTTAAAAATATTCGAATAAAATACATTGGTAAGACATAGTTTATTTAATTACTCTCTATAGTATATAACAGGATCTGCAAAACTATGTCTCCTGGGATCACAGAACCCTATTTAACTTCGACGGAGTCGGGTAATAAACGCTTTCAACGTTCGGAATAGTTTAAGCTGGTATTTGCCCACTGTAAGTACAAAGTTGGCAACAAATCAAAAGCTAATCAAATGTCAGCGATCATAGAGGCGGGAAAGGCCGCAAAGGAAATTAATAACCGTTCGAAATTCAAATAAAAGAGTACCACCGCCTCTAGCGCGAGAGCGGACCAAACACAAAGCGAAGGAAATAGCCGTTTTCGTGTACGCCCGGTACAAAGGGAAAATAATATTAGACGACCACAATGGTGCTCGCAAACCGATCAAAGCCCGACGACGGACGGAAAAAAACGGATGTGTCAATAATTAACTGTGTGATACGAGCCCGTCGCCGGCGGCTATCGATCCCAGCGCTCTATGGGTTTGCGTTCGCGGAAAAAATAAACGAAATAACGATCGCCGGATTCGCCATTGTTCGATATATAATAGGGGCCGAACATAGGCGCGGGGCGCGGACGCAGCGAGCTCGTTCGCTCCTCTGTTTTTGTTGTCTGGCGCTGAGCTGGGGTGAAAAATTTTACACCCCCGGGCGAGCGTTTGTAAACAGCTCGCGTAATAATGGCGCACGGTCGCTGTGATGACGCAATGCGACACTATATACCTACTTGGTAATTCCTCACTACATACGCAAGGACTCAGAAGTTTGTTACACATAGATAGGTACCTACTGATTGTTCAAACCAATTACTTACCGCAGATCACCGAAACGAATGCATGAAGCGTGTTACTGAATTGTAAATGCCGACAACTCACTCAGTGTCCTCATTGGTTTAGCGCTTGTGTGCGCGATGCGGGTATATGGAAAATAACGTAAATTTTGCGCTAAAACTTAAGGGAAACGGCTATCTAGTAAGTAGCGGGGGCACTTGTTCATGTGTCTTTCATCTGTTTTACTTATACATTACAAGTGTCTATGCAATAACATTCACGAACACTTTCCGGGAACTGAACTATGTATGCCCAGATCCCACCATACATAAAAAATATATTTACGACAGGGAATTGAATACGGGACCTTCCCTATTATAAAGTTTTCAAATAGAAAATATCACGGACGCTATTCTGTAGTGATGTTTTTTTCAGAGTCCTTTAGCGTAGAACATAGCCGCAGTAAATCCCACATGATTGAACTCAACGGGCGGCCCGTTGCCCCATCGCATCGGTAGCTACATAATCCACGAAATTGCTTCTACTAAAATCCGCATCGATAACAACACGAGGGACGCGCAATTGGAGCGTTTCGCGCCGCCACGAGGCGAATTCATTTCACTAATCCGGCCTCGGTGAATAGTAAAAGTGACGGCTCAAGAGGGTGAGATTGGAAAGGGAGCTGGAGGGAGAAGGAGGGAAAGGGGCGGCGCAGCAGGGTATAAGCGCTAAAATTTAATAAAGCCGGGACTCGCCGGGTCTTGGACAACCCCTGCGATTAATTACGCACAAGAGCGATTCCCCGCGATGATATCCAAGTCCTTATGGGTGTAATGTAGGAGCAATAGTACAGTACAGAAGTTTTTCGAAAAATTTTGGCATCGGCGAGACTCGCGTAGATGTATTCTGAAAACATAATTTCCACATCGAAAATTGCACATTTTTCGGAACCTTCACTTATGGGTACTGAGTCATCGTAATCTCATGAAATACGGTAGGTGAAGGTTTTAGTATTTTTAGTAATCGCGGCTTATGATATTAGGTCGGGGAAAAAGTCTTTTCGCATATAGTTTGTATATACTTTTAAGAAAACCTCTTTGGCTGTAGGTACTAGTTGTATCTGGTTGGTTTTGATATCATTAAAAAGTTTACATTTCAAAAAAAGAAACAATTTAGTAAAATATTGTTTCCCGCTGGTTTACATTTGTTTTTATTTTTGTCAAAATAATTGAATCTAATGAAGAAATTCGATACATTTTAAAATTTTATTATAAAAAGGGAAAAAATGTAACGCAAGCTGTCAAAAAAATTTGTGACGTTTATGGCACTAATACCGTGTCAGTAAGAGTAGCACAAAGTTGGTTTAAAAGTTTTCAGTTCGTGAATTTTTAGGTCAAAGATGCAGGTGTTCGCTTTGTCACGGCTAAAATGGACGCCATTTTTGAAAAAGTGGAGCAATATCGCATATTAGTAGTTACGACATAGCATAAGATCTGGGAATTGACCACAAAACACTTTTGACCCATTTGAAAAACGCTGGGTATACAAAAATACAAAGCTCGATATTTGGGTGCCACATGAGCTCACTGAACGAAACCTAATGAACGGTGTACTTATTTGCGATTCTTTATTAATACGTAATTAAACCGAATCGTTTTTGAAGAGATTGATAACTAGTGATGAAAAGTGGATCAAGTACGATAAGAAAGTGTGAAAGGTCGTGGTCAAAAGTCGTCAGGCTTCACAAACTGTGGCAAAACCCGGGCTAACTCGCAATAAGGTGATGCTGTGTGTATGGTGGGATTGGAAGGGTATTGTTCATTATGAGCTTTTACCGCCGGGAAGAACCATCAATTCGGATCTTTACTGCAAACAATTGATGAGATTAAAACAAGAAATTGAGAGAAAGCGGTCGGAATTGATCAATAGAAAGGGTGTGGTCTTTCATAACGATAACGCTAGACTTCACACAACTTTAGTCACTCAAATAAAATTAAGAGAGTTTGGTTCGGAGGTGTTAATGCATCCGCCATATAGCGCTGACCTTGCACCTTTAGATTTCCACCTGTTTCGGTCTCTGCAGAATTCTTCATACAGTATCAGGTTAACATCAAGAGAGTCCTGCTAAAACTAGTTGCCGCGCGTCATGTCACTACCTACAAAATGGCAGACAGTCATCGAAGAAACTGGCACACACACATATATATATTGTAATTAAATGTAAATAAACAGTGAGGGGGCTTGGAGCTTAAATCCACCACGCTGCTCCAATGCGGGTTGGCGAATTGTAACGATCGTCATCTATTGACAGCAACCGGGACTAACTGCTTAATGTGCTTTCCGAGGCACGTAGTCAGTGTTAGTTAATGTACTTAAGTCAGAAAAAAGTCCCAATTATTATAAAAGTTTAAACAAACATCGGCTTCCCTTCGTAAAGTTTTGAATTGTAGCACAGAGCACTCGGAAAGTCGTTACAATATGTTAAACTGCTGTTCTTCAGTTTATAAAACGTGTACACTGTACTGTCTCTGTTACTCTGTGTCATAAGGCCCAGTAATCGGGCACGCTAGTTCGCTATATATTATTCACGAATCTCGAAATTTGTACGAGGAATTTGGCGAGGACTCGTTAAAGTTTGCAAATTGAATGAAGGTTCGAAACTGAGGGTTTGGGTGTTGTATATGCGTGCGTACGCTTTTAATTTATACGTCAGGGCATTTAAGAGAAATGGATAGGTGATTTACCCAATATTTATCTATGTGTCTAGATAGGGCCACGTGATATAATGACAATAAAAAAGGCCATTGTTTATGCTTGTGTGTGTGTGAGTAAACAGATCATATACTCTTGCCATACTAGCCGTGTACTAACCGTCTATGAATGCGTCAATTATAACTGAACTATTAGGTAATATTTTTATTTTCCTTTTTTTGACGCCGAAACTCTATCTAGAAATATATTATAATAAAATAGACTTCGAGTTTCAGTTGGTTTCCGTTTTTGTCGAGCTCGTTTCTGATTATTTTTTTCTACTTTTCAATAAAAACTAAAATGATTCTGTCCAATTTAATGCAAAAAACAAAACTGTATAAAGCATAAAAAAATTTATTCAAGCAGTACGTGCGGAAAGTCGAATTTCAATTTAATTTAATAGAATAAATTTTTCGTTTCAAAATTATGATTCGTTAAAGTAGGAATTGAAATAATAATGGTCCGATTTTTAATCAGTGTAGTAGGCACCAAATATATAGACATGGACGGACAAACATTTAAATAAAATTTTATTTTTAAGGTGGTTTTGACATCGTTTTTAAATATTTAAAACGAATACGTAACAGTTTTATTTATTATAAAAAAAAACATTTTATAGTAAAATAAAAAAAAAAAACGTTATTTTCAAATGAAAAAAGAATGACCGAAATAAATGTCTATTTTTTTTGAAGCGTTGAGAAATCCACGCTACCTTTTTTGATAGCTAGTTGTACCTACAGCCAATTTTATTTGATAAATGACACGTATTGGTTAATATTTTGTATTTTTCAGACGATTTATTAATCGAAAAATTTATTGATTCAAATCCCTACATTGAAAATCAAACAAAACTCCCCAACAAATTTTTCCCTTTGTCTTTATTGTATTTTGCAATTTTTCACAATATTCTTCAATCGAAATTATATATAATGTGGTAAGTAGGTACCTATAAGTAGGTATTATGTGAGAAATACATCCGATACAGCCAGGAAATGCGTCCATTTAGCTAGAAGACGACGTTAATTATTCAGTTCTCGTCAGCAATGTTATTGGGCTTTATGTCTATTGCTTATGCGCCTATAGCATAGGTATAGAAACCTTAATACTTATCAATTGTAATAAAATTGTAGTGTTTGTCTGTCTGTCTGTTCGAGCTAATCTTCCGAAACAGCTGAACCGATTTCAATTAAACTTTGCAGACGTGTAGAGGGCATTATCGGGGGTGACATAGGCTACTTTTTGTTTGTCTGTTTCTCCGTCTGTTTGTCTGTTCGAGCTAATCTTCCGAAACGGCTGAACCGATTTCAATGAAACTTTGCAGACGTGTAAAGGGCATTATCAAGGGTGACATAGGCTACTCTTTGTCTGTCTGTCTGTCCGTCTGTTTGTCTTCTTCTTCACTGATATGATAAAAAGATTATCAGGAGTGACATTTGATAATTTTTATCTGTCTGTCCGTCTGTTTGTTTGTTCGAATTGATCTCCGAAAGGGCTGAATTGATTTCTATTATACTTCAAAGATGTGATTATAACATTGTCAGGAGTGACATACAATACTTTTTGTTTGTCTGTCTGTCTGTCTCTCTGTCTGTTCGAGCTAAACTCTAAAACACTTAAACCGATTTTAATGAAACTTCGCAGACGTGAAAACAAGGGTTTAAGGAGTGACATACGCTACTTTTTGTTTGTTTGTCTGTCTGTCTATCTGTATGTTCGGGCTAAACATTTAAAGATTTTAATGAAACTATGCACATATTAAAAAAAGGGTGTCAGGAGTGATATAAGTAGTAACTTTTTGACCGTGTGGTTGTCTGTGTGTCTTTTTGTTTCGGCTAATCTACAAAACGACTAAACCATTTCAGTGAATCTTCGCAGACATAAAAAGGAGGTTATCAGGAGTGACATAAGTTGGTTTTTGTCTGTGTGTTTGTCCGTCTGTTTGTTCCGGCTAATCGTCGAACCGGCTGATCCGATCTGATAGCAATTCTACATGCTAAAATGCTTAAATGGATTTTTATGAAATTAGGTATCTATAGAGATTTCTTAGGTAGTTAAGTTGCAGAATTTTCTAGAAAGTGTCACATTCTAGAGCGTCGTCGTGCCCATTTAGCTGTGCCGGTACAACTGTGTAGTCCACGTGGGCGAAGCCGCGGGCGGAAAGCTAGTCTATAGATATAATTATATGACCTACATGAAAATTGCTGCATGTTATTCTAGTGAAGAATCAGTAATGGGAAAATTGTTTATTCGTTTTCATAATTATATTGAAACTTTAAAAACAGTTATACTCTCTAAACGTGTTAAAAGTTTCGTGAAAAAACGAGGTTAGTAAAGTTATTTGGTGGGAAAAATATCAAAAATATCAGCCCATCAATGCCCCACTGCAGAGGTTTGGGCCGCCCCTCGGAAAGAGGCGACTTGGAGCTTAATTCACCATGCTGCTGCTCCAGTGCGGGTCGGTGAATTTACGACTGCCATCTATTGATGGTAACCGGAACCGACGGCTTAGCGCGCTAACTGTCCGAGGCACAGAGTCAGTGATAGTTATGTAGATAAATTAGAAAAACTCATTTGGTACATGCCCTGGGATTCGAACCACAGTCTTCTAAATAGTAAAATTAAAAAAAAACCGGCTGCATAAAAAATATTGAGTGCAAAAAGAAAAACAAGCTCCATAATCTATATAGAATCTGCATAAAATATACTACCATATAAATATGATTTGAATGTTACATAAGGTATTGCAGAGGGGGCTAAACCAATTAGGGTCAATAAGGAATTTAGTTTTGAATTTAGAATTTAAAATTCGTGAAAAATCGTAGACATTGGTATAATTATTTTAATTATACGACCATGAAAATGAGTTAGCAGTAATCAAAAGAATGCGTCGCTCATTTAATTGCAGCGGCGCTGAGTGCGTGACGTCACTGCCGGTCGGCGCTAGTTAGCCATTGGTCGCACCAGGACGTCTAGTGTCTATGTTTGATTATTTGTGTTTAAAAAAAATGAACACTTTATATATGTACAAATATTGCAAATAGCCGAAATGTAAAAGACATGGACTGTAAAGTCTGAAATAAACAATTATTATTATTATTATTATTATTATTATAAAACGCAAGAGAGACTTTATATGACATGCGAATGCGAAAATATCCGAAACTTGGTAAAAAATGGTGTTCTGTTGTAAAAAGAGATGAAACTCCGAGTCGTCTCAGATTACAAAAAAATCCTTATTACCTCTTTCTATTGGTCGTTCACCGTCTACCGTTTTATTTAACCCAGTTTTTATTAACTCGTCTTCTGGCCTGTCCGTTCGATATAAATTTTGCAGTCGATTTTATACTAACTTCCCAGTCAGCTAGATATTTGAAACTTTAAACATAGCCTATTTAATATGTATTTACAAAACTACCTATTATTAGCTAGGTTCTCGGAATCGGTTGCACATATTTTCCTTGTATTCATTTTCTCTATACATCTATCCCTCATTGCATATTTCCTATTTTGATCTAACAAAATGATGGAACCAAGTCTCATCTATAAGTAACATTTCGTTGTACAAACAGATCTCTATCGATTTTCATAATAGCCACCTTTTTTTTGTCAATGTTAACATCTAATTACCTACTCATCGTGCCGAAACCTTTTTTAAGTGAAACTCGTCCGTTTAAATTAATAATAATAACGTAGACATCACAACAACGTCGAGGCCCCGAACTAAGCAATAGCTTGTATTTTGGATACCAAGCGAATACACCACATATATATTGCAACCAAGACCCGGTACCAGTATCAATATTCATCATATAAATACTGATTCCACCTGGGATTCGAACCCGGGACCTCCAGCTTCATAGACTTCATAGCTACCCACTAGGCTAGGCGGTCGCCTTGATTAAATTGATTAAACAGTAGCAAAAGAAAAGTTTAGAATCTCAGATATATAAAACGTATATTAATTATTATGATGAAAAGTAGGTCATCAATTTTTTTTAATGTTTTTTGTTGGAGAGGTGGAATGTCATCCCGCTCTGAACTCGTCTTGGCCAACTTTTTTCCCACGTTTAAACTCCACACCAAAAAGTCACTGTACAATATAAAGAGCCATTGTCCTCTAAAGTAAACAGGTCGTAGTAAATATTTATAGTGCATTTTGTTCTATAGAAAATATTTAATTCCTGCCTAAATCTCAGTTCTCGACATTTTTCAAGATAATTCATAGCGAAATATTATTGCAAAAATAAAAAAGAAAAGAAAAGGTTACCCGGCTAGGGTATAAATTCAAAATACCTACTAACAAAACTGTATTTCTTATTTTGTATTCTAGCTAGGTTTCGATCACTACTCGTATGTTTGCACATATAAAAAAATCTTTACGTAAACGAAAATAAACCAAATAAAAAGCCAAAAACAAGAATTGAAAACATTACATTCCTTTGAAAATATCTTCCTTTTCTCTCAAAACAAACCGGCAAGTCGCAAACAAACAAGTCGGAGACCGCGGTTTATGTTTTGTAAAGAAAAAGAAAAATATTTCCTCATGTGATATTTCTAAAGATGTCATTTTGTTAAACCCTTGTTTTTAACTTTTTAGTGATTTTTTACTATATTTAGTCGTCTATCGTAGTCGGGTTTTTTAATTTTAATTAAGTAACATATTTTCAGTCATAATTTTTATTATTACATTTTATATGCAGTATTTTTTTTAATGTTTAATTCAAGTCATTTCAAAGAAGTACATGTACTACCTACTAATATTACCTATACCTACGATGTAGGTACATGTATTTTGAATTACAATGAAAACACCAGTAGCTTAGTAGTGATATTTAACTTTAATTTAAGATTTTTATTGACATTTCGTATATCCTATAACACAGCAGCGGTACATACAAATCTATTGATACGTCATTTAATAATATCGGTTCAAGGACGTAGGCTGTAGGAGGTAACATATACACTATACATCTATCCATAAACATATATGCGCGATATAGTTACCAATATGCATTTCATACTTAAATTGTGTCGTGATAGCCCAACGCGCAACCAACCTCTCTTAAATTTATAAGGCCATAGGACATGGATAAGACATGATTCGAATCGGGGCGTGTACCAATGAGTTTTCTGACTTAAGTACATAACTATCATTGACTCCGTGCCTCGGAGAGCACATTAAGCAGTCGGTCCCGGACGCTGTCAATAGATGGCGGTCGTTACAATCCACCAATCCGCACTGGAGCAGCACGGTGGATTGAAACTCCAAGCTCCCCCTTCCCTCACTCTGGGGGAGGCCTAAGCCACTGCAGTGGGGTGAAAAATGGGCCGATGATTCCATACTTAAATACTCACAAAGCAAATTATCTACTTTTAGCTCGACCGTAGTCGGGTAAGAAAATAGTTTGTTCAGTAAACAAGTCTCAGACAACAGTAAAAAACACATACCTATATAAAACTCAGTTGTTACGAATGGAGGATATATACCGAGTGCCTGCTCATAAACCGTATACAAATCTTCGTTACGTTCACAAAACCTCTATATCTAAACCTATAAACTAGACATTCAACATATTGTAGTACGGTAAGGCCACTTCACGCGGCAAGCGTGTGCTGTACCGCGAGTGCGCCTACATCGCGACAACCTCGTCGAGTTGCGCCACTAATTGCCACTTCAGCGTCAATTACGGCGAGCTGCGGCTTCCGGTGACACCACCCCCCGGACACCCCCGAATTCCCCCACCACTTCCGACAACTACCCCCTAGAATACCAGAGAGAGGGAGGTTCAAGAGCCGACGTGAATATGTTTCACGAGCATTTGATTTTTACCTCCGCGCCGTCGTCGTATCGCGGCGAGTGCCACTCCGGGGACGTTGACAAAAGGATACGATATACCGTACGGAACTATAGTAAAGGATTCAGGAGTTGTATTACTGGAACCGTATTAATTCGAAATGATAACGACCAAATACCTACACAGTATGTTCCGCGGTTATATGATAAAATTTGTATTTTACAAATATTTTTTTGCTAATAAAATTTAAAATTCTTTTTACTTGCTTACTGCTACGACACAAAGTTGAGTATAGCCCCTATTACAGATATTACAAAATTAAAAACATCATTTCAAAGCCTACGACATGAAATTTAAATATATTATACCTACTTGTAAATAGTGATTTTTGCCGGTGTAATTAATTGCAGGTTGAAAATTGTAACATGCAAATTTTATCCTACAATCGCGGGACTTAAGTACCTGTAGATACTGTATACAACGTGGAACACAAAAGTGTGACCAGCCGATTATTCCGTAACTAATAAAGACATTTTTAAAAATCAAACTGATATTGCTACTAGATGATTTTTTCCTAAAAAGCGTGTATCTAAAAAAAATACCAAAACAAAACTGAACCTTTTTTCCTACAATAAACGAAATCGACATTGTTAATCACAGATTTTTCTCGTTCTATCTAAACACTAGTTTACTGGTATATGTGTTGCCGATTTGCAGGCGGAATATCTAACGAAGACCATCTGATTACATCTGCGTAACCTCCTTCACAACCAGCATTTGTGTGCGTGCACGCTGGACACAGTTCAAACTGAGATACACGCACTGATAAGTATTTTTTTTAAACATTACGATTCACTATCAGTAGAGCGATGGATGATCCAGACATCATAGAATACAAAGAGTACCAGGAGGATAACTAACGATTCAGCATAATTATTTTACAAGAATAGAACAGTAACTTTGCTATCCTCTCCTGAATTGCTCTCCTGATAGTAAATCATCATAATAATTCAAAAACATTTTTCTCAGTGTGTCCCTACTACCTCGTACTCTACGAGATTACATAGATAAGTAAACCTTCTACAAGCGAGTCCGACTTGCACTTCACCGGTTTTCTTTCAGATATGGATTCTGATAACGCTTTAGAGACGCTATTCTTTGAAACGGTTATTCATTCGTAAAATATTTAAGAAACGGACAGACTCTATTGATCATACATTATATATAGCTTACCCTATAGATATATCTAGAAACATAGCAGTTTGGGACTTTTCCTCGTGTAATCTCACAGGTGTATGATGTACCTATAGGTAGGTAGGACGGGGTACCTTTTCCCGTCGCAGTCACCCATACCCTTGGCAGGCGTCGCTTAGCAACCGAGCCCAACGGCGTGAAGCCTGACACGCGGCGGGTGAAGGTATCGTCCTTTTGGCGTCTATACTATATGTATATACGTTTCTATGTACGCCTATCGACAGAGTGATAATTTTGCAGTCATGTACCTAATAAAGTTACACCCGAAGTCAATATAAAATTTACTAGGTATAATGTTTTTACTCATTGGGAGTTTTTATTCGAGTTGTTAAGTTGGCGTATATTGTCATTGCTGAATAACAAGTATGGTAGTTAAATAAAAAAAATGGCTTAAAAACGGACAAGTGTGAATTACTTTCGGAAGCTCCGAGGGTTCCATACCATGAAGTTTGAACGTCTCAGTGGTCGAGATGATTATGCGTTTGCTTTTACTGGCGTTAATGACAGCGCATACCAGGAGTAAAAATACTAAAGAATTCTAATTTGGTTGTGGTTTAATATAATTTATTTCAATATTTCAATGACGACCGCTTAGCCTAGTGGGTAGCTATGAAGTCTATGAAGCTGGAGGTCCCGGGTTCGAATCCCAGGTCGAATCAGTATTTATGTGATGAATATTGATACAGGTACCGGGTCTTGGTTGTTATATGTATGTGGTGTCTTCGCTTGGTACCCAAAATACAAGCTAATGCTTAGTTTGGGGCATAGACGTTGTTGTGATGTATACGTTAATACAAAAAAAATATTCGAAAATCTTGATTAGCTAAAAAGAGATGATTTTATCTGATTCGATCATTTTATAAAAACCTTCCAAGTCACAAGAGTGCATTGCACCGTTCTTGTTTCGTAATGTTAGGTTTAGGTATGTTAATAGCGTCTTGGTATGAAAACGTTTTTTCGATGCTAGTACAACAAAAACAAATAAGTAATTACATTTTATATCTTTTATAGGTATAGTCCGGTTTGTAGATTTTTCGACGTGTTTACCGTTTAATAAAACTTCCATACTTTTTTGAACGTTGGCGGTGCCGATAAGTCGTTACGGCTACACTGTGCAAGTGTAATCACACAACTAATGCAACAACGAGCAGTACGCCACGTTAGCGTGGCTCGGCGTTACTGAAATTAAAGAAAACGGGCGTATCCATTTTCTGGAACATTTCGATAGGCCGTCGTGGTTGCAAATAAAGTTCACTCAAAAGCATCAATAATCGAATCTGCTTATAGCAGGAGCTTTAGGGATCACTTTAGAATTTCCGCTCCTGCGAGCGTGACCCTAAAGCTCCCCATTAATTGCTGGAATTAATTCCTTCCCTAGGCTTTCCGAAAATCTATTTATATGTTACGAAACGAAAAAGGGGATAATTTGCAGTACTATTACTATGGATACTTTTTATGGTTTCCCTGTTGGTAAAATGTGACGACGACTTCTTTGAAGAGTTATTGCGTCGTGGAAGGCTAACGAAGCCGCATAACTTGAACGGCGAGAGTATTTTCGAAATTAATTATTTATCAGTAGGTATTCATTCCGATCCCAATGGGCTTTCGGAGCGCCTAATATTTTACGGTTTTAGGAGGACAGGTAGGATTTTCGTTTGCTTATTTAGTTTGCGAGCGTTACATAAAAAAAGTTGGTCAAGTCTGTACCGGAACATACAAAATAGAAGTACGTAGCGATTTCAAAAAAGAATATTTAGGAGCGTTCGAACATTTATAGACTGGAAAAAAATTTGTGAAACATTAATAACAGTAAATCATTGCGCTATAAATTATCGCCGTTGTTGGTGAAATAAAATAGTGTCGTGATAGCCCGAGCGCAGCGAACCTGTTTCAAATTTATAAGGCCGTGGTTCGAATCCGCGGGCGTGCACCAAATCAAAGAGTTTTTCTGACTTAAGTAGATACATAACTATCACTGACTCCGTGCCTCGGAGAGCACGTTAAGCAGTCGGTCCCGGTTGCTGTCAATAGATGGCGATTGTTACAATCCACCAATCCGCACTGGAGCAGCACGGTGGATTGAAACTCCAAGCCCCTGCTGTGGGCTATAATGAGCTGATGGAATGGAAAATGGTGAAATAAACGTGTGGAGGATCTGCTCTAAGTTTTACTATGCACAAACGCAATCCGCAAGATAGTACCTAACAATAAGCAATAACATAAGATGAACAACGGCGTCGTCGGCGTTAAAATTTCCATCGCGTCGTCGTCGGGTGTAAATGTACCTAAAATCCGTGCGGACAGAGCTCTCACCCGGAGCGCTGACGACCAAATCTCAATCGATACCTCCTCCCCGATGACGCTGGCTACGCAATACCTACAGCCTGTTACACGCAATTTTAACCCTCCATTATTGTGTCGATGGACAGCAAATTACTATATACTTACCACAATACTCGTATTAGTTATAATGATACACTTCAGAAAGAGACATCTGAAAATGAAAAGAAATAAAGGAAAATTTGACTTATACTTACAGCAGGTAGAGCGTAGAGGTTGGTTGGATTTTCAGTAGAAAAAAATAAGAAATATTGATATATTATTTAAAATTCAACTAAATGGTTTTATAGGGCACCATAACTTAAATTTTTTAGAATTCGGTGAAGAGAAAAAGATTTCCAATTGTAATAATTGTCATGCCTTCTCTGTAAAGAACAGACGCGGACTGTCGAACGTCGCCATGACACGATTAAAAAAAAAATTTTTTTATTAAAATTTACATTGTTTTAATTAATTTTCATTGCACACAATCAAACAATAATACATTATTTTGTTCTAAATTTTCGCTACGAATGTACACGTAATCCGTAAAATAAATATTTATCTACCGCGATAAAAAAATACGCTGCGCAACACGATTCACGAAATGCGTTATGTTGCGGCCATATTTTTTTCACGAGTAGGGGCGCGCCCTCATTACCTAAGCCATGTATGTAGTGAGCCGGGGTGCCAATTGTGAAGTCGAGCGAATGTCTGCGATTGCGTGTACGACGACACGAGAACGACGCCGTCTATTTGACAAACGATCGAAACATATTCCTTTGTTTTTTTTTTCACCCAACACAGCATAGTAACGTACCTTCTATTCGTTTGGCTATATTTTACTTGTACTGTTGTATCACAAGAAGTAAAAAAAATACGGATATACCTATATAAAATACGTACCTATAAGATACGGTATGAGCAGGTACAAAGGAAGTCTAAAAGAAGCACCAGTTTCTCGTGGAGGACATGACAGTGTGAGAAGAATGAAAGCCACATGACTAAAAGTAATGAATGCGAAGGTGGATGGATATATGGAGGTAAGTAGATCGAAGAAAAGGTGGATATATATTGTGTGAAGGATGATTCGAGTAAGAAAAGAGTTGATGCCGAGATGAAATATAGAAAGGATGAAAAGAAAAAATGGACATTCTGTGCCGACCCTAAATAATTATGAACAAGGGACACACATGATGATCTGTATATCCTAACGTGATATCGTGATAGTCGAGTGGTAGGGAGCCCGCGTCTTGATTAGAAGGCCGTGGTTCGAATCGTAGGGCCAATGACCAGGCCAGGACCGATGAGTTTTTTTCTAACTTATGTACATAACTGTCACTGACTTTGTGCCTCGGATAGCACGTGAAGCCGTTGGTCCTGGTTGCCGTCAATAGATGGCAGTCGTTACAATCCATCAACCCGCATTGGAGTAGCGTGGTGGATTAAGCTCCAAGCCCCCTCATGTCGAAGGGAGGCCAAAGACTCTGCAGTGGGGCAGTAATGGGGTAATGGTATAGCATGGTATATTTTATCAGCAATAATAATTCCATTCATACATATTACATCACAAGGCTTGCTTCTTATTGGCATGGATTTTTTTTTTTTTTCGTGTAAAGCTATATCTTGTAAATTTTACAACTTTTCAAATTGATTTTGATTTGAGCGATTTGAGCACTCTACATAAATCAAAATTCATTGTATTCACTTACTTACAATTTAATCGGATGGCATATTACGTTGACAGATCGATCTACCGAATTCCAAAGTGACTAACATACACTGAGTGGTCGAGTAATTATAGACCCTAACTGCAGAACCAAACGTCTCGGGTTCGATGTCCGCTCGGGACAAATATTTGTGTGCATTAATATGTCTACCTATTTATTCTGGGTGTATAATATGTATAGTATTAGTATTATTTAAAAAAATATATATATTTGGTATGTGCGTCAGTGTACGAACTCTACAGACTCTACCTAGTTTGAGATTTATTAGATGACCGTGTGTGAGATTTCCCAGGTATTATTACTATTATTATACACCTATATACCAGACTTAAAATTCGGTACACAGTACAAAAGTACATAGACGGGCCTGAGCGTATCAAGGCAGTAGGTACACTATGTACGACTAGATAATATTGGCGCCGCGGGCTATCTCGGGTCGTCCGACCGCAATGTCCTCCCTCTGTAGTAAGCCACAGACTGTGTGGGCCTAACGGGTTGAATTTGGGGTCACGATATATGCGACTTCGTATATTTGATTACTCGCTTTTGCCCGCAGCTCCATCTGCGTGAACATATATACCAACGCCGCTATAAATATACTTTTCGGTTCCCAAATACGTATTAAATTTATGTACCTACCTACTTTGTGGGAACCACGATGACTCTACGAATCACGATGAAGTTAAATCAATATTTATTTTTCATTAAATATACTTCAAGGTGATGCGTTGATTCGAATATATTTCATCATCATCATCATCATCAGCCCGTGTCTCTCCACTGCAGGATATAGGCCTCACCCAAGGCTCGCCACCACACACGGTCTTCCGCCTTTCGCTTGGCTTGGCGCTTCAGGTCATCTGCCCACCTGGCCGAGGGGCGTCCAACGCTTCGCTTTCCGGTACGTGGCCTCCATTCGAGAACTCGTCTACCCCATCGGTTATCAGTTCTACGGCAAATATGACCGGCCCATTGCCACTTCAGCCTGCTGATCGCTTCGGCTATGTCGACAACTTTAGTTCTTTGACGGATTTAAGTGTTTCTGATTTTATCCATCAAAGAAACACTGAGCATAGCCCGCTCCATAGCACGCTGAGCGACTTTGAATTTATGGATCAGTCCTGCCGTGAGAGTCCACGTTTCGGCACCGTACGTCATTGTAGGTAGGACGCATTGGTTGAAGACCTTGGTCTTCAGACATTGTGGTAGTGGCGACGAGAACAGATGACGAAGCTTCCCAAAAGCAGCCCAGCCCAGCTGAATTCTTCGGTCGGCCTCTTTGTTGAAGTATATATATATTTAGAATATATTTAGAAGTTACAATTGCTAATTACCGTAAAAATTCTATATATACGTAATTTTACAGTCATAGGTCTGGAAAGCCATATCGATACGGAGCATATTCAGCAGGGCTAACATGTACACCGCTGTCGACGCAAACGAATTAGCTCTATATGTAACATATAGAGATACTCGCTAAGGCACGAGATAATGCGATAATGCGACAAAATTTTGTAAACGTGCGGTGGTGTGCATGTTAGCCCTGCAGGGTCAGCTAATTATTCCCAAGAACCTCGTGTACCTACCCCGTGTACCATATGTCGTTGCAGAAGCTCGTGCATACAGGACAATAATTAAGTAACACTAATCATCCATATAAATGCTCGGAACCTCGGAACAGAACGGAAAAACTCTATGGCGAATCTGAATTTGTCTTTCGATGCCGTCCCACTCTTTCTACTTCACTTATGATCTCTACTTACGCTATTCTTCCATCTCAGTACTCTAAGCTTTGTTCATTTTTAATAATAATAATATCTGGGACATCTCACACAGCGCCATCTACTCACAAAGTAAGCAAGTATTATGCTTGTATTATGGGGTGCTAGACAACTGATATGTATACTTAAATATTCTTTGTTTAATAATATATACATATATGGATACTTTTACACCCAGACACGTTACATTTATTATTTCGAATCTTAAATTGAATAGTTCCTATGGGAACTTTTGATCAGAATAAACCGTGCAATTTTTCGTGCAAGAAAATGACTTCGTTTCGTCGTTCCGTTCCGACGCGAAGAAAGGACAAACACACTTGCATTTGTAAGTTTATTTAGAATACATAAAACAAATTATAACTTTTAATGAACTTCACATTCCCTTTAAAAAAAAAATTAAATACTTATAAGTAGATACATAATTTGGCAAATACAAAACAAAAGCTTGAGAAACATCTCGAGTTCAATTGGAATTTTCATATAATAGGAGATCCAGATAGGAACATGGAATAACGATTTCTTTAAAAGATAAACCGCTTAAGGTTGGCCTCTCGTGCGACAGTCAAATGTAATCCACAAAAGACCAACGCCAAACGTATTTTTTATCTTTAGTGTCTCCATAAATTAGTTTTAAAACTATCTATTGATAGATTTCATCGGCCTCTGAAGCGGTGCACCGCTTAATAACCTTAATTAGTGCTTTGTAAGTTCACATAACAATAACTGTATTGAAACACAAGGCAAGAATTTCATAATTTTATAGTATACATGGGATAACCCAGACAGCGCCATCTAGTCCCAAAATAAGCAAGTATTATGCTTGCGTTATGGGTTACTAGACAACTGATATACATACTTAAATATTCTTAAACTTATTACAAAAAAAAACCGTTCAATTATATTGACTCAATCATAAGTGACCTTGCGAACAATTTCGAAGTCTAATAAATCGCAAGTGAAGCTATGAACCGCATTAAAAAATATTGTGTCACAACTGACACATAAATGAAACTACACGGGTTTACATTTTTTTCCATGGAACCATAAGAAACTTCTCATATCGTAGGTAAGTAGTGGCTATGAAGAGGTTAGCTCTATTAACAAAGGCCCTCAAAAGGGGGCATTCAGTTGCTCTAACAAAACGTTATTACGAATCCTATTTTAAAGTCGCGAGCGCGAAGATTACGTTTTCTACGAACTCCGAACAGTTTGCCCTTTGGCAGTGATGGCTGCGAACTATTATTATAGATTTATTATTTACTATTGTAGTAGATGTTATAAAACCGGCAAGCAATCGGCCAATTTGGGTCATAGACAATTTCGTGTCCAGATAGAGTCGGATGCTATCAAAACATATTCTTTAATTAAATAATCTTTTTTAATATGCGAGGTGTTGTTTTTTGCTTCTGCCAAATTAATGCATATAGAAGTGCAATGAGAAAACACACGTCTGACAGCATTTTCCATTCATTCCGAAGAAAACCTTGTTTATTATTTATTACATTAAATGTCCAAATTTTCCTTTTCATCACATGTAACGGCGTCATATCGACCCTATGCAATACCTAAACGTTCACACAAGGTTACTGACCGCGAAACGCATCCAGTAACATCTTGAATATAGCTGTAAAAATGTGTTAATTTTACAAAAATATAAATTAATTGTGTTTTATTTAGAAACATATTTTTTTAAAATATTTTATTTGGGCTTAGAAGCTGATACTTAGTTACTCACATCAATCTGGTATAGGTTTAAAACATACCTAGTGTAACCTGGTATATTACAATTATACAAAGCTAATATTATGTTATTGCGTTTGATAGTAAATTGACAAATTACGACCACAATGACATAAGGCTTCCGTGTCGTCAAAAAAAAAAAAACACTTAAAACATTTTTTTTAAATGCGATCGCTACAGTCGCATCGCATTGTTGCATCGCTTCCGAGAGATTAAACCTCTGAAATAGGATGAAAATGTCAAAATACAATCTATGGTCTTTATCTGGCGACCGAATACTTCTCAAAAGCGTAACACTAGAACTTGTCTATTATTTTTTTGTCCGTAAACCGTTTAGAATACAAGATTACAAAGGTACGATTGGCAAGTTAGATTGTTTGAGTCACAGGATGACGGTGTTACTGATATTTTGCGTAAGCCCGAATGAGACGACTCGAAGAATAGGAATTGCATAGAGCCGACAAAGAAAATAAATTTATAATGTGGTATCCAATATATTACTAGGTTTTAAGTCATTTAATACTGAAAGACCCTGTTCCGTTAATACATTATAACTGTATGAAGAAGAAGTCAACATAGCTGCCAAGCCAACATCATCTAGAAAGCAAGGCTGGGCAATGTAGCTCTCTGGCTTTCTAAGTGTAATTCCTGTAGAGTAAAACGGTTTCTTGTGTAGTGCATATTATCGTGAAGCGGGTGTAGATTGTGTGTGAAAGTGTGTGTGTGTGTGTGTGGTGGTGAGCTTTGGGAGAGGCCTATATACTGCAGCGGAGAGACACGGACTGATGATGATAATAATAATGGGTGTAGATTGGTTGACCTAGTCTAGGTTGTTGTTTTTCAATTTTTCACAAATGGGTCAATATTGTGGATTCATATGATAACCTCAAACTATGGTGCTAATTCTACAGTAGATTGGTACTGATCAGCCTCCATCACAGTTTACAATTCTTCATTATTGCCTTTAGTAACTGGCCTACCTCTCGGTTTATTTTACCACAAATTTTCACTGCGAAAGCGTCTAAACAAAAAAAAAAACGCACAATTCGTTCATTAGTCGTTTCCTCCAAACCTCCTTCAAAAGCTAATATCAAATTGTTTTATTGATTTTGAATTCAACACAAATTGGCTTTTATTTTTAAAAATTGCCCAAAATAAAAATTATCACTAAGCAGGTTTTATTTTTATTGAAAATGACCAGTAGGTAATTGTATTGGGAATTTTATACCAAAGCCTCCATCAATATGGGAGACATTTGCATAAATGAATTGTTGATTTCTCGCGTCCGTAGTTTAGAGAATCCATTGAAATAAATAATTGTCACATATATTATAAGCAAACCAAACCGATGGACTTTAAAAGAAGTTGGAGTATACATAATATAGCTACTTTTTCTACAAAAGTATATAGGTATAAGATACTTTTGTGCTTTTCAAATTTGTTAGACTTAATGGTATATGGTCTGAGCCGGTCATGTACTAGGATGTCAGTTAGTTTCAGAAAGTTATGGAGTAGAATGTAATTTTCATTTTATTAACAAACTGATAGTCCACTCCATGCATTTACAACGCAACATATTTTAACAAAATAAGTGTTCTGCCCCCGCAAAATAATTGCCCGTACGCAATATACATTCGCAGCCCGCGGGGATTTTGGGATTAACGAGAGAAAAAAAAAACCCATTTTACTTTTTGTACCATTGTACTATTGAGAAATCCTTTACTATTGTTATAAAATGCGATGTATTTATTCGCTTTGTCGCCGTCAGCGAAATACGACAGTTCAGCTTGGAGATATAAATGGAGTAGGTAATTATAATCATCAGAGGCAGCCTTTGAAGGGTGCCAATGCCAAGCAGATCACTCGCCTTGGGATTAAGCAACTCTGTTTTACCTCCGGTTCCACATATGGAAAACTTTGTGAATTCTGGTCCATTTCAGGCGTAAGACTTAAAAATGGGCTTCTACATTCATTTTCCATATCGTCTAAATTTTTCAGTGATTTCAGACCTTATCATAAGGAACATTTTTTGTTCTATGAAATTTGGTGGAAGAGGATAAGAATATATTTAACGAATAAATAAATGATTTTGAAACTGTAAAGAATTAATTTTTGGACTGAATTTTTCACGGAACTGTTGTATTTAATATTTATTTCACATTTAATATTTGATTTCGTGATGAAAAACTAAATTATATTAAAATAGCTTTCCGGCCACGGCTTTGCCGGGGACGTGACGCTCTAAGACATTCAATTGTGGACCTTCTAAACATTTTGAAACTCAACTACTTAAGCAATCTCTATACCAAACATCAAAATCCGTTTAGCCATTTTAGCATGAATAAAGCTATCTCACAGAAACCGTGTCTTTTACCGGGATGAAAAGTAACCTAAGTCACTCTCCAGCTCATAAACTATATCTATACAAAAAAAAAACAACGTCGACAGTCAGGCCGTCCAGCTCGAACTGCCCTCCCTTGCCGAGGGATCGACATGTGTCACTAACAAAAAAAAACTACAAAAACGGATCTTTGGTGGAATTATTACATTTTTAGTGGTTTTTTAAAAGCTGAGCTATCATGAACTCTGATGTTCTCCTACATTTAGATTCAGTGGGTTACAATTTTTTTAAAATATGTTGTAATAATGGACGTTAGAACTACCTACCTAGGGCTAGTAAGTCGAACTTGAAAATGTAAAAGTTATTCCAGATTACGTCGCTTTTGCCTAATTTGCTTGAAAAACTACGAAAATCTTCATCTTCGTCGGAAGCTTTTAATTCTGGAGAGATAATGAAATGAATTTTCTATTAAACGACTTTTTTTACAAAAGTACTTCAATATTTATTGTTCACTTTTAAAGCAAATTATTCAAAACAAATCCTTGTCAAGAGATAAAACGAGAAACGTGTTCGTACCTATGTCAATGACATCCATTATTTATTCACCTAAAGATTTTACATGCGATCTTTGTCAAAGAGAATGATATGTAAGGTTGACACTAAGCGCCATTCGGGTCGCCCCCTCTACCCTGTGATGTCGACGTGCAATAGAATTAATTCACACCCCTAGTTTACGCCTCTACCTAACGAAACAATATAACTTTGAAAAAGCGATCTTATCACACATAAAATAGAGTTTAAAACGCATTGCATTTCAATTCAGGTGTTAGAAAACTTAATTAAGAGGAAAATAATTCATTTTCACTATTCGGTTCAAGCCCTAAGGTTCAATTTTGAAAAATTATATTGTTTATTAGGGGTGCGCCAGTTAAAAGCTGTATCAAGAAGCGGGGTTGACGGGCTGCTTTGTAATTAATACTTGGGGCAGTGTTATTGATATGGCAAATTGCCAACTGCAGGACAAACAAGCGCGGATTTGTTTTTGAAGTGGAGTTATAAGCTTTGTTTGACGGAACAAAATGGCGTTTGATCTGTTGCACGAAGAGAGAATTTATTTTATTTTATTTCTAACTTAACTTAGCCAAAGATTAGTACTGCACCATTTATGATATAGAAATTGTATGAAAACATTATAAAATAATAGATTTTTAAAACAATCCAGAACAAGTATACAAAAATTAAAATGGATTTGGTGCATATGATATGAAATGGATGACTGAGTGAAGGGATACAAGCATGGTATAATTATTTGATTTTAGCGTGTGTATGATTTCGACTGACAAGATAGCTTTTCCAACGCAGTTAGCAAAATAGAGTTAGTACTAGCTTCTTTCACTAGATGGCGTTGTTTAAAAAAGACCGATGTGCATATGATGTAGTGAACTGACATGGCAATAGATAGCGTTCTACATAAATTATAATATGGTTACTACGTAAAACGAGAGATGTTCAACAGAAAGTGAGAATGAGGTAGGGCCATACCCTACCGTAGGTACTGGCGGCAAAAACGGTAAATCCCGCGATAATTAAATATCTTACCAAAGTTTTACTACTGAAAAAGTAAATCAAGAATCGCGAGACACATTTTGGATTAACGCGCCCTCGTATTCCGTTTTGTTTGTAAACGTATAAGTATTATATATTGAGATTAGTAAACTCTCATATAATATACTATTACTTTTTGAATTTAACCACGTCCTGGGGTACACCTACTTCACAATATTATAGTCAGGGAGGCAGTGAGCGAAAATCGTCATGTCCTTCTGAAAGCTGAAATAGATGTTTTGGTGAGTGGTGTCCTTCCGAAAATTGCGTTTTACGCAATTATCAAAGAGCATGAGTCATAGATATATGCGTCACTATACGTATGGATCTACTACTGCGCCCAGACCCTTTGAAACCCTGAAGAGATACAGTGCTTCAAGGTTTCAGTGGACTTTTTATGTTACCTACAAAGGATTATAAATACTAGGATCTAAGAGGTTACTGAGGATCATCCTCAGTAGTGTAAAAAATTCCAAGTAACATAATAAAAAAAAAATGTCCGTAGAATACAGTCTCTTCCAAGATTGGAATAAAAATATTTTAAGAAAACTATTTACTTTTTCGTTTAAGTGTAACAAACCAACAACTCATTTTAATCCATTTTATATATCATTGTCATTTTTATTTTAATTTATAATTTTTTCAAAATATATTTTTGGTTATGATACTTCATACATCTCTGTAAAGTCTAAGTACCTACGTCTATACGAATCTCCTGTATTTTTTAAACAGACATACGAACAGAGGGCCAAGTGTGAGTTTTTTACTATTAACTGTGTAGTTTGCGTTTTTTATAATTTGTATGGAAACTCGTACAGTACATCTAGCGGTCGTTTTAGGTAACTACGAGTTTCCATACAAATTACGGAAAACGCATACGACACAGTTAATAGTAAAAAAACTCGCACTTGGCCCTCAGGACGAAATCACAAGAGTTCCGTATCGTGCCAATTGGATACGAACAGGCCCGGCGAGAGCCAGATCGGGCCCCGGGTGTAAAATATTACTGGGCCCCCGTTTCTTAGTCCGGGTCCTGGTGGTACTACTAACTTTAACCCCCCCCCCCCTCCCTCCCCCTAACGCCGGCCCTGAATACGAAACCCTAATAAAGTAGATAGTCCAAGTCAGTTATTCATAATGGCTTAATGTTCGAACAGTCAGTAACGATCACATAATTGTAACAAGCTTTTTGTTTACTTTTATGTACATAAAAAAATGCACAGATCTTGTGTTCAACGCAACTGTTAAAGGACATTGGAATTCACTATCAAAAATATTTTCACAGTTTCATACGTGCTACAAGATACGTCCTCATAGAACATTTAAAAAAAAATTGCTTATGTTGTACTTTCACGGAAAAGTTGTATATGTCAGACAAACTCTGAGACAGTCTATCTACGTATGAACCTATCTCCTTTTAATTCTTAAAACTATCCTGTATAATATAGTCCTTTCGAATAATTAATTTGTGCAACAAGCGAGCAAGAATAATTGTCGTAACTAGATTGAATAATACATTTATTTTATAAGATATCTGAGTTAAATATTTTTCATGCGACTTTTCTGTGGAAGAAAGTTTATGTTCAGTATTAAAAACGTGTAAATTACAATCTTCGTCACTGCATTCACGCATTATTAAATTTTTTTAGATTTTTTACAGCAATTTAAAAAAAACTTAATTGATGCAATAGAAAGATTGGTTTCTATCTGCCATATATACATACCGTTTTGGGCGTACCTATGTACGCAAAGTGCGATATTACATAAAACCTTTTAATTAATGAAAATGTAACTAAATAATTTAATTCAAATCTCTTCTTCAAATCTTTAATTCAAATTTTCTACTTTATGTTTGATGTTGTTTTAGCTGATTAAACTTTATTTTTAACCAGATTAAACCTTAAAAAATTAATCAAAACTTCAGTCGTTGTTAGGAGTCCTTACCACAAAAGGAAACTTTATAGGAACACTTCGTTGAGTGTCTGTTTATCTGTATGTCAGTCAAGATCAAGGCCCTTTTTCTCCAAAACGTGTGGAGATTAATTTAATATTAATATCAAATACACAGGTCTTCGAACCCTTGTAGCTGTAAAAAATCAAGGCGTTATATAATATACTTTTTATATACATTATTTTATTAAATAACATAAATCAATTCAATATATTCGATTAAAAAATCGCTAACAGGCACTTTCACCGAAAAATGATACAGCCCCAAGTTTCAATCATTGCTCCTGTATTATAAAATACATCGGTTTATAAGGACCGATCTTCATAATTTCAAAAATTAAGTATTATACACATATTAAAATTATTTCAAAGATTCAATGAACATTTCATATTTTTTTGCCTACCAAAAACGACTTTTGGGATGTAGGTGACTAAGTTCGCAAGTTTGATCGAGAGGCCATAGGTACCTACCTACTTACTATGAGACACGAGGGAAAAAAAACTTAAAAAGCATAAACTTGAAAGTTAAACTTGAATCTTTTGTGTCATGTTCTAGTCAGCTTCTTTTGTCGTATTTGTCTAGTATGGCTATTCGACGGTAGATGGAGTTGCCATGCAAAAATTTTTACGCTAATAAAAGCTACTATAAATAAAAACTAATCCTCTGTAATATCAAGTAACATTATATTTCACGGCATTTGTTATTGTTGTATTGTAGTAACTAAAATTTATGGCAAACGAAATTTTCGATAAATGCCCAGAAAAGATTTGAATCAATAATTTCGGTTGAAAACATTAAAAACAATTACATTTTATAGTAGCTTTTAATGTATTATTAAAGGAAACGTAGAAACGTATTGAACGAAATAAATTATGCAAGTAGAAAAAAACTGTACAACGTGTTATAAACATAATGTTAATGTTGTAATAAATAAATTTAAAAAATGTGTTCGTAAAAGAATAAAACCATTTTTGAAAATATGTCACCACTACAAAGTAAAAAATAATTAGGTATTGTAGAAGAAGAAGAAGTGTAAGTACAGCAAGCAGCATATAGTTCATGAATTTAATGCCAAGTTACTCACTTTATACTGTGAATAGCTTTTATCAGTATTTTGTTTGTTATTACTTATTAAAAACCCATTTGACTGACCGATTCGTCGAGTGGTTTTGAGACCCTAACTGCAGAACCAAAAGTAATGGGTTCGATTCCCGTCCGGGACAAATATTCGTGTGCATTAACATGTCTAGTGCTCAGTGCTTGGGCGTAAAATATCAACATACATCTATCTAGTATGTATATCAGTTGTTTAATACCTAATACAGACCCTACCTATAATTATAGTTTGGGCTAGATGGCCATGTGTGACATGTCCCGGATATTATTATGTATTCTTTTAAAAAGCAAAGTAAAAGCAGCTTGTACGTACAAGATAATCATGTTTCACTTTGTAATGGTAGGTATTTAATATTTTTATGTAGAAGGTTTTATTTTTTCAAATAGGTAGTTTTGATTTTTCACTTTTAAATAGTTCACGTGTGTTAGAGAAATAACACAAAATCTGTTAAAAACATCCATCGATGGTAAACTTGAAAACATTATTTTTCCATTTTTCTGACAAATGATAGGTTGTACGTCATAGAAAGTATATCTACGGGACTACATCGGGATCTATTTTAATAGAAAATAGTTTAAAATATTCAACGTTCAAAAAAAAATAAATTTGGAAATGCACAAAAAAATACACTATGCAATATAGAACCTCCTCTTTTTCTGAAGTCGTTTAAAAAAAAATCATTGTTTTGTACAGTGGCACTATTTTTCGTTAAAACATCCTCCGGTACAGTTGGCCACGTTGCATCTTAATTATAGATAGACGACGCGACGTCGCAATTCAACAAATAAATATTCACACTTATTTTAAGAAGCTATGCAGCAATAAAAAGAAATGTAATATAGTGCGGGTTTAGTAGAGGAGACTTCCAGATCAGGGATCTAGAATTGTAGATACATACACCATATAGGCCACGAAAATGTGAGCAAAAAAATATACGCCACAGACCGAATATACGCCATTTCATGTTTTAAAATATTTACTGTGAAGAGAATTTTATGTGACTCACATGTGAAATTCGTACTGGAAAAGAAATCAAAGATTATGAAATGAGATTGAAAGTGTAATTTAACAAAACGTTCGTTTAAAACAATTATAATGACGTATGGTCTCTCTAAACACCGAGTCTAATAATTTGCTGTTTTTGATGGTTTTGAAGTGTGAGACGCTTCATCTTGGTAATTACGCCATCTAAGGTGCAAATAAATACGCAATAATATTTTTTAGTATATTAAAAAAACTAAACAACGCAAATTATGAATGAGAACCATATTATGCGAGCTAAGCCGAAGGCATTAGGTAGTAAAAAAAACTATTTAAGTTTTCACCTTATATTACCAGTCTGACTTCATGAAATACCTACCTAAATATCTTAAAACTTATGGAAGTCGTATGTAACAGGAAAACAGTTGCAACGGAGTATAGGTACTGAATATATTTCTCAAGTGTTTCTTATTAGTTCAGGCTCTTCAATCTACGTACACCCAAATATTAGTTAAATAAACATACACGTGTTTGCTTGCGGAAGTGGGGAGAATTTCTGAAAGACAAGGACCATACTAGTTCAATTCTAACGTCAAACGTTTCCAAAAAATAATACATTTATTATATCTATTTAAGTAACTTCTGAATAACGTTAAACAAAAACATTGATTCCTTTTCATTAAAAAACTAATGCTATTTAAAACTAAAAACACCTCTGCAAATAATATTAGTTCTACTACTCGATAACAGATAGCGCGGGCAGTATCTCAACCAAGTGCTAACAACTTTTGATTCTATACAGTACTATTAATGCCCAAACCGTTTAGAATTACCTATCTAATTAAGTATAAATATTTTAATTACTACAACTAATAATAATATGTGGGACATTTCACACATTTACATACATACTGAAATTCTTTTATAATATATGAAGTTGTAGATATTCTTCATCCAGACACGGAACAAATATAGACATGTTCATTCATGAAGATGACTAGTTGGCTCGTCGGGAATTTATTATTTTTAAAACATTCATAAATTGTTAAAAAAAAAAAACACTAGTAGGCACAGTCGAAAAAACTTGGGTATCTAGATAAAATCATAAAAATTTAATTTAATAGATCTCTGCTGAAAACCTAGACAAATTCCAGGTGACTTGCAAATTAGAAATCGCCACGAAGTATGTTATTGGGCGTACAACAAAAAACAAAAACAAAAATAAAAAATTAAAATAGCAAATTATGGGTTAACATTTTCTTTTATATTTAATAATTATTGAGTAATATAGCTATCTATTTAATTATAAAGATAATTTAAATTATTTAAAAAATTATAAGATTATTCCGTAGAAAATAAAAAAAAGGAACCAGATCCTATACAAAGGAATTGTCGACTCTGCCGATAAAAGCATTGAGAACGAAATAGTATCAAGCATGTATATGTAATGCAATTTGGCAAGTTGTCATATTTGCATCCTTTGTGCCTTTGTATTCAATGTGGCCGGTTTTTTTTACAATTTCTGTTTTTGTTGGGTCATAATAAAGCTAATCACAGTTATGTAGTAAAAATATACTTGTGTCTATAATTCTCGAAACATCCAATAAACAGAAAATTGGCAAAAATTCCAATACGGTCCAGACAGACGGCAGGTTTCCGTGAACGCGCGTCTCGACGGACGGCGCCTTTGACAGGCGCGCGACGGCACGCGGCTTGACAAAAAGTTTGCCACAAGCGCATTCGATACCAATGTTTAAAAGAATTCTGTGGAATTAGCTGATTTGCATAGAAATTGATATAGCGGTCTCGCTTGTGTGCCAGGACCAGTAATTTAATAGGAGGAATACTGGTACCTACCTACACTGACAGAAAAAAACGGCCCTCGGCGGTGGATAATTATACCGTCGAGTTCAAAGGGAAAATGCATTCTGTAGATCTCAGTGCTTGGAGCGCTTAATAGGATTCGGCGGCTGCAACTGCCAAAGGAAATTCATCTATCTATTTAATCTAATCTAATCCACATAGATTTCAATCGAAAATCTACCGGTTCGGTTATGCGATCCTCTGCAATGGTCACACCAAAGACAATCTAATCTAAAACCCCTCAAAACTTGCGTCAGCAAGGATTGCGACGGATAGCATATAGCCATAGAATAATCACTCGGCACATTTACCGCCGGACTCGTCGGTGACTTTCTGCTGCCGAATAATCTGCGGTAAACGTATAGAACACGACGGTTATATAATCCGCCGAATTATATGGTTAATTTACATTGAACCGGCCTATCGAGTTATTCGGAGATTGTTCCGTAGAGTTCTATTACTAATATGCATAGAATTATTCAGTTTGACCACCTAAAAAGCGTTCTACGGTAATTTTTTTTTCTCAGTTTACCTATTCTCAAGTCTACCTTTGTTGTCGATTATTTTTTATAATTTTTTTTATTTTTATTTATTTATATTATCGTTCATATCATCTTAAGAATTTCTTCTTTAGCTCAGAAACGTATTAGATTTTAAGGTTTCGCGGCCATCGAAAACGTAATGATGATTCAATAAAAACGGGTACGCTGCTTGTCTAGTACGGCTATTTAATTATAGATGGAGCAACCATATAAAAAATAAAAAAATCTGTTTTCTTTATGAGTACATTTCTACGTTACAATTGATAAAACATTACCCGCGACTATAAAAAATAATCCTCTTTAATAATTTCAAGTGGTTGATTTCACAATCTCAAGGTATAAAACCTAAAATTTGTAGAAACTAAGGTTTTCGCATAAAAGTACGAATTGACTACAAGCCCTCTTCTGCGTTTACCGTCTAACCACTCATACTCTAGCTAGCTGGTGCAAGACGGAGTCCGAGTTTCAGTTCGCAAAGTTCTTAGTCCGAGTTTCAGTCCGCAAAGTCCCCGCGCGCCGGTCTTCACCCCGAAAATTTGCGTAATGTCACTTCGATACTGTGAACTCTTAAGTTACTCTATGGGTTTTTCGATAAATTCTTCGAAACTATTGAAACCACAATAATATCAGTCAGTCGAAAAACATTACTTTTATTATTCGATACTCTATCGTCTTATATGAATATTGACTTATACAATAAAAAAGCACCGTATCTACTATATTTATTATAAAATAGCATAATTTGAGATCTTTTGTATTTTTCACAATACGTTCATCGTTTTCATGCCATAATACTTATAGAACGTGCCGAAGGATCGTGCCGTGCTCGGGACTGCCGCATTCCGAAGCGAAACCCACGGAATTAACTGTTCAAACTATTTCTTTCAAGACGTCTCTATGCTTTGAAACAGGAAAAATATATATTAAAATGCACAACGGCCGCAAGTTACAATTTCTCGTATAGGATTGGGTAACTATTTTTTAATTATTAAGGGTAGGTACGCATTTCTTAAAAATATGACCCGAGTGTTTTGGTATGTGTTCCTGGTACGCCATTAAATATTATGGTAAGAAAACATTTCTGGTTTTCACATATGTGAATCGTCCTTCGGTGTTATAGGTTGTCATGAAAAAAGTAACGAATGTATTGAAACAAACTAAAGTTTTTCGAAAATATGATTTACTAAACTAAATCTCTAAAAAAATTACTTTGTACATAGTTTCTATGTAGGTATGGACTTTATAAGATTTATTTACGTCCAAAGTTATGCTTCAAGGGTCAACATTTTTAAAATAATTATAATTTATGTTTATTGTGTTATTACAAAACTAGTTAGAGATGAGATAAATCGATGACCAGGTTGGTTTTGGAAGTGCGCCAATAAGATAGTGAAAGATCTTGTATGCCTTTGGCGTTTGTATTGAGAAGTCACCGTTTATCGACTAGCGCGACCTTAATACGAAGACATATAAGTACACGTATTAATTAATATGACTGGTTCCTATGAAGGAGCCGGTGAATGAAATTCTGATAGAAACATTACTTAAAAACAGAACTCAAAAGAGGGCTAAAATAGTGTATATTTTGAGGTCAGAGGGATATTTTACTGTTTCAAGCTAACAACGTCTTGATATATGTTAGAAAAAAACTATAAAATTTTAAAATTCTATAATATACCGAAGTGATAAAACCGTCACGTTATTGTAACTGTTACGCCTTCTGTATAATTATTAATCGTATAACCAGATAACCAGGTGATAGCGAGCCGCTTCTTATTTAGAAGGGCGTGGTTCGAATCCCAAGACATGTACTAAGGACTTTTTCTAACTAAGTACATAACTATCATTGACACCGTGCCTGAGAGAGCACGTTAAGCCTCGGTCTCGGTTAAGGTCTCGGTTATCATCTATTGAATAAACGATTAAATTGATTAATTAAATTGGCTAAAATCCACCAACCCGCAATGGAGTAACGTGGTAGATTAAGCTTCTCCTCATTTCGAGGGGAGGCCTGAGCTCCTGCAGTGGGGCATTAATAATAATAATATCGTACGCATACATCACAACGTCTAGGCCCCAAACTAAGCATTAGCTTGTGTTTTGGGAACCAAGCGAAGACACCACATATATACATATAACAACCAAGACCCGGTACCAGTATCAATATTCATAATATAAATACTGACCCGACCTGGAATTCAAACCCTGGACTTCCAGCTTCGTAGGCAGGGTCGCTACCCACTAGGCTAAGCGGTCGTCGAATTGGCTGATGATGAGGATATGAGTTAATGGGCTGATGGTACAATCATTAACCACATAATTCAGATTATTGTTATAGGTTTAAACTTATAAAGTACTTTTAAAATCACACAAATAGTCCTACAATCAATACTCAGCACTCGATCAAATTTCAGAATAGACTACAACTGAAATAAAGAACGCCGAAACATGAACATCTAGTTCCAAAGACAGAGTTAAAAAAAAACAAAGCAATAAAATTCAACGCCAATAAATACTTAATATACAACCAGTACCATTCGATATCACAAAAATACATCGTCGATATTAATTCGAAAACAAACAATGGGTTGTCACGGAACGGGAAAAGAAAAAAAAAAAAAACTAAAAACTGACGTGCTCAAAACTGTAAAATTTCCATTAGCAATACGGATCGAGTGAAAATAAAATCTAAAAAAAAACAATATCTACGCCCTATAAAAAGACAAATAGGTTCGTTGCGATCGGCGATTAGGAAGCGAACGTCGCGCACGAAACATTGCGGCACAAACCTAATTTTAATGAGCCACAGACAGCGAAGTATGAGTTCAAGTAAAGGGTAAGACGACACGGAAATAAAAACGTTCACCGAGCGTCACGTGTCGTCTCCGTTACCGATGCTTCTGTTCTATATCTGTCTAAGTAATCGGTTCGGAATTGTGAATCAAGTTTCTCAGTTTTGACGTCAGCCCAAAAACTAATTTGTACGTAAAATTTACCGTAATTTCGGAAGATGTTTGAAAAAAATGTCTATAAACGCATATGTACACATAATAATAATTTCTGGGATATCTTACTCTCGGTCATCAATATTAAATGTATAAAATATTTAAGTATTTAATTTTTTTTCAGGTCTATGTAATAGCATGATGGATTAAGCTCCAAGCACCTTCAACCCGAGGGAAGGCCTAAGCACCTGCAGTGGGTGTTTACGTGGCATTCTGGTGGCGAGTAGCAATAAACACCTGTATACGTTTATAACATAGAATCCGACTCTCACTTTTTTTTTTAAAGCCGGTTTTTTTCTATACGAGGGCTGCTGGCTGCTATTTATGATCCCGGAACTGGTCACTTACAAAAAAAATATTTTCAAAGTAGCAATGTTAGCAATTACAACATTTAAAAGTGATACTCTTTTGCTGTTGAACACAGTTTGTTTCATATAATTGTCAGTTGTTATTCTATTGTGGCGTCATTTTGAAAATTGCGTGTCTTCATCACCACGGATTTGACTCGCGAACTTTTTCGTGCGATAATTTGCTACGATTTTATACGTGGTTTAATCGACGATTGTATAATCGGAACTAATAATAGGTATTATTAATACGGTATTTAAACAACGTTAGCAAACACGGATAGAGTGCACTGATATACGAACAAATCTACAGTTCGTTTATGGATCATCGTTCTTCAATCCTCTAATCCCGACACGAATACATATACTTCACTTCAGACACGTAAGGCTAAGCCTAGTTACGTCGACGAATAGCAGTTAAATTTACGAAATCTAAAAATTCCGTAAACACACAAACACAACTTTGTATCCAACAGTAACCTTTTCCGTTCACCGCTAACACAACGTTAATTCGTTTTACAACGTTCAATAAATTCGGTGTCACGATGACGGTAGACAAAACGAAATTTATAACGGAAACAGAACATACAACGGCGGTATTGAAACGGTTTCGTAAACGACCCATTTTAGGGTTGTTTGAAAAAATTTAAACCCCAATAAGTAATCAGTGTCCTGATAGCCCAGAACGCAACGGACCTGTCTCAAATTTATAAGGCCCCATAGGGCCATGGTTCGAATCCGGGCGTGTACCAACCAATGAGTTTTTCTGACTTAAGTACACAATATCACTGACACCGTGCTTCGGAGGGCACGCTAAGCAGTCGGTCCCGGACGCTGTCAATAGATGGCGGTCGTTACAGTTCCCAACCCGCAGTGGAGCAGCGTGGTGGACTTAAGCTCCAAGCCCCCCTCCTCACCCTGGGGGAGGCCTAAGCCCCTGCAGTGGGGCAAAAATGCGCTGCTGATGATGATGATGAAGTTATCAGGTAGAGCAGCCAAAGAGACAGTTCACTCCATACAAAAAACACGCTTCTACAGTCGTAGCGCAGCAAACTAATGCTACGCTCAACAATCTCTGTCTAGCCTTCTAGGAAGCAGTCAATAAGTTCGAATATAAGAGCCTTTTCACACCTGCCGACTGCCGGGAAGCCGGCGTCGGGTACCCGGTGGCGAAGTGTATGGGCATGTCGGGTAAATTACGCAGGTACGTCTGAAAGTTACTTACATGCCCATATTCCTCATACACTTCGCCACCGGGTACCCGGCACCGACTACCCAGCATCCGGCACGTGTGAAAAGGCTCTCATAGTAAACGAGTAACATAATCGTTTTTTATTAGATATTATTTTACATTTTGTAAGTTATGTAAATTATTAATTTAGATAATTTTTTTCCAAATCTCCATGCCGTATATAATTAAAAATTAAAGCTTTTCATTTTCCATATCATCTCTAAGACACTGTAAAGAAAATAATTTGGAGATAGATAGAGCAACCGGGTACCTATCAAAATTATAATAGGCTATTGAAGCAATTTTCTTGCATTCCAAACAAACTTCTTGTATTTTTCTCATTATTTTGTAATTTACATGAAAAAAACCATGTAGGTACTTGAATGTTATTTTGTTCGTTGACGCTCGTCAATAAAGGATAAGCCAAAGTGTTTGATATCCAGTTTTTTTCTAAATAGAACACCTGAAAATGGGAAAAACCGTATGAAATATTATTACGTATTAATTTACAAACATTCGCATGGATTTGACAGACACGTCTACATGGTTGCAAGTGGTGCCGCTTGGTGGCACAAAAAAGTCCAGTGGACCTCATTATGTCGAATTAGTACTGGGGCGCAAGATATCTTAACGACTACTCAAGTAGGCTACTTAGATTTCTGTCTGTTTTTAAAAGCTTTAAAAGTTCATATGTGTGGTCATGCAGCATATTGTAATAAGCGGGGGCACTACTTACGATTTTCATGATAATATTAGTATCCGAACACTCACAACATATTTCAAAAGTATCAAAGTAGGATTGCCTGCATTGTAAGTCACAATTCAAAACTTAAGAGGGTTACTCTGACACTCAGCCAAAAAAAAACATCTTCTACATGTAACTCGAACCAAGATCTTCCACATTGCAGATTTCGGAATTGACCACTTATATCTCTTAGGTGTACATTGAAAGACTATATATTTTATACTTTAGTAGGTGTTAGACATTACAATATACATTACAATTTATAATAAGACACTTATTAAATCACACATTTATTAAATGATAAATTGTCTACGGTACCTTTGCCTTCCATGTGGAAAATAAATTAAAAAAAAAATGTCTACGGTACCACCTACGGGAAGATAAAGTTTTAGTTCGACCGGTTTTATTATTTTCTCGTGTCGCCCGTGAGACTGTTTAAATATTCAAAATTTGCCTACCCCTTTGGTGTCACGGCACGACCCGACTTCCGTACTTTATAAATTTTAGTGACGACGCTACAATGCGCACGAACTCATCCGCGCTGAACACTGTACATTATGACAGCTATTTATGAAAATTATTGAAGTTTTTAACATGGTACTCGAATCGCATTATTCGATTAAACAGTTCGACATATTTGGACAATTTATATTTACCTACTTAAATATTAAGCACCATTAGTCTATATAATTCAAAAAGTCATACAAAAGACTGAATTAAATTATTCCAATTGTCTATAACCATAAATAGAGTAGGGAATGAGTGGTCTGCTTCTTCGATGTGTACAACAGCTTTCAGCGACCGGGACCGACTGCTTAACGTGCTCTCCGAGGCACGAAGTCAGTGATAGTTAATGTACTTAAGTAAAAAAAAAGTCATCAGTACACGCCCGATTCAAACCACGGCCACATGGTCTTATATGCAGCAGGTTCGCTGCGCTCAGGCTATCACGACAATGTTAAAATAAAATAGGTAAATAAAAATAAGTAGGTGTCTACTTTTTTTCAAAATTGTAGTGTATAAATGAGATCTAATGTCTAGGAATATTTGCCGTGTTATGAAAAAGTCGCTCAGTAATTTTATATAAATACAAATTATTAATCGATTTTGGAAGGAGTACCTAACAATGTAGTTTAATAAAGAATACAAAAAGCTTTGCGTAGGCAATAATGAGTTTACATTCTCCTAGGATCTGGCCGTTCCTTTTATTCTATAGGCAATGTTATATAAATCAGATTTGCATAAGGTATCGTTTTGGAAAAGTAGACGAATTCTAGGGTATAGACAAAATAGCAAAAACGGAATCCTTATAACTTCGTCATGTGCGTCTGTCTGTCCCTCCGTACATCACAAGTTCATATCTCCGCTATATAATGCTGTAAAGAAAAATTATTCAGGGGTTGTACTCCATACATTGAAGTAAGGGATTAAATGTTCCTAATTTTAAAGATAATTTATAACATAAAAACTAAAAAAAAAACACGGAAAAAATGAAATCTTAAAAACCTTGCCGATTAGAAATCCACGACACATGCACAAACAAACAAAACCTTGTCGGCCTGAGAGATCGCTGCTGCCGTAAAAAGTTTAAAACGTCATCGTGTGTCGTAAAAAGGTGTGGACTGGACAAAATTGTACATTACAAAACAAAGTCCGATTAAATTTGTTTTTGGTCTGAATAAACGAACAACTTTTTTTCACAGAAAAAGCTTTTCATGCAGTCGCTTCGTTATCTTACTAAAAATGATTAAGTCGGCGCAATGAAAAATTCATCAAGACAGACTATTGTGTTTTCTGTAACGACGGGATCTAACCCGCCTTTATGTAATCCTGGACGATTATTAAATTCAAGAACCTCCTTGAATTGACTCGATTCGAGATTAATTCAATCGGCACCCGGGCGGCGCTAACGAGCGTCGTCCCGACACGGCACGAGTTGTCGTGAAGCCATTTTTTCACGGGACGACGGACGGTCCGACTATTCAGCACTCTTTTTATTATCGTTTTTATCTCCTTTCCTGTTTTGAAGTACTGACACAGTTTCCCAAAGAACAACGGTCACTTGACGTCATATGAAAACTGTGTTTAATGTGTCCATCCATATCAGCCCATATACCTACCCCACTGCAGGGGCTTAGGCCTCCCCTAGGGATGAAGGTAATTAGACCTTAATCCACGAATCCAGTGCGAGTTGGTGGATTTTAACGATAGCCATCTCATGATGGCTACCAAGACCGACGGCTTAACGTCTCCCCGAGGCACGGAGTCAGTGATAATTATTATGTAGGTACTTAAATCAGAAAAAACTCATCGGTACATGTCCGTTCCTGGGATTCCAACCACGACCTACTAAACAAGAGACAAGATCGCCACCTCTCGGCCATAGTTAAAAACTGAAAGATCGAAGCAGACGTCGCTACTTTTAAATAGACGAAATATGTACCTAGTACTATAGAGTTCAAATGTCGAAATAATCTGTTATGTCTGAGCGCGTTGTGAACCAATTTTGTTCTGTTAATAAATGTATTTTTATTTATATTTTTTTAATTTCCTCATATTGGTATTTCTGACATATGAAATTTATTGACTAAGAGATACACGACGACGTCGTGCCGTAACGCGTAAACACATCTCGAATCGGATGCCGGAACCATCGACAGGGGGGGTTCATCGGTTACAGAGCGCCGAATAAATTTGAATGCAAATGAGCCAGGCTGGAAGACTAACACCGCGGCAATAATCGGCTCCGGGGCAATAAATAACGTTTTACGATTCGCCGACGACGTCGCCGGCGCTCAGCCGCCCGCCACGGGTTACCCGTTAACGTCGAATTAACAGCCGCGACGCCCCGCAACGCGTACGTACGATTGCCGTTTTGGCGGTGTCCGTGGTGAGACAAAGGATTTTGTGGTTGAGTACGCTATTAGTCTGATAACAAATTAAATTATTGATAGTTACGTACGTACTTCGAGGAGCTTCGACCAAGCGAGCCACAGTGGAACATTTTAATTCAAAGAAAGTTTTAACAAGGGTCAATCCCGACCACCACCACTTATCAAGCAATTTATAATCAATACATCAATCGACAGCTAATGTTATACAGGCTTTGGGACGCAAAGCTTTCGCGTAGTTACGAGTCCACAATATTAACAGAAGAACGAAACCGTTTTTGCCGAAATCGCAAACCAGCTTCGGATAGGAATTATATTCATTCTTTGAAACAATCCGAGATTAATGCCTTCAGTGTTAATTTATTCATTGCGACACCGACACGAGATGGCGCGGCAGTAGATGCAAATCATGAGCCCAGAAAACCCTAATTCAATTTAGCAAAAGGGTTGCCAGCTACGCGGAACGAGTAGCGGACAAAAAAATCAAGGGGGGAACGACAAAAAGGGAAGAAAATTCAAAGACATGTCTGGGGGCGGCTCGGCGGGGTGTCGCCGCGGGATTGATTCGCTTTGCGAGGATTAGCGCTGTGACGGATGATCTGGGCTCAAGGTACCTACACACGGCCTTTTCTAACGTATACTTATATAGTCATTGATTTTTTTTTAAATTTTTTTACACACAGAGTTAGGTGACCCGATCACAGAAGTGTAGCGTAAACAAACGAATTCTCGCTTCGAGGGTTGATTACAAGGGGTTAATAAGAAAATTAAACAAAAACTGAACTGAATTTGATAATTTTTAGTACGGGACCCTCACCACGCGAGTCCGACTCGCAATTGACCAGTTTCATATTTCATAAATGAGTTTTCTTTTCATGCAATAATCGATTAGCAAAAATAAATTGCTTATGGCGTCCTCTCGTTTTAGCAGTGATTTTTTCTAACAATGTTTTTATTAATATCTGCTACTACGCTTCCAAAATTATCAATAATTTTATTTAATAATGTGATCTATTGCTATAAATACACAAAATTTTGGGCCATTTTGCAAAACTTTGAGCTATTTATAAATTGTTCAATGGATATTTGTATAGAGACAACACTTTAAATTTGGAAAACAATTAGCCAAAAGAGAAAAACATTTCTCAATGCGCAAACAATTAGCCAAAAGAGAAAAACCTTTTAAAAAAACAACTTACACTCCCAAAGCATCATCAGTCATATACTAATAATAATACCTGGGATATACTACATAGCGCCATCTAATCCCAAACTAAGCAAAGCTTGTATTATGGGTGCCAGATAACTGTTATACATACATACATAAATATTCTTAATAATATATACAGATATTTCACACCCAGACACGGAACAAATAGACATGTTCATGCACACAAATATTTGTGGCAGGCGTGAATCGAACAAATGACATGTACACATGTTTTATGTTCCATGTGGAATTCAATTGACACAAGTGATAAACTATAGAAACTGGTGAGTATAAAAAAAATAAATTGAAAATAGAGAAAATTTTCAGGATTTTTTTGTAAAATTACGACTATTTTGGGTGGACATCGGCGCGGTGGCAAATAACACAATAATCTTGGCCAAACGAAGTCAACGACCACATTGATCTATTTTATTGTGCTAGTTACCGCCGCGCTGGCGTCCACCCGCCGTACATAGCCAATATAGTAAATATAAATAAAAGTTAGATCAAAGAAAAATATTTTCGATTCTATTATATTTTATTTAAAGCCACTTCCTTTTAACCTACGAAGTTAAAATTTTGCACAAGTATTTAAATGGTTCCGATGACAACACGCAATAATCTGATTACCAGGTTCGTGCAGTCAGGATCTTTTATCACAAGGGAACTCTTCAACAGTTAATCGTATCGTGTTGAAATTTTAAAGAGATGATGTGGACAACAATCGATAAATTATAGTATAGGTACCATCAAGCTGATCTGATGATAGAGCTGGAAAGTATAATATCGTAGACAACCCATTAATGGCTACTAGTAAACCTTTTTTTTAAACTTATTAATCGACACTTTAACTTGGTCCAATATATATTACAAGGCACACCGCGTAAACAATTGTATAATTTTATTTAATAGTATTCACAATAATACAAAAACGTCCGAACGAAATCGTCGATACGTAATATTGGGCAAATCTTACTGACATTACACCCTATAAGTTGCTCACCTTACGACTTCCGCCTTCGAAGCAGCAAAGCTAGAAGTCACGGCATATTCCGATATCCGAAGCCGCCGGCTTAATTTGTGCGCCCGTCACAGTCGGCCGCAATTGAGACGTCGGAAAGTTCACCGAGTCGGCGATTAGGCGCGAATTTTCGTGACCGAAAAACGCTCTGTCACCCGCCAAACGCATGCGGCCCGAGACGAACGATTCTCACCGACTGACTGCGACTTGGAAAAACAAGGCAGGAAACCATACCGAGACTTTAATTATTTTTCGTTCGTTTTTTGACATGTTTTTTAATTCGTTGGGAGCGTTTTTTAAAGACGGCACGGAACACCGATAATTTGTTTTTCTTTTACAGGCACAATAATTTTTTTTTTATATTTTCATAAGTACCTAACATTGGCCGTATTATTTTTTTTTTCAAATTTTAGTATGTTTCTTTCAAAATTGTAATTAATTGGCGTTTGTTTTCACTATTTCGTAGCTTTTCATTGAATTATAACAACTTTTGAGAATACATTTCAGTATTTTCTAACGCCGAGTTTTTGAAATTGATACCTATTACTACGATAGTTTTTACTTGCTTGCTTAAGTTGGAGGTTTTCCAGTACCTATTTTAAAATCACCTGAGGTTTCGCTTGATGGCTTTTCAAAAATAAGTCTCGTTTGCGAAATATTCGTTTCCAAAGAGGTGAAATTCTATAATAGTACAAAATACGAAATCTATTTAACATGAGTAGGTATCTACAGTTAACTAGTTCACGAGTTATAGCCGACTAAGTAAATGCGTAGTTCAACTCTAAACAAACTCCTGATTTTGGTTTATGAGAAGTTTTTGTTATCATGGCTACGGAATTCTTCTTTATGCGTGACTCGACACGGACTTGACAGATTTTTACGTTTAATTTTTGTAATTATACTTATTATTAAGTACTATTAAATTAAATTAGAATTATGTTAACTAAATAATGAAATGAAATTATATTATTATTATACTTAATTAAATAAATAATAATAATAATAACGTGTACATCACAACAACGTCTAGGCCCCAAACTGAGCATTATCTTGTGTTTTGGGTACCAAGCGAAGACACCACATACATATAACAACCAAGACCAGTATCAAAATTCATCATATAAATACTGACCCGACCTGGGATTCGAACTTGGGACCTCCAGCTTTATAGGCAGGGTAGCTACCTACTAGGCTAAGCGGTTGTCATTAAATTAAATTACTTAATAAATAAATAATTAATAAATTATATAATTAAATAAATTAAATAAATAATTAAATTTCATTGTTACTATACCTACTAAATTATACCTGAAAGATTTTTTACATTTCGACTCCAAATGATTATTATAGAATGCAGTGAATTAATATAGACAACAGCAGCTACAGAAAAATGTCAATACATTGTTTTTCCGTCGTAGTAAAATCGTTGAAGATAAGTTTTTAAAGTATATTACGATTCTCGCACTCTCAACAAACATTACGACAGAAATTTTCAACTAACCAAAGAAAGTTACGCAAAACACTTCACCAAACAATTATTAAACAGGCTTCAGGCTTACGACACCCCTCTTTTTGCGGTGGGCCAAAAAAAGGTAAGTAAAAAATTCACTAATGCGAACCAATATTCATCGTAGAATTGTTTTTACGACTTCTTTTGCGAAGTTTGCGAAGTAGTTACGTAACTGGTCAGTTGCGCCATCGAAACATTCTTAATCATTCTCACGCCAAACCGCTGGAAGTCTGTTTTAACATCGAAGATGTTTACCAGATCGTTTTCGTGGGGGGTTTTATTTTGGATATATTTCCCACATTTATGATGGTAGACGAAAGGCGGTAGTGTCAAAAGATGCAGGAGCTTGTGGGCTATTGTTTGTATGATACCAAATTTTCTAAATAACTTTATCCGTAATTTTTTTTTCGGAAAATCGAAAATGGTGAAAAAAAAAGGAATTTTCTTGATTTTTCGGACAAAAAGTTGATAATTTCGAAAACTAAATCTAATCCCGAAAAAATAAAAAAAAATAATAATAAGAGTATAAATATATATAAAAAAAGAGTATTTAAGTACTTATGTATATCAGTTGTCTAGTACCCCATAACACAAGCATAATACTTGCTTACTTTGGGACTAGTAGGCTCTGTGTGGGTTGTCTCAGATATTATTATTATATATATTATTATATTTATATTTTAATATGCTACTAAGTATGGAAGTGATTTAAAAGAAGTCAATCTTAAAAAATCCAACCAAAAAAAATAAAATAAATCACGAGCAGTTCTTCTTGAACACGTTCTTGTAGTCTAATTATTTCGAGCACGCTATATTGATGCCATACACTCTAAACAACTCGAAAATTAGTATTAATTTTACATAGAAATTATAAATTTTCCGACTTTTCCTTCAATTGTATTTTGTGACCTTCTTTCGTGCTACCGAGTGAGATTTTAGATCAATTAATAGGTTTTGATAAACAGTGCGCAAATACAGAAAAAAGCTAAGATTGTAAGTGAATATTAATAAAAAGATAAGGCTTTGATACTAATTAAAATCCTCTTTAAAATGTCTAATCTTTTTATCACGTTTAGTTAGAAAATTACTTTCTTTAAATGCTGAAAATGTTAGTATTCGATTTAATTTCAACAATATAATTAAAATACTTATAAGGTCAGTTTTGCATCCCAGATTGAAATACCTCGTTTTATGGGAATCATACAACGAAATTTCAACCTCAGACCCATACAAATTTTGTATATTGACAAGGAATCTCATTTGCACTACCAACTAAGTTAAACGAATGCACAAATGCAAATCATAAATTTCAAACACAAATTTGTCGTTTGCGAGTTTATAGCAAAACTATACTATTATATAAAACCCATCGTTTGCATGTATGTATACAAATATTTGACATAAATTAGCTTTAGGATCTAAAATAAATTCTTAAAAATCGTGGTGGTTTCGTAAAAGTATTATTTATGGTTCCATTTCACATAAATAACATGTACGAAAACATATATAAAAACATTGTAAATATGTAAAAACGTAAAATATTTTTTGTACTAAACGACAAGATTGTGTAGACACGCTAGCTGTATAGTGTCATCAGGGACGGACAAGACAATTTTATATGTTACACGAATAGGGCTGTCACCTAAGTTGTTTAACATTATTCGACAGTATCGAGTTGCGAGCGTTCCGAATATATTTTCCAATTTGGCGGAGTTTAACGGCATAATTTATTCAGTTTGCAACTTTGCCGTTCGTGACGAATTATTTTATTGTAGGTACAGCCATCCTTTTTTCGAGTGAACTCTCCTTCGGTACCGTGAACTATCAAGTGAAATGGGGAAATGCATCCGTGCCGACGGAAAAGCGCAGTTTTCATAACGGCGATTGTTTGTGTCCGTGTTCCTCTATTATATATCATTTATGAGTTGTCACTGGGTGTACCTACTACGAATCTTATCACGCAATCGCTTGCGATAGTAGATACGTGTTCTATCATGTATTTACTGCTGTGTCAATCGGGGATTACCTGTTATCACTATTTTTTGCATTATTTTTGTGTGTGAATTGTATTATTTTAAACTAATAAAAATATATTGTAATAATTTTCATTCTTTCACATATAATTATGTATCAGAAAATAAAATGAAATAAATAAAATAAATAAATCAGGTGTAGGTCCTTGATGTAACATTAACTGTATTAAATGTAATCCAGGTGTTAAAAGTGTTTACTTACCTCATAACTAAGCGTAAAAAACTTAATAGTTGATTATCTCTTAACTAGGTTGTTTGGTGCATGCAGAATTTACAACGTATTAGACATTTTTTTAAATAAATTTTCAAACAGGTATTTCTAAAAAAAAAAATTGTATTACTGTTAGACTTAGTAGACTTTATGGCTAAATACATTGTAGACAGGTAAATATACCATATATTTAAAAAATCTACAGATTTCGTGCTTCTCGCAACTATCGGAGGACACTGAAAATTAACAACAAAATTAAAAACTTTTAACATATTTTTGTCAAACAATTTTATTAAAATTTTTAATCTTTTTAATATAGTTAGGACCAATTAAAAAAAAAAAACATGTGTGCAATTCACACGTGGTAGAAATGAAACCTTCAATAATTTTGGTTTCAAGATAATGAGATGAACGTAAAATTTCGGGAAGAGGATAATAAATTTTTAGGTTTTAGTAATGATCATAGTGACAATTTTAATTACAAAATTATACAATTTTAATCTAGTTTTCTTTTTTTTTTCGATAATCGCGACCATATTCTGCATTCGTTTTCGGCATATTTGAAGAATTTCATTATAAATAATACGTACACGTATACAAAACACCACGGTTGTTGTGATGCCTTTTCTCAAGCTTTGTACTACGCATGCGCGCACAAACACGTATTAACACACGTACAACGCTGAGGCCCAAGCAAACTCCCACTATGCCTTGGTAAACACGCGTGGAGAGGTACGAAGCAAAAATTCTAAATACATAAATTATATTTAACGTACAGACTAGATTTGTTATAAAAACAGATAAAAGATAAAAACTGTTTCTGTTATTAAGCTATTTTTATATATTATCTTAAAGAATATCAAATAATATTTTTGTCAAAATGGGAGTCCCTCGCAAGGGTGTATACTGGGCCCGTTCTTATTTCTGGTGTACATTAATGATCTGCCATATATGTTACAGAATCTTTGTAATATTGTATTATTTGCGGATGACACATCCTTAATTTTTTAAATAGACAGAAACATAGATGATTATAAGGATGTCAATAACACGTTATTGCTAGTCCACAAATGGTTCAGTGATAACAACTTAGTTCTTAATGCAGGAAAGACTAAATGTGTAAAATTTGTATTGCCAAACGTAGCTAGGACTAACGATGTTCTTGTTCTCAATGATGAGGTTTTAAATGTTGTCCATAGTACTGTGTTATTAGGCGTCACTATAGATAATAATTTGCAGTGGGGAATACATATAAACAAATTAGCAGCAAGGCTTTTAGCTGCTTATGCGGTGAGGAAAATTAGACAAATCAGTGATGTTAACACCGCAAACAAAGTTAACAAAGTATCAGTTTTGGAGAAAAAATATTGCTTTAAAAAGAATAAATAAAATATTACAAAAATAATGCACAAGTTCAACTTAGGTAATTGATGTTTATTTTTTAACCCCTGACGAATAAAGAGGGGTGTTATAAGTTTGACGTGTGTGTGTATCTATGTATCTGTCCGTGGCATCGTAGCTCCCAAACGGATGAACCGATTTGGATGCGGATTTTTTTATATGAAAGGTGAATTAGTTGGGAGTGTTCTTAGCTATGTTTGATGAAAATCAATCCAAGAGGGCCGCCGCTACAAAATGGCGGATATCATATTTTTTCGCTTCTCTATCAATATGGGTCTCAAATGAAAGGGCTTGACTAGTAGAATACTATATACTATGACAAATTTCAAATCCAAGATGGCCGCCATCAAAAATTAATGATTTACATATTTTTTTGCACTGCTCCATCAATATGGGTATCAGATGAAAGGACTTGACTAGTAGAATACTATTTATACACTATGACTAATTTCAAATTCAAAATGGCCGCCAGCACAAAATGGCGAATTACATATTTTTTTCACTGCTCCATCAATATGGGTATCAGATAAAAGGACTTGACTAGTAGAATATTATCAATACACGAATGCGAAGGCGAATTATATTTATTTCACAAATCCCTCAATATGGGTAGCAAATGAAAGGGCTTGACTAGTAGCATAATGTACACAATTACTAATTTCAAATCCAAGATGGCCGCCAGCACAAAATGGCGAGTTAAATTATTTTTCACTACTCCATCAATATGGGTATCAAATAAAAGGACTTGACTAGTAGAATACTATACACTATGACAAATTTCAAATCCAAGATGGCCGCCACTACAAAATGGTGAATTACATTTATTTCACAAATCCCTGAATATGGGTAGCAAATGAAAGGGCTTGACCAGTAGCCTAATGTACACTATATTGAAAGGAAATGAGGAAAATTAATTAACGAAATAAAAACTAAAAACTTGAAAATAATTTTTTTGTCTGATCATGTATGAATTAGTTTAACTAAACAAAAGTTCAAAAATTTTGAAATAAAAATTAAATTAAAAATTTTAAAACCCCAAAAAAAAACTAACCTTTAAAAAGTGTAAAATAAAACAAGTTTGTGCATTGTCTAATGATTTTTGATCCTTAAAAGCGTCGGAGACCACTAAGTAAACTTAAAATACTTAATAATTAGCGGTCCCAGACGCTTTTAAGGATCAAAAATAATTAGACAATGAACAAACTTGTATTATTTTACACTTTTTAAAGATAATTTTTTTTCTGTCGGGGGTTTTTTTATTTACTTATTTGTTTATTTATTTTGTTATGTATATATTATTATGTTAATTTCGATTTAATTAATAATTTATAACTGACAATTTCATTTATGTAGTAACATAGTGGTGTTCTAATCACATGATTTGTCACATGACATAAAGCATGTAACACAAATATTGTTAAAACAAATCAATTACAATCACTTGGAGTCTCTGTTTCACCTCGTTGTTTATGAGTATTTATTAATACAGTTATATAATTAAACTATAAATCAAGTTTTAACATAGACACTGCAACAGTGGTGAAAAGGGAAGTTTTCAGTAATAATCTAGAGGACAGACATAATTGATATAGTGATGGTCTATTCTAATGCTTAAATACTAAAGAACCTTAAATATGAGAATAGAATATCAAAATAGCTGTCTATCATCCCCAACTGTTTAGTTTATCGTGGCCCGTTTCCCTTTTTAAAGGTCACCCTTCGCTACTGCTAAGCACTGATATCTAATGAAAAGTATTGACATGTGTCCAAAACTGTTTTCCAAAGAGGTAGGCAAAGACCAGATATCTATCTGCACTTGATGCAGTGCTAACATATCTCTACCACTATAATGACATTATGAGTTCTTCCATACCGGCTTGTCAAGTTCAGATGCTTAAAATTTTGCCCGTCTCTAAGATAGCTATTACTGTGTTGTTGATGATTAGTATAAGTGTTGAGTTTATTGTATGTATAAATTGTAATAAGTTTACTTTAAAAGTTGTATGCTACTCACCGTACTCTTGATGCTGCCAAGCCAGTGCGCCACATAATAACGCCAATGTTTTTCCTGAGCCAGTGGGGCTTTCTAAGAGACAATTTTCTTTCTTGTTTATGCCAGTTATAACCTGCAATGGACATCTATTTATTACATGGGATAAAACACATAGCGATTTAAAATTAATTTGAAACTGCTTAAGCTTGGCCTTCTTCACAATTGCAAGAAAGACTAGTGTTAAATAATTTACCATTAGCTTTAATACACATCACTTTTAAATATGTATAGTTATAAATATGAATTTTCCATTCAATTAGCCACTTTCAATGAAAATAAAACTTGCATGGTGAAAGTTTATAATTTAAACTTTATTAAAAAAAAACCTGTGTGTACAAATTCAAAATGAATACAGCAATTTCATAATTGCTTTTTGATTGTGTTCACAATTGTGTCTGCACTAAAACATGAACACATCGAAAATTGGAGTAATATTGAATATGAGTTCCATTGTGGCACTCTAACGCAACAGATACAGCTCTAACGTCAATGTTGTGTTTGGAGGAAACATGATTAATGAAAAACCATGCCGTCATTTTTGCAATGGGAATTAGAACTTGTAAAACGAACCAAAAAATAGTCCAGCCTGCAGCAATCCGTAACAGTTACAGTGAAATCTAAGACGGCTACTTAAGATCATGGACATGCTTTGAATGATTATTAATGAATTATAATACAATATGCATCTCTTGTTAAGTTATATTAAGTTAAGAGATCTTTTCATGTCTGACTGAAAGGTCAAGTGGTTAGAGATCCTAACTGCTGAACCAAAGGTCGCAGGTTCGGTTCCCACCTGGCACAAATATTTGTGTGCATAAACATGTCTATTTGTTTCGTGTCTGTGAGAGTAAAATGTCTATATATGTAATAGGTACCCGTAGTAAAAGCTCTGCTTAATTTGGACCTAGATGGCGCTGTGTGGGATGTCCCAGGTATTATTACTATATTATTCCTACTATGTTAAATACAGCCTTCAAATATGCTAATATTATCTCATTCAACCAGACGGGAGAAGCCCATAACTGTTTAGAAAGTTAATAACAATTGTTTTGGTGAAAATTAAACATATTAGACTGAGAATATAGAGAAGATAGAGAATCAAAACATAGAAACTGGAACAGGTCACATACAGAAGTCAATGATATAAGCGTATCAGCAGAAGCTGTTAGCTCATTAATAATAATAATATTAAAAACAAGAGATTCTAAAACTCCCTTTCCGCATATAATGGTTCAATGTCCAGTACATTCATATTACTACATAATACATTAGGTCAAACTTGATTCCAAAAATAGTTTAAATAGGCAAAACTTTGAGGCTGTTAACAGATATATTACTAAAATATATTATTATTATCCCCCTAAAAACTTTCTTCTAAAATAATTTCCCAAGTCTCACAACACTTTTGTGATAAAAAGTCATGAAATCCCAAAAATCAAGTTAGCGTTACCCATTCTATATAGTTGATTTATTTTATTTGAAACTTGTACTTGTGGCAATTCCGTAACATTGGGACGCACCGTGATGAGAATTTAAATTTATTAAAATTTTTTATAATTTATTTATCTGAGGTTGAATTTCCAAAACAATAACCCGTTTTATATCTGTTTAATATATCTATTGTTTAGGGTTCAAAATTAGAAGAATGTGGCATGCCATCCTGAAACTATTTGATCCATTTCAAATTTGGCTAATATATATTGATGGGCTATGATTCCTAAATTGACAGAATAGGTTAAGTTTGTCTATATTAATGCAAGGAGTGAAGCGGAGCGACGAGCGAACCAGAAGATGAACATTATAAAAGAAATTTACTGTTAGTGTGAAGTGTTTTAATGACAGAAATGCCTTTGAAACAGATACAAATTTATTAATTTTGTTATTTTCACATTTGCGCATGCCTAGCAATTTTGAAAGTAGGTTTTGTGTCCTCGCTCTGCTTTACCTTAAATTATTAGTAATACTTTTAGGGTCATAGTTTTAGAAACTTATGCCTTTACCTACTTTATGGTTAAGAAGGAGTATAGTAACTATATCCTCATACCAACCTTTAAAGCTACAATGAAATTGTGACAAATAACTAATTAATAAAGGCATTAGTTTCTACAAAAAGTAAACATTTAGTAGTGCAGTAAACCAATTAAGAATGAGGTTATTACCTTAAACATTAAAGCCACTTGACAGCCATAAGGCTTTACAGGAAAATTTATTTTTACACCTCCAACTGGCAGTATATGTTCTGTAGTTTTATTAACAATTTCTGTAGCAGAAAAATTGTCAGCCTTAAAGCTACTAGTAGAAGGTTTGGGGGCAGTAACATTAGTTTTTGAATTAGAATTAAATAAGTGGTTGATCAGTTTATTTCTCTGTTCCAAAATAGACTTTTTCTTTTTATCCTGTTGTCGAGTGTGTGAATACGTAGGATCATAGTCGTCATCTGATGTTATTTCTGCAATATCGTCCTCACTGCTGGTAATGGTAATGGTATTTTCGTTTGTTACAGGAATTTCAAAACTGTCATCATCATCAGATATTTCATGTGAAATTCCCATACGTTCCCCAGACATAGTAGGTACTTCTAATCAATTTTAAAGTAATCTTCAAAACTTTATTTACATTGAGTCGATGTCCATCACAAAAAAAGAATTCTTCTTAATTATTGGCGTTTTCTGCCTATAGCAATTTCGCCAGAGTTGAGTTTATTAGTTTGATACTTTCACATATTTTATGTATAAATTCATTAGATTTTGTGCAATTTAATTTGAAAAAACACTATTTTTTGAAATATTATCGTTGGAAAGATATTTCTTCTGTCACTTCCTCTTGTCAGTTGTCATCACTTTGTCATAGTTGTCATGTCATTGTCATGCATGCCTCATTGCCGTTCCTATATGAAATATCGATTTATTAGGTAGTGATTTTATAAGAAGTAGGTGGTTAATAAAATTTTAAAGACAAAATATTGATTTACATTATTTATTGAAGGCTATCGAATAAGTTGCTAATGGTGACGCTACTAGCAACTCAGATATCTGTTAAAATTAGGTATATAAAAAATTAATTTTTAATTAATTTGTTTTTTACGTAAAGAAGAATGGCAGAATTTAGAAATAATATTACCAACGTTGGGAAGCGCCACCACGATCCAGACGTTTGCGCCATGCTTTGTTGCCGACCGGCAACAACTACTCATTCAGTCACTCGTATGTCACTCGTCTACACTCATTATGATTACGTGTCGAAAGTGTAACTAAACCACAATTAAACAACAATTCAAAATGCCGTCGTATGTGTTGAAAACATGTAAAAATGAGTCAACTTCGAGGATAAAAGATAGTGGCGCAAGTTATCATCGGTAAGTAAGCAAACCATCAACTAAAATCAATCAAAACAAGTTTTGGTCTTTTGCCGCCATTTATATAGGAAAATCATAGATTATGAAGAGTGAACCGTACAGATTGGAGGCGTAGGTATAAAATGTTAGGGAACTATATGATTTAGGTGTAACTGATTATTTTTTAATTTCTTTATTACTCAAACTATGCCATCTATCTGTCTGTCTGTCTGTCTGTCACAGCGTTGTAGGTATTTTTCAGTCAGAAACTTACGAAGCTAAGTCTGTTTAAGGGTAAGTAAAAGTTAAAACGATGATTTTCATTGCACTTCGTTCATTTCTTTATTGATAAAGCGAAGTGAGATACCTACCAGATTCGAAAAAATTCCTTTTATTTTTATTGTTTGCCAGTTTTGACTCGGAGATGCATGTTTATGGAGTAATTTATTAAATTGATGTGACTACTGTGACAGCAAGTAGGCCAAAATGCTTCAGTTTTTTTTTGGGTTAACCACACGGAATTCAGAATCAATATATTACCCGGTCGATTTGATTTAGCTGGCCTGTTTCTTCCTCAGCTACAATATACACCGCGCATATTTGAAATTATGCAAAGAGTAGGTGTTTGGAGATTCGTGTTTGGAGTCCACGCGGAAAAAGTAAGTAAGTAAAAAGTTCAGAATTGCGGTATTTTTTTTTCAAGTTTGATCACAAATTCTAAACGGCGTCTACAGGACTCTTGGAAATCGATTATGAAAGCAATAAAGTAGTGTATGTAATTTTTGAACACCTCCTTTTCATACTTGTAAAGTTTCATTAAAATATGTTCGTTTTGGAGATTAGCTCAAATAGACAGACAGACGTACGTATAGACAAAAAGTAACGTATGTCATTTTAGATCACCTCTTTTTCATATCTGTTAAGTTTCATCTAATTCTATTCAGCCATTTTGGAGATTAGTTCGAATAGACAGACGTTTTGGAGATTAGCTGAAACAGACAGACAGACTGTACGATTTTATATACATAAACCTTTCCCAAAATTTGGGTTATCAAATACAAAAAGAATTTTTCAAATCCGACTAGTAGTTCCAGAGATCAGAGCGTTCAAACAAACAAACGAACTCTTCAGCTTTATATATATTATTAGTATAGACTATATTATTTTTACCACTAATGATTATAAGTTATGTAACTACTTCTATATAAATTTTCCCGAACATTAGAAAATATTTATTAGTTGGTATCCCTACGTACGCACACATATACGGTTAGATTGACGTACCGGAGTGTAAGATCGTAACATCACACACACTAGTCCGTTAAAGTTGGCCAGTCAATTTTTTGACGTTATATTACGACGTTTCCTCTATGCGTTATTTCTCTAAGCATGCAGCATTGGAAAGTGCGACCGTCATAGTACCGTAGATTTTAATGGGTACGGTTCCAATCAACCTTTATGGCAGATGTGAACATAGGCACAAGTTGCGTCGCAGTAAACACTTTTAGGTGTAGCGGGACTCGGGACGCAGTGGAGCGAGGGGCATATGACTGAACCTGCGCAAGCATGCTTAAAGCGTTGTAGTCCGATCTGCCATAAAGTTTGATTGGAACTATACCTAGTGTAGAAAGTATATTACTTTATTGGATCTGAGGGCCAAGTGCGAGTTTTTTTACTATTAACTGTGTAGTATGCGTTTTCCGTAATTTGTATGGAAACTCGTAGTTACCTAAAACGACCGCTAGATGTGCTGTACGAGTTTCCATACAAATTATAAAAAACGCAAACTACACAGTTAATAGTAAAAAACTCACACTTGGCCCTCAGAAGTTTTAAATTCCATATAGTCTGTAGTATCTATACATTTGCAGACTAGTATTTAAATAAATGTTTACTTCCAGATAATTTGATATTGGCAAGAGCCAAAGCCAAAGAAGCAGAGTATAACAGTGATTTGACAAACGCTGAAGAGGAAACAACTTTTAATAGATGGAGAATTGTGAAACGGACAAAACGGTATCTTTCTAGTAGTAATGAAGAAGATGTAGTATTTAAAGATATATTTTCTCATCATAAACAAAAACTTGAAGAAATTAGATGAGATATTTGAAAATTCAGTTACAGCTTGCACCAAACTTCTGATTCGCTCTAAAAACCTTTGCAACAGGTATGCTATAGAGTTAAAATTACAAAAAGCAAACTTCAAGTACATTTTTTTTGTTTACTCTGATCAGCATTTCAATGGGCCAGTATTTGCTTACTAAAGAGGAAGATAATTTACTAAAATCAATAGTGGAAATTATATATTTTTAATGTAAAATCTCCTGCTGATTCAATTTGTTTATTAAGTGACTTTATTGCTTTTAAATTTTTTAGTGTAATTTTTATGTATAATGATGATATTAAATTAGTATGTAAAATTTCAAAAAATATGAAAAATTTTTAATCCTTGTTCATCAAAAAAGTTAGGCATATCTTTCGTAAGTGAATTATCAGAATTACCTATTGATGGTTTCTTTAGAAAACATAACATGTAATCGTTTTATGCTTCCATTTAAAGACAAATATGTTATATTTCTATTAAGACACTGTCTCTAATTTGTTTTTCTATTTAAAATATAATAAGTTATTAATATGATGCAGTTAGTTTTATTTTTTCAAGCACGTTTTATAGACAGTTGAGACCTATTATCGCCCAAAAAACTTTCAAACTTTCGCGCTTAATGACCTGGTGCACTTGAGCTGTAAGATATATTGAACAAAAAAGTTCAGATGTGTTTTCGTCCTAGATTGATTGCTCCTAGGTTAATTTATTCCAGATTATTGACTCAAAGTCGACATAGAAGTCAATATAAATTAAAATTTAGACGTTTCTAGGACAAAAATACATCTGAACTTTCTACGAAATGTTTTGTTTTAACATATTTTACACCACATATTTCGCGTTTAAAACACGTGTATTTTACGTCGTATTAGATGTTATTAAAGACGTTATATTTTACGGTATATTCACGTTTTAAAAAAACGTATATATCGCGTCATGTTCAACGTGATTATTCACGTAAATATATGCGACATGTATTTGAAATAGTCGCTTGTGAACCGTCTGTCAGTGTAATCGATCGACATTAGTGAGTACATATTTAGGAAAAATATCTGAGAAAAATGTCTTGCTGTGCCTTTAAAAAGTGTATAAATAACGTATAATGTATATGTACCTACAAACACGTAACTTCATAATATTTTATTAATTTAGTTTTTACTAATTTAATTATTGACAATTACAAATTTGACGGATGCACATAAATTGAATTAATTGGTAAGCATAACGATAATATAGTATATCCATTATTTTAACCCACATCCTTTGAGACGCCGCCAAAGCACTCAGACAGTAAATCCACAACGAAAGCCGCTGCACGTGCCGGCCGTCACAAAGGAAGCGACAGGCTATGCTTGCGAAGTACAGTTTCAGCGAAAATTTATCAGTATATATCGACGCTTTACGGAGTAATTAAATGACAAAATAGAACGTTTTATTGGGAACACAGGTGGTGATCGAAGGATATGTCGAGTGATGAAGAATGTTTGTCATAAGTTTTTGTTTCCTCTAAATAAATATATTTAATCTGGCCATTTCGTTCCTGTTTTGCCTTTCGGTGTACCGAGGTCTAATATAACGGATAGACTTTACTCATTTCATCACTTTTCAATCTATTACAACGCTTACCTTTTTCGCTATCTCGTTCAGCACAGCGGTTCAGACACAAATTTTGAAAGATCAAAGAAAGTAGGGGGGTAGTTGTCTTTATATCTAATGAGACATCGTCGATGAAATTCAATACTTTTCAAGCGAAAACGTGATTCTGCATTCTCAAAAGCTATATAAAACATTAAAATTGTCGAAAATCATATCAGATACTCAGAACTTTCATGATACAAAATTTCTTGATTTAAATTGTCTCATGAGACTAAAAGTCAAGCGGTAGATACGAAAATCACCTCCACAAAATTGCAATCGACTATCTTCGGACGCGTTCGGCCATTCTCGTTTACGTTACGTGCGCTGTACTATATAAAGGGATCTTCGCGTTTTATCCGCCTTCCCGTCGCAAGGGTAAAAAAAAAAAATCTAGTACCTTGGTACATATAAATCGGTGTTGATATCGATTTTTCGCCTACCAAGAATTCATTCAACTGAACCCGAAAAACAAAAACAAAAAAATTTTCTCAAACAGAAGCTATCGACATGAAAAAATATTCAAATTTCTATAACAACATACAATATATTGTAAATTTTTTCCATGTTATTGTTATATCCAATAAAGAAAATTAAAAAAAAAAACAAAAAATAAATTTCAGACTCTCTGAATAGACCATGTACCCCATAATCTTTGTTTCAAAACAAACATTTTCTAAAATTACTATTGTAAATTACAAATGAAATGTATTTTCAAAATATTTGTTCTATTTTCTTTTGTGAATTTCACATATGGGTCATACAAAAATAAGATAACGCGCGATGTATCAAAAGAAGTATGAATGAAGGTTAATAAGTTCCTACCTAATCATATTTTCCACAAAAATCAGGCAATGAATTTTTCAAAATAAGTTTAACGGTAATTTAATGAATTAATTGAAATTAATAAAAAAGAATTTCTAACTTTTGTAGTATTATAACCCGCCAAATAACCCGGTTCACATTATACGAATGAGTTGTCATTGTGTTATGGCGCGTTCTAATTTTGTTTATAACCCGACACTGCTTTTAATTTTATGACTTGAAGCCTGAGTCAGTCTAAGCGATGGAAATAGGGACAAAGTCTAAGGGACGAAAAGACAAAACACGCACGTAGACGTTTTCGGCCAATTTATACTGAAGGCGCGTATAGGAATGTAAACTGACCAACCAGTGAACGCAAGCGTAATAAGTACTTACCTGTGTGTTGACTCGTGGATTATTTTACAATTTTACAAAAAAAAAACCGAAACATTTTCCCTCTTTAGAGTAAAATTTTGAAAATCTTGAATCCCAATATATTTAATTTCCGACCCAAACAACAAATACCAATTATCATTCGTTTTCCAAACGTGTATCTACTATTTCGTTCCTTAATTAAAAATTAAAAGGGTAATTTTCAAAAATTTTGAAATACGACATATTTAATTTCGGCCATGGATTTGATATTTAATACTTACCTATATTCATGTATTTATACTAAAAAATGACGTATTTTCATACAAACTTAAGTATACGTTTCATTTTGACAACAAAAATTTGTAAATTTAAGTTCTAGTATTATACCATGAAACCCGACAATAGAATTTAGAAATTACCTACGGATTTCATACTTAAGTAATAAATTATATTACATTCAGGATTTACCACACGATTAAAAGATTAGCAGATTAATGAAAAGCAAACATTATATAAAATATTTACAATAATTACAAAAAAAGTAATCTTTACACATAATAAAAAAAAGTAACAAACCAACCAACCAATCCAGAGAAAAATTATAAATTTTGCACGCTTTTTAGAAGTTTTACGAAGCTTTGTCTCCGTGCAGCGCGACTTTGAATTAGGGGAGGACATTATTTCTATCTTAAACCATTTTAATTTGATAGTACGATTCCAATCAATCATTTTCTAATAATCGAAGATTTCGATCATCGCGTTAATTTCAGTTACTACGGTAATTTTGATAATTAAATATTAATGTTAATACAATTTCTCTGTTCTATGCTCTTAATTTACAGCATGATTAGATAAATTGTTAAATTAAAAACCAACAGCTTGGGTTGTATTTTCAGCTGCGATAAAATGAGTTGTAACGTTTGAAATACTTGCAGTTTAGAATGAGTTGTCCTGTTACTAATTTTCGAAATTTGAATTGAAATGTGAAAAAAAATTCTTGAATCGCATTCTGACATATTCAAATATTCATATGGAGTCATTGCATCCGCTGGAAACAACAACTCCGTGAAATCCGCGAGCTGAGACTACCTTCCGGTTCACATGGAGCTGCAGTCGATTAATTAATTCACCCATACATCCATGGTCCGATTTAGAGGTGGATTCACAGGTGCTTGATTTCACCGGACTTACCCAAGATTAGTTAGTTGACGCAGCGCGGTGTCTTGGGGAGTTAAATTTTTGTCAGAGTAAAAAATACGATGCTTTGCATTGTACATAGATATTATAAAAATAATAAAAAACCAAAATAATAGTCATAATAATAATATCTTGGTAATCGTTATATGGTTACATGGTGTCGTGATAGCCCAAAGCGCAACGAACCTGTCTCATATTTATAAAGCCATAGGGCCATGGTTCGAATCCGGACGTGTACCAATGAGTTTTCCTGACTTAAGTACATAACTATCACTGACTCCGTGCATCGGAGAGCACGTTAAGCAGTCGGTCCTGGGCGCTGTCAATAGATGGCGGTCGTTACAATCCCCAACTCGCAGTGGAGCAGCGTGGTGGATTTAAGCTCCAAGCCCCCCTCACCCTAAGGGAGGCCTAAACCCTGCAGCGGGGTAAAAATGGGCTGATGAAGAATCGTTATATGTAATATATTTTGTTTTAGGTTTCGAGCCGCCTTTAAATATGTAAGTACATTCAGATTACAAGCGTGTGAAATTTATTTAATTTGAACCGATTATATGAAATTGTGCAACAGCGACGTTCTTGTGACTATCTTCAGAGCCGCACAGATCTGTTGCACGTATTGTAACGTACTGTAACAATTTTAAATTGATAAGTTTTTATTTTCACTTGTAACAGACAAGGGTGCAGCCATGAACGAAGACTAGTTACAATATAAAATATGCGAGATATGGGTCGAGTCTTGCAATGGGTACCATACCTACCATCAGTCTATTAATACCCCACTGCAAGGGCTTAGGCTTCCCCCAGAATGAGGGGGCTTGGAGCTTAATTGGAGCTAGAGCACGCTGCTTCAGTGCGCATTGGTGGATTTCAATGACTGCCATCTATTGATGGCCAACGGGATCGACGGCTTAACGTGCTCTCCGAGGCACAGAGACAATGATGGTTATGTACATAAGTTGGGAAAAACTCATTGGTACATGCACAGGGATTCAAACCACGGCCTTCTGAACAAGAAGCGGGCTCGCTACCACTCGGCTATCACGACACATTTTGCAATGGGTATACCTATTTAATTCTTCATCACGTTGTAACAGCGACATTCGGAAAAGACACCGATTAAGTGTAACTTTAAAAAGATGGTTTATGTTATTTATGATTTTTGACCGATTCATTACTTCGTTCCGAAATAAGTAAATACCTATTAATTTAAATTGAAAAGGATTGTAAGCAACATAAAGATACATCAATCAGCATTAACCACTATTTATACATTTATTTATACGAATACATTACTTTACAATAAGACAAGTAGTAATCGACGGCAAACAAAAACTATTTCCATAAAGAGCCGTCCTCTGGACACGTTCACCCTATTTTTCGGGCCATTCAACAGTTTACTTCTGCCTTTTAATACGATTCTACAAATTGGTATCCGTCATAAATTACAGCGCGAAGACGCAGCCCTTGTTCCCCCAGCTAGAGACATGCATGTTCAGATTAGACGATTTACTTGCTGTACGGTGTTTTTGCTTATTCAAAAAGTAATACGAACAAATAGAATGTACAAGGAAACGGGTATATGGGGAAAAAATTACTATCAATGTTTTTAAGTTTTAGTGTCCTCGTCAAGAGACCATGTCAGTGTTATTAACCCTTGCTCCACACGTTGGCTGGGTTAACGCAAGTGACAACGTGTGGAGCCTGTCGTTGGGCTTGTCAGCGTTTGTTTGCCAGTCGCTTTGGTTGGGCTATGCCAATGTATGGAAGAACAGTTAGAGGTGGTTTGGCACAAGTGACCCCATGTGGCACCTACCACTTCACAGGAGCTCGTACAATTGGCACCTTTCTTTTAAAACATTGAAAAGGTGGCGTTGTTATGTCGCACACTGTGAACGAGACGCCATCGGTTCAGTGGCGCTTCCCTACCAATTATTGACATGGTTTATTGCCCGCGCGCTATCTGACGCGCACTTTTATCAGCGTATGTCGCCCGCCCGTCTCCGCGTTTCTACTTAATTTGATGGCGAAACTTTTCATAACGCCTTATCGTCGCCATTTATTTGTCCGCCAGTTTCAGCGGGTGGGATTCGCTAAGTCAATTACACGGATACTGATTTTTATCTCGAGGATGTGGACGTTCGTGTTGATAATTAGAAACTTTATATGGTGAAGCCTTACAATACAACGCTATTTGAATAATTTGTAGATATATGTTGTTTGGAAGGTCAGTATCGAAATGTTATCGGCGTAGTTATATCCAGATTAACTAAGGGTGACTGTATTTACAGATTATCGATTCGACGTTTTCGGTTTGGCGATTTGCCGCCCAACAAAGCTAACAATAGGCTAGTTGACAATTTTTTTTTTTAATTTTATATCATAACAGTGAAAGAATTTTTAAAACAAATCATTATTGGCAAAGTTATGGATGTTTAAAATCTTCTGTTAGACATAGAGGGCAATACCGCACGGTGTGCCTGTAACGTTAGGCCATTCAACATAATGTCAAATTTCGTTTTGCAAGAAAGAGACAGAAAAAAAAATCTTGATTTCTTATAATTTTCATATTCTTCAACCAAATATATATATATACATATATATTGTTTATTAATTTTGTTGTCGTATATAGTATATTTTCATATTTTCTTGATAAATCTAATGTATTTACTCACCTCATTGTCTATTTCGCATTCGGATTTCGTAGGTACTGTATCTGCATATTAGGTAGAGGTACCTATATATCGAGCGACAAAGCCGCGCTACATCGCGTATTTTGTTTGTGCCACCCACATCGACTCGGAAAACTCGGCACGGTTCATTTTATGTTCGATGAATTTTTTGAAGGTCGAATCGAGTGGGTAGCATACGTGTGAACATTCCATTTTACCCCGGCCGTAGGTACAGAAACGTACATTATGTAAAGTCACTCGGTTGGTCTACCGAAGTAGGTACTACCCCGAGCGGCACAAAATTAATATGCAGTTAAGTCGGACGTACGGCTTGGCCACGATTTTGCCCTATCAGTAATAGAAACTTAGCATAGCGGCGGCGGCAAAACATATGTATAGAAACACACGAGGCATACCACAAGCCATGGCGATAGGCGACCAGGCCGGCCTATACAAGTTGCGCTGGAAAATCAAACCGTCGAAAGTCAGAACCGACCTTTACAAGACGCTGTCGTCGCAGGCGATTGTGACATTTGTGTAAACATTTTACGGCAGTCGCCAGATTCGGCGTCGGCAGCCCCGCATCATAAGCAAGCACAGTCGCTATTGGAAAATCGAAATGACGAAAACCAAAATGATTTTTGTTCATCACGCTCTTCAGAGCCTTCTGTCAATCCTTTTACACTTGCAGTATGTGGGTGAGTAATACGCAAAGGGCATACAGCGCTCTGCGTGTCTAATACAATAATACGTTCAGTGTGTTGATGCGGCTGTCGCATTATTGTAGCGCATCCGGAATGTTCGAGGAGGTGCGCGTGCACAGGTAAACGTTGCGCCTCCATTCTCGCGCGGCTGCTGCGGTTTCTCATATTCAAAAACTATGGAATAGCTACACTATGAAAATTGTAAAATATGGACCTACCTAAAGTGATAAATTTTTGGCATGTTGTTTTGTATCGTCCTGCCGGTCACGTCTATCGCGCCGGCACGCCACGCCAAACCTCAAACGGTACGACCCATCTTTATGGGGCCCTGACCCAATCTAAAGTAATAGTGAAAAGTAAACATCCTCATATAAAGCGTATATCATATATGTTCCGTCATCGCGAACTCTCGGTCCCGTACGTATACCTTTTATAGATGAGATAAGGGCTAAGGTTTCTCTTTGTGACGCTAGTATAATATTAGATATTACATATTGCTATTGTCTATATTCGTGTTTAATTGTATGTATTTGAAGGAAAAGTAAATGTCATGTTTTAATCTAGCAAAGTTCTGAGTTTTACTTTCGCTAGCCGAGCGCCCCACATCCCGTCGTCCCCTTGTTTCGAACACACGGTTCTTGAAATAAAAGTCCTTTATCTGCGGACTGAACTCACTCTAGGACATGCTACATCGACTACACTAAGAAATTCGTAACGTAAGTACCTTTCATTACACGATATCAAGTAAAACCCTTTTTTGTTTCATATCTAAAATCATCTCTCTCTCTCTTTTACAAATAAATTAAAATTTACTACTGCTACTGGTGAAGAAATCGCCGCGCCTCACCATCATAGGTCCTTGGGTAGTGACATGCCAACCGGATACGACTCAATAAACCCCTCTCTTCAACAGTCTCCTTGAACAAAGTCTAATACATAGATACTATTCCTTGCGTTACTACTTTGTCAATATACGCTCTTTACAAATGGTTGCGATCGTCATTCTTTGACTATTCACCGCCGTTCCTATCTGACGGCCGCCTTATTCGTTCATACAGCTGTTAGGTGGTTCCTACAACCGCCTTTATCTGGTTTGTCCAGGTCTTTGGGGAACTGTTACGCGCTCTAGTAGCTCAATCTTTCCCTGCACAACTATATACGCTTTCGCCTGACAGTGCATCACATTATGCAGTATAGAAACAAGAATATGTATATAAAATTTATATAACACCAGACGCGCTTGATGCTGATAGTTCGTAAAGTATATTTAGAGACGTTGGTATGAAAATCACTTGATGATACCTACTCCAAGCATTGTCCTCCAACACCACATTTCCAGAGCATGTATTTTCTTCTTCCCTTAATAACCAACTATGTACAATATTAACACTCCTATTTAAGTCCACCAAGTCAAACAGATTTCAAATTGCCGTATGTTTTATAGTTTCATAAAGGACATTTTATCCTTAGCCCGTAGAAATAAATGCTTTAAAAAAGTTAGAGATGGCATGGCAGTCACACGTCTGTCCGTCTGTCGTCCTCAGCGTCCGCGTGACAATCGGCGCGATTCAGTTTGATTGTTCGTGCGAAAGTAACAGTTTGATTCGATGCCCTTTCGTTTTGGGGTTCCATGTTTGCCTGCCATAGTACGTTAACTGTATAGATTTTAGAAGGGTTCTGATGGCATAGGGCATAAGGTTGCCAGCAATACAATTTTATATACGCAATAATTAAGCTTCTATAATTAAAAAATTAGAAAGAAAGCAATTGGAGTAAAGAAAAATAGTCGTATAGTCGAAATAACATTAATTTTTGCCATTAAAAAAAAAGAGGTTTATGTGTGAGGCGCAGATGAGCATCACTGCATTCTTACAAATGAAAGCGAGAACATCCAATGGTTTACTTCCACGTTTTTAATAATATTAATAAAAAAAAATCTTACATACCTAACAGTGATGCAGTAAATATTTAATGCTACTTTCTTTTTTAATCTATGTAATTAATAAATAAGTTACCCCAAACAGATTCGTTTTTTTTTTGTATAAGGAGAAAAAACAGAACATAATATAAAAAAAGCAATACACAAAAAATAAACTTATTTACTAGAGTTACTAAAACTATGCTCCTTAAACTTTTCTCACGAGTTAAAGTAATGCGCTTAAAAAATAAAATAACAATAAATCATTTTTCCATAAATTAATCACAAATAATGAATTTACAAAGTGAAAAAGACAACTATAAAAAACGACACCAACTGTCTCCGAAGTGCACTCAGTACCGCCAACAGGTCATTCGAATTGCGATGAATCGAGCGTGATCTGTGTATTGCAACTACAACAATTTCAAAATATCTTTTTTAAAGGATGATTGTGAGCCCGAGAAAATGTCAACATCTAATAATATTTTATTGTATGTGTCACACATGCGCCTGATCGGGACACGCATACCGGCATTTGTTGACGTTGTGTGGACGTGAAACAAGCGTTTAGATCTCGTTGTTCTTATGGGCACAGAAAACTTAACCTTCTTGACAAGATAAGGGCAGTTATAACGATTGGAGCAGAGATTACGAAGAACAATTGCATCAGCTAAAACTCTGCGATTAACAAGTGATACTAGTTCGAATTTCTCTAGGAGTTCAGGATATGACCTACGATTAGCACTTATACGCTTATTCAGACTACGCAATTTTTTTTTTGTATTCTATCTATTTTTTATAAATGAAATATATAATCTAACTATGAATAATCCATAATTGTGTCACAGACCGTGTTATACAAATCGTATTTTTATGATGTCCCGAAAAAAAATTATATAAAATAATCCAATATCTATACTATCTATACTAATATTATAAAGCTGAAGAGTTTGTTTGTTTGTTTGTTTGTTTGTTTGTTTGTTTGTTTGTTTGTTTGTTTGTTTGAACGCGCAAATCTCAGGAACTACTGGTTCGAATTTAAAAATTCTTTTTGTGTTAGGTAGTCTATTTATTGAGGAAGGCTATAGGCTATTTGTATAAAATAATACTATATGTGTGTCTGTCTATTCGAGCAAATCACCAAAATGGCTAAACTGATTTTGATGAAACTTCACAGATGTGGAAAGGAAGTGGTCAAAATTGACATACACTACTTTTTGTATGTCTGTATGTACGTCCATCTATCTATTCGAGCTAATCTCCAAAACGGCTAAACCGATTTTAATGAAATTTCACGGGTATGAAAAAGAGGTGGTCAAAAGTGACATACGCTACTTTTTGTCTGTCTGTCTGTCTGTACGTCTATGTGTCTATTCGAGCTAATCTCCAAAACGGCTGAACAGATTTTAATGAAACTTTGCAGACGTGAAAGAAGGTTGTCAAGAGTGACATCAGCTACTTTTTTGTGGCTGTCTGTCGTTTGTCTTCACTGATCTATCAGCGTAGATAAGACCGAAACTACTAAGTCTAGGAAGCCAAAATTTGAAACAGTGGTTTATTTTATAACGTGAGTATTAATTTTTTAAGAAAGGATTATTTGGAAATTTCAAATTTGAGGAGCGAGGGATGGAGGGGCTTTGTATGAGAGTCTTTGTTCTTTAAAGTTAGAAACATAAAAATTTCAACATAAATAAATAATGACGTGTTTCAGGGTTTTTAAATTTCCACATTTTAAGGGTGGGTAATGGGAGGTGAAAAGTATGGTAGTATTGGTTTTCTTAAAGGAGTGGGAGAATGAAGATTGAAAGTTTGAATGGGTGTACCCAATATTAGTTTCAGCAAAAAGTACGTATAAACTATTTCGAATGTCAATACTACCTAAAATAGGAATGTGTAGTCTACGCAAGCGAAGCTGCGGGCGGTCGCTAGTCTATATATACACTACGTCCATCAACGATTCACTTAAAGCACCTATGATCTATGTTGCAGATAATTTCTTTTATAACATCGTTTGCGTACAAGAGCTAAATAAGATAACCTTATTTTTTTACGTTCTTCATGTGCTTTATGATCCTTTTTACGTGCTATGTCTATTTGTAGTGTTCTAGTTAAGTTAGTCCCCCGTTAGTAAGACGCGGTGAGCTGTGCTCGACATATGTCGCGACCAAAGTATCGTTTCCTCTGGACAGATGTAATTTGTGACTGCGTGGACTTGACTAATGATCGAGCGCGTACTGCCTTGTGTTTAACACGACTCTAACCGAATGTCTGGCTATCTGTGTTTAATATAGAAATTATTTAATTTTGATGGCTGATGGTAAGTCGGTTTGCAGCATATAAACGGACTAGCTGTTTTATGCCCGTAGAAAAATTAAATTAATTTATTTTATGTAAAATTTCGTCTTGTTGTCTGGGTCCAATAGTAGAATTAAAATTCACTAAAAATAATCAAAAGAATATTAAAGAATACTATACTTACCAAGGCGAGTAGGTTTTGAGAGATCTTTTAGGCAATCTCGATTATAAAAAGATATTTAAAAAGCACATTACTAGACAAAAATGAAATGTATTTCTGTAGAATGCATTTACTTAATATAATCTGGGGGCACGGCCGTGCCCCCACCAAGTCGAGCGAAAAAGCGTCACGGCCGTACCATCCTTTTCTCGAAGCAATTCAGACCATTTTCGACCCCCTGTAACTTCGTTGTGGATAAAACTAGAAGACTGAAATTTTCAGTAACCATGCAGGCATATTATATAAGCATATTACACGTATATTTTCAATTTGAACCAGTATTTTTAAGAAATTATAACGGGTCAAATTTCTTAATTTTGTCACTCACTGACTCACCGATCATCAAAATTCTAAGGCACTTCTAGCAGACCTAGAAGCTTCAAATTTGGAATATAAGTAGTGTTTGGTGTATGAATCAAGGAAAAACTAAAAAATCTAGAAAAGACCGCAAAAAAAAAAATTAAGCCCATACAGCCAAGTCTTCAGTTAAATTTTTCAATATTGGCTTTATTCGTAACGATGTTTTATTACGGCAGTTATTATTATATTGCGTGCGAAGCCGCGGGTTTAAGCTAGTCCCATATAAATATAGGCGCATGGTAGTGCCCCTGCCAAATCGAGCAAAAAATGGGTATTCCCGTCATGAAAACACGTGTATTAAATTATTTTTTAATGCAAAAAACGTACCTACGTGCGTATTCGTACTTATTACGAGTGCGTAAGGTTGTATAATATATCTTAGAAAAACTATATACATATAGATATACATATATACAATAAGTAGAAGGTACCGAAAAGGAAAAAAGTAGAACTGTCTACAAAATACAAAAAGAAATGAGATCCCATCAAAAACAATACTTGTCAAAAAAACCAAGTCTCGCAACTCAGTTGTTCTGCGGTAAAAAGAAATGAGATCCATGTAATACCAAGTCGGTTATTAATTTATTCGGTTATAAATATATTGAGACTTGGCCATCGCACTAAATAATTGAATTTACATGTGTTTTCAGGCGATTGAATTTACACGTGTTTTCAGGCGATGGCCAAGTCTCAATATATTTATAACCGAATAAATTAATAACCAACTTGGTATTACATGGATCTCATTTCTTTTTACCGCAGAACAACTGAGTTGCGAGACTTGGTTTTTTTGACAAGTATTGTTTTTGATGGTATTATATTCATTGCAAAGTAGAGACTATACGTTTTGTATTTTAAATATCTGTGATTAGGTATGTATTAATAAAACTTGAAAATGTCTATGTGCGTTCTCTACGAGAAAGTAGCTGGCCGGACCGGCGATTATATTCCTTTAAATCTCGCTCTAAGTGAGTTCAGATGTTCTGAAAAAAAAAATCCAAAAAGTATTCCCACTTTTGAAAAAAGAATTGGTTTAACAGTATGCCGCTTATTTATTCAAAAAATAATAATTCTTTTTAAATACTGGAGATATAAAATACAAATGAAAATTAAAAAATCTCTAATAATGTATATCTTCTGTTGAAGGCATTGCATATTTGTTATTTGGGGATATGTTCTGCTCTGAGTACTTACAAGATTTAAAAAAAAACACACCTTTTATGATAAAATAGAACAAGAACAATAGTCATTAATGGTAATGTACCTACAGTAGGTAATCCCCCCACTGCAAGCGTTTAAATTTTATTGTTACGACGTAAATTGCTTGTAACATTTAATTGTTGTATGGAACAATTACAATATCAAAATTACCGACAGGTATCAGAAAAAACTAGACTGGTCCATTTCTTTCATTTACACTGAAAGAAGCGTTGCCTTTGGGGGGTGGGGGAAGGTGAGTTGGGGTTGAAAATGGATGTGTGAATGGATAGCTATTCAAAAATGTACTTTAATGGTATCAGATAGGTAAAAATCTTAACCATATAGGTGAAATGTAAGACTATTGTAAACTATTTTACACTATTTTAATACTTTACTTTCAACCAGAAACCTGATTTTAATAAAAAATATAGGTAGGTAAACTATATAATGGCAGAAATAGAAGTTAATATTTCTACTAATACTAAAATAATTTATTTTAAAGTTTTTCGTGTTGCTCGTGTTAATTAATTTACGACACGAGCGTTTGATAGACAAACTCAACCATGGATGGTTACCATGCGTCTACGCGTAGGTAAACCGTATCTATATACATTCTCATTTCGATTATCGAATCTATTCCAAGATGGCGGGCGCTAATCGCGGGCATTTGGACAAACAAAAAGTTGACGTTAGCAGAATGTCGTTGCGACAGTTCCGAGTACTGAACAATGCAAGTCGAGGCACCAACTATGCTGTTACCTGCATATTTATGAAATGGAACGCAAGAAGGCATCCTGCACCTGCCCGCGCCCCTGTAGGTCAGATAACAATCCGAATAGATAATGATTTTTTATTGAAGATATAATTATCTGCATATTTGGTCACCCCATCACACGCTCAAACGAGCTTCTTATTATGGTGTCTCGTTAAAAGGGAACGCAGCCAATATAAACGTGTCGCTTTTGTTGTTGTTATTAATGCCCGTGCTTATTAATAATTAATCGCGTGAAGATCCGTCCTTAATTTAAGTTATGACTTTTTGATCTTTTACTTTTGTCGTGTAGAGTTAATCTGATTGTTATAAATCATTACGATAATTAGAAATGATGCCAAAGTTTTTGATTAATTTCTTATGATTTTAGTTAAACAATCGTTAATTACTTTTTTATTTTGTTACACAATGTGTTATTTAAACGGTCATTTCTGTTCATTGCTTTGACTTAGACGGTTGAATTTCTCATACCTCCAAGAGACCATAAACCTTAGATAGTTGATATTAATTTCAATTTCATACCTCTTCCCGTTCTTGAGAATAGGGGCCTTGACAAACGGATGTCAGACGGACGGACAAGTGTTTGTAAAAGGGTCCCATTTTTTTTCTTTCAAAATACCTACACAATGTCTCCTTTCATTTTAGTGAATGTTTTCGAAAGTAAACTTACGGTAATAAAACATCCCGGAAATTAACTGTAAACGACCCTTTAACGCCCTTTTACGCTGTTGGTTGAAATTAAAAAAAAATGAAGTTAGGAATTCTCGATGAGTTCGAGTACGGGAGCCTCCGCTTGCAGTCTATAAAATTTTAAACACAATTTTAGGTTTCGTCAATTTTTAATAATCATAATAATATTATTTATTATACATTAAAACTAATTAGAAAAAGATAACTAAGTTTGGTACAATGGGCGGTCTTATCGCTAAAAGCAATCTCTTCCAGACAACCTTTGGATGGATTGGTAGAAGCTTGAGAAAATAAAAATAGGTAGGTAGTTATGATGTACTAACTGATAACTATACACTTACTATAACTGATAACCTACAACTTCAATCTTTTTCCGCATATAATAGTTAGAATCTGACAAACAGATGGACCGATGGATATAACATAGGTAGGTAAAGAACGTAATAGGTAACCAATTACCTCGCATATAAAGGTCAAAATGACTTATCTTCTTGCGAAAAATAGAATGTAATAATATTAGAAAAAGTTTTATAAACGATGAAGTTTGGCGAGGGAGGGTTAACTGTTTAATCAAGACTTGACGCAGTGAGAACTGCCGCGTGTCGAGCTACACATTTACAAAATACAACTTTCTAATTTTTAATATAATTTGTGTTAATATTATGACATTAGTGATAACACGTTAAAAAGAACTATATCGGTTTGTAACGGTGAATATAAATGCAACACTGTATGATTTCATTATGTGAATTAACATTTGGACCAGGTGTTTACGAGCACGACCTTTTTTAATAGTTAATTTTCATTTTTTCATATTCTTCTGTTAGCTAATGTTTTTAACTAATATAGTCAATAAACTTATATAATGAATAATGACAATGTTAAACGCTCCAAGTGTGCCAAAAACGAATAGAGTATTAAGTACTACTGATATTATTGAACAAAGATTGGTTAAGTTGCATGTTTATAAAACAATGGAAGAGTTATTAAAACAGATATAAACTTATATATTATATAAAAATATAATATATATTTATTAACACCTTTATCAATAATTCACAAATAAATAAACGTTTATTTCAGAGTAAGGTCCATAATTCGTTATTAACAAGCATCGTTATCTTAAAGCTATTATAAATATACAATTAAATTAAATTATCTGATATCACAAAATAAAACAAATAAAGAAATTATTATTATAAAGAAAAATAAAACTAAATTGCCTTATAATATTTAACCAAACCAATAGCTGTTCTCACCCAGTATTTTTTGAAGAGACAGTTTGGTCTGGCAGCGACCATCTTCAGGATGATGATTAAATTATGGAGTAAATGAACTAAGTCACTTTGAAATAATTTTAGAGAATATAATAGAGAAGTTTTAAAATATTTTTTACTGAACATCGTTTAGTCGTGAATTCATTAACTTATTTTTGCTCCGCCTGAATTACATGTATGTATGGATACGGTATTTATAATAACTGTTAGATTTAATTATATGATAGACATACCAAATATAAGGACGTTTTGACAATATGCGCTGGGTCCCTTGTGAACAACTGAGCAGGACATTGTTTGCCGACACTTTGCCGACTACCAAACTCAGTGGAAGAATCCGGGAATTTCCTCGGCACATAATGTCTACCCTTTTTCCTTATTTTCCTTTTATTATAAATATGTTTCATCATTTTTTTTATACCAGAAAACATATTAAAAGTTTTCGTCTTTAAAAGGGGTGAATGGAAGCCTTTTTTCTAGTTTATATTCAATGAAATTTTTATCGTCGTTTCCATAATCAAACTTAATGCCGTATTCAAACCTAGCTGACAGTGAGCCGCTCACTGAAAGCCGACGTTACACCAATACTGAAATTTATTCATATAATTTTTTATTTTATTTTTCATATTAAAGGCAGACAGTGTGTTGTTTTATTTTCATCAGTAAGTGGCTCCCTGTCATATCTGGATATACCCCAAAGCTCGAACTTCACCTGCCCTGGACTTTTTGCTCGGAAGTTACACGCGTTTATAATTTTTATTGCGCTACTTTTGTGCGTACCTAATGATCCATCACACGTTATGCAGGCATGGTATCAACTATAGAAATAACCGGTGAAACGTAAATGGACAATAGAATAATGAATTACAATGCTCATGTCATTACACCATTGCATACGGTTATCGTGGAAATCGCATTGAAAGAACAAGATAAGATTTATGTACTCATTATTTCTTTTTCAAATATTAACTTGTGATGATAAATTCACAAAGGTTATTAAATGTGAGAGACAGTAAAAACAGAGATCAGCCTAGGAGTCTTTATAGTAGAAGAAGAAGATCCTAATGTCACTTTTAAAAATAGTACGTTCAGAGAAAATAGAATTGAAATATGACATTATGGATGATTGAACGTGTTTTGTAATTTTATTTTGTTAAAGCTCCTGTGGCCTCAATTCACGTTCGTGCTTTGGGCCAACTAAGAGCTCGCCCATCACGGTAACGGATGACGATTTTCGTAGCGACAACTGACATGTAGGTATATTGTAAAAATTCCGTTTACTTTGGGAGCACATTAACTACGCTTACCGAGGTTTTATAACATTTTATTGCTAAATTATGTGTGTATCCCTTATCTACAATACGGTCACATATTAATGTAAATCTCTCGAAAGAAACCCTTAGGTTATTTCTAAAGAATGATATAGTTGGGTAATTAACTACCATTGACCCATACTTTTACAATATTCATAATAGGTGAATGTTCCACTCACATGTTTTTAAAGCTTTTCTATGGCATACTGTAAAAGATGAGCACATCTATTTGAATCAACCACTTTCAGTTTCGGTAATCACTATATATTATAAAATACACACACAGTTGAGGCTCAGAGGGGTTCAGACAGACACACAGACAGCTATGTGTCTGTCTGAACACGGTTAACTCAAAAACTACCTAACGGATTGGCATATGGTTGACACCAATGGACGGAGTGATTCAAGAGGAAGGTTTATGTGTATAATTCATTGATGTTTTGTGCAAATTAGTTGAAATATGACGATTATTGTTAAGACGTCGGAAAAAATTGAGTCGACTGGGAGCTTTCATTGCAAATGCTGCCTAATCCCTTTGAGATATAACAAACTAATGTATGAAGGAATTATTTCTAAAGAAAAGTATGAAATGGTATATGTCTATCTTTTATGGATAGTTTACTATACCTATTTTTATGTTTTAAAAAATTGTGTCATGTGGTAATTGGAAAGCAATTTATACAGACACATTATCCAATTAAATACGTTATTAACCTACAGCATTTCATGCACATTATGATTGCCCTTTTCACCCTACAATTTAAATTAATATCTTAGGAGATATCGCAAAATAAAAACTATTGCGCGACAAGGAGACGAGCGCCGTGCCGCCGGCGGCGTCGCCGGGTGGCTCATACAGACGCGACACGTGTCATGCATTCGGTAGAAGTTCTCAGTGTTGTATATAAAGAAATATTTTAGTTGGTTTTATGTATATATTCTTCACTTTTTCAAATATTCATAGAATTGGAAGTGAAATACAATAAAAATACTCCAAGTAGGATGAACTTGCGTTACATTTAAATATAACTAAATCAAATCCACATGTTCGATGCAACAAGCTGATAGGACACTACGACAGAAAAAACACTACGGCTTATATGCTCTGCTTCCCGCGCGAAGCCGGGGTGGGTTGCTAGTATAGATTAAAATACATTATACGACCAGATAACAAAAAAAGGCAATAAAATATATTTTATACATTACTACAGAATTTCCGCGAATATTTTCATAAATTATTCTATTTTCTCCTGCCGATATTTGCCGTGTTTCGTGATCGAGGCCAACTAAGACTTAGCTCATCGTGGTGACAAGCGACGCGTTCCGTAGCGACACCGATAGACACGCCTCGTTAGTCCGACACGAATTTTTCAGCCGCGCGCTATTTTTCACCAACTTTCGCCGCTGTGAATGATCGCTGTCATTTTTTCGGGAAAACTGTAATGAGTTGGCCGCCCACCAAAAAAAGGGGAAAGAAAAACAATCACAATCTCATTATGCAAAGCGTGTTGTGACACGCGAGCTCCCCGACGTTAGCGTTCGATCTAATTTGAAGGAAGTCAACTAAGTAGGATCGATTCCGGAGTTGTCTGAAACCTTTCTTGTTAGTTATGTTCATCAAGAATAAAATTTATCACTAACAACAATACAGTTGTAAAACGTTTAAACTGTTATGAAATTCATAGTAAACCATGGTGCACCATGAGGTTCAAGTAGTTTAACGTATTGACATCTGTAGCGACTCATAAAAGATTTAAGGACAACGCCTGTAGGTACCGAGAAGAACTTAAATTCACATCCAAAAATTTACGAGTCGCTAATGAGTGTCGATTCGGTTAACTACTTCATTTATGCTGCTAGATTATAATTGAGTAGTTTTATAAGTGAAAAGCTTGTTTTGTCACTGTCTGTGATTAAAATAAGTTTCTAAAATTAAGGACACATCTGAATAGTTCTTCCCAAAAAAAATTAAGATGGACATTTTTGCTCAGTTAAAATGAAATTTTTTTTTTAAAGTACATCTAGTTAATAGGACATGTTTCTACAGTAAAAATTTGACAGAATCCTGTTTGACAATACGTTTATTTATAGCGAAATCAAGCGAAATAGACCCCAATGTTTTCAAACACACAACGCTATCTAGTATATTGCATCGGTCAAGTGGACTCTTCGAATTATTCTATTATTTGGACTAAACGCTATTATACATTGGTTTACGTAACCTCCAACAATACGCGTTTCGAATGAACGCAACCGATCAATTTAATAATTGAGCACATTTAAAAGGCGCCAAACAATGACAGAAGCACACCCACCGGCGACGCACTGTCACGTCGAGATCACCAATATAGATTTCAATTGTGATAGAGATTCATAAGGTCACCACATTTTGGTTGACTAAATATATGTTACACTTGCACATTTATAATTTAATAATGTTAAGTTTTGCATGTCGGACACATAGATTTATAATTACGTACCTATCAGTTTTTTCTACCAACTTATGGTTTCGATCGAAAGTTTATATCAAGGACTGCGAAAATATAACTGGTATATAAAAAATTGCCCAGATTGTACTCTAAACGAATTTCGTTAAAAAAAAATATTTTAGATTTTTTTAAGCCCATAGCTAAAAAAGTTGAAGGGTGTGTCCCTTCTGTTAGTGTCTAAAATATAAAAAGTCAATTGAAAACCTTCATTGCGTTTTCAAAACCCTGCCTTGCGAAATTTTACACAACAACGGAGTGCGCAAAAAATGTTTTTCATTCAGTTCAATGTATGGAGACCCACCATTAAATTAATTTAGTTTTTATAATTTCTCTGCAGAATGCGGTTTGTATTACACTTATGTTTGTGAAATTTCATCTGAATTAACGAAAATATACGGGAAAACATGAGTCTTTGACATACGAACCTAAGGGCATGACGACATTACAAGGGTTCTGTTTTTGTTATTTGGTTACAAAATCCTTAAAAGATGTTTTTGAATGAAATATTCGTTACTGGATTTATGAAAACACTTTAGGAACCAAGGAAAAGAACTTATGGTTATAGATCGTGTAAAACTATGATTTTCCCTTCTTTGCAGCTTTCCTATAGAAATAAGTGAATAAAAGCTGCCCTCGTATATCACTCTAACCAGATTTATTAATTTCATTCAATATTTTCCTTATATTAGTGTTAAATTTATCATTAGGTGTTTTCTTTCTTCTTGGTTTTAATAATAAAATTTACAAATTTATTATTATTACATTACATTTAAACCATTATAAAAATAAACTATTCGGTAATAAAAGAAAAAAATGGGAAAAGTACCTTTTCATGAATTTCAGCCACGAAAATCTATTTAATGTTAAAAATTGGTCACCCTATTCCAGTCCAAAATAAATGTCCGGCGCTAATGGTTGCCGTGCACACACAATCGGAAAGCCATTTATCGGACGGGTGTCCTCTAAGGAGCCGTTATAGCTCCCTGTCACGGAAACGCACCAATAGCTTCTAAATGGCACTCGCTTGCTTAGTAAATGGCTAATACTAATAAAATAAACGTATAAAATTGTGTTTTCGGATTTTACTTTGATGAAAATCATTATAAAGTCAATTCATCCACATATTTTATTACAAATCATTAACACAGTGATGTCTAGAAAAAATATATTTTCAACCCTCTTTTCCTGTTAACCCTCAACCCCAAAATATTAATTTTTTGTTGATTTATTTTAATATTTCTTTGCATTTTTGGTTTGTTGTGGTTGAACCCCTTATGAATCAAGAATCACTGAACCTATTTTAAGAATCTTTTAAATTTATATGCTATTCAGACAGAACAGCTGTGCAATGAGTTATTTATCTTCCATTCCATTCCATCAGCTCATTATACCCCAGTGCAGGGGCTTAGACCTCTCACCAGGGTGAGGAAGTTTGGAGCTTAAATCCACCACGCTGCTCCAATGTGGGTTGGCGGATTGTAACGACAGCCATCTATTGACAGCAACCGAGACCGACTGCTTAACGTGCTCTCCGAGGCACGGAGTCAGTGATAGTTATGTACTTAAGTCAGAATAACTAATTGGTACTCGCCCGGATTCGAACCACGGCCGCACAGACTTGTAAATTTGAAACAGGGTCTCTGCACTCGGGCTATCACAGCATTGTTTATCTATATTAATAAAACCAAACGCTGTTGTCAAATTAATTTATTCTATGATTAATAGTAATAATAATAAAAATAATATATTCATATACATTTATAACTAAATAATGCCAATTGTGATGTTGCTGTGAATGTCCCGAGCACAGTTTATTTCAAGATACTATACTAGTACATGTTGACATCTACCAAGCTTACTGAAAGTCTGTTTCTTTATAAATGATGACCGGTTCGCCGAGTAGTTAGAGACCCTAACTGCGGAGCCAAGGGTCGTGGGTTCGATTCCCGCATAGGACAAATATTTGTGTGCAAGAACATGTCTATTTGTTCCGTGTCTGGGTGTAAAAAAAATCTATGTATGTAAATAATAGAGATTGTTTTAGTATTTGTATCAGTTGTCTGGTATCCATAGTACAAGCTTTGTTTAGTTTGGAACCAGATGGCGCTGTGTGGGATGTGGGAGGTATTATTATTATTATTATAAATAATTTGGTCTTACACTCTGGAAAGTTAAGTTACGCACCACGACAAAATGGTAAATCTTAGAAATAATTTTCATTATTTTCTATTAAATGGATAGGTTAGGTCAAGTTTGTGTATATCAAAGATTGGAGCAAAAAGCATAGGAGTGACGAGCCAAAAAATTTTGATCAATTTGAAATTCGACAAAAAAATTCGATGAACCATCATTTCCAAAGTTCTTGGTGAGTTGGAGTTGTTTATTTCAATATGAGGAATGAAGCGCAGTGAAAAAACGAGCCTTCCAGAAGAATTTCCAGTAAAATAAAATTAACGACTTATTTCAATTTAACAAATAATTAAATGACAGCCATGCATATTATTTCCCGCTTTCCGAACGAACGATGAAGCATGTTAACTTTCGAAATGTCTGACTTGGTACAGTCTAACCTATACACAGGTATAAATGAAGTACAATTCAGAATTATTAACAGTAATTTCACAAATGAAAGTTCTGAAATAATCAAACGACTGGTGTCGTTTGATTATTTCAAATAACATTTTCAAAAACTGAGTTGGATAATGAAATTATTAGAAAAAAATATTAATAATGAAATAATGTGCGGTCAGTTAATTTAAAATAATATGTTTGCCTTAAAACTCAATCAGCAAACTATTCGCAAACAATTTCTACAAAATTTTAAGTAAAAATTAATTAGATTCGAATTGTGAACTGTTACGTTCAAGTTTGCATAGTTAAATATGGTTATCATTACGAAACAATGATAAAGAGAAGTTTGTCTATTCAAGAAGGAACTCCTCATTGTCAATTACTACATCTATACTAATATTATAAAGCTGAAGAGTTTGTTTGTTTGTTTGTTTGAACGCGCAAATCTCAGGAACTACTGGTTCGAATTAAAAAATTCTTGTTGTATTGGATAGTCTATTTATTGAGGAAGGCTATATGTATAAAATAATACTATCTGTCTGTCTATCTGTTCGAGCAAATCTCCAAAACGGCTTAACTGATTTTGATGAAACTTCACAGATATGGAAAAGAAGTGGTGAAAAGTGATATACATTACTTTTTGTATGTCTGTAGGTACGTCCCTCTGTCTAATGCTTAGTTTGGGGTCTAGACGTTGTTGTGATGTATACGTTATACGTGTCTTTAAATAAAAGCTTGTTTTTAAAAAGATTTTTTCTGTGCATTTAGTAGTACAACAAAATGAAAAGTGCTTTCTTTCGCTTCTGTGTTTCTGTAGGTGTTAACTTGAAGATTTTAAGTGTTGCTCTATCGATAAGTGAGACAAATAAGGGTCGAGAAAATTGCTAGTAAACAAAGATTCAACACCCCGGACTGACATTAAATACGAGGTTCAGGTGTTATCCGCTTTAAGTATTCTCGTGGATGGTTTACATGAAATAAACGTGAACAATAAAAAAAATTATGTTTATACGGTCATTCAAGTAAGCGACGACGACAAAAAAGCGATTTGATTTAGCCTTTTCAATGGTTTAAGTTTTTCTTTATTTTACTCATAATACTCAAAGTAGCATTACTTCCATTTCTAAAGATCTAAAGTATACTATAGTATAGTAATAGGTATTTAATTGGCTTTTTAGAACTTGAATCTGAATAAGAATAATTATTATCTCCATTACAGAACTTCGAATGGATTAACTGTGGTTACTTCAACTATTATAGAGCAGTTTTAAATAGGCTAAAGTCTTGTATGTTATGTTATGTAATTTTTCTCGTAAACCGCTTGCCACGTGACCGAATGCTTTTTGTAACAATCTGTTTAAGGTGTAAATGGGTACCAAAATTTACTATTATAAAGGCAACGATTAGTACTTGGTTCCATTAATAATAATAATAATATCTGGGACATCCCACACAGCGCCATCTAGTCCCAAAATAAGCAAGTATTATGCTTATATTATCGGGTACTAGACAATTGTTATACATATTTAATTTTTTTAATTATATATAGCTACTTTTACACCCAACCACGGAAAAAGTAGACATATTCATGTATACAAATATTTGTCCCAGGCGGGAATCTAATCCGCGACCCTCGTTCCGCAGTTAGGGTCAAACGGTCAGTCTATTGAACGGTCAGTATATATGTCCATTACGGCCACTCCTAGTTATTTTTTTAGCTACAGACGATGGCGGAAGCAAATATGTAACTTAAAACTGCTTCGTGAATTCTTAAGTCGCTATAATATAATTTAAACTTATAAACTAAACTGCAGTTTCCACTAGTGGACACATTGTTTGTCATAGAGACTTGATCTCTATGGTCAACAAATAAAATACAGATTTATTTTTTAATTTGTGTCATTTCAATTCCCGGTTTACCAACTAGCCTTTCCAAATTCCATGAATACTGATTTTTTTTTGTTTAAATAAATAGGTAAAAGTTTCGTTTGAATAATATTTGCAAGCTATTTATTTTCAGCGCTTTTCCTCTAGGGCCCCATAAATTTGACTCGTTATGTATATAACACACAAACTCTAGACACCTTCGTACGTACTTATACATACTCGTATTATCCAATAAGTTAAAAAATCTTAACTAGCGCTTTTAACGACAGACCAAAATGTCAGATTTTTGACGTTAATCTACCTATATTATGGTAATCAAAAATGGCTGTTTTGATTAGGAAATAAGATGTCTATAATAATAAAAACTACTTAATTAACGATTCGAATAAGTAATGTATTCAAGTTGTTTGATGTAATTTAAACAAGCTAACTTAATAGCGGAAAAGAAATACGTGTTTGCAATAAATATTCTTGACAGATATCAGGCAAAATTTAAATGGAATTACATGATTTCATTTAATTGGATATGAAAATATATCGAGTTAATCGGTTTAATTAAAAAATTATAGACATTTTGTTTTTTTTTTTTAAGTTTTATGATCACCTATTAGTCGATTACAATTTCCCAATAGACATAATTTAGTTACATTTTTATTAAATATAGTTTATTACCATGAGCTGTATGTAATCCCAATTTTACGTGTACCAAGCGACCAGGTGTGAGGAGCGCATTCATATCTATTAACAGCCGTTTGCCACTGACGTCCATTCGCACGTGCTCACTGCTCAACGACATGGTAAGACTTCATCAAAAATACATTTATTGGTGTACTTTAAACACTCGTATATTATTTATTCCTTTTTTGTTGCAATGGCATTATAGTTTAGAAATTTAAGTCTTCGGTTCCGTTCCTATATTTAATTTTAATTACGTGTTAATACTTATAACATGTTTACAACCCATTATAGTAAGCTTTTTATTTACGTGAACTGAAGGCATCAATAATTTATAAGTTGATAAGTATATGCAATTTAATTTTTTTTGTTGTTAACATGTTTAGTCTAAGATCCCAATACCAAAACTGTCTATAAGAAGAGTACCTAATGAATTAATATTAAAATAAAAACGAAAATTAACTACTTATAAAAATATACATTATAATCTACAAATATAAATTCTATGTATACAATCTAAAAAGCTAAAAATAACCAACCCGATGCAAAGGTTCCCATAAGAAGTAAAAGAAATAAAAAAGAAATTACAATGAAAAAAACAAATCAAATGTGGGTTTAATTTAATAAGTTTATATTGTTAAGAAAGTAATAATAAATGAATAATCCTTAAAACTATTAATTTTAAAGTAATAAAAAATATATATTCTTAATATTTCTAAGCATATAACACAAAAAATTCACGTAGATTTATACTTTGAATCTTCTCTATACGTAAATATAACAAAAATTCAATTGTCATTTCTGTACATAGCATAACAGATACAGCAACTTACACTCGTAATGTTTTTGTTATTATTATTATTATTATTTTCTCTCTAAAATCTTTAGGCGTGATTTTGGGTTTGACCGAAAAAATAAATTATGCCGCAGTCTCTAGCACCTCATTTCAACTTTCTCTCTCTCTCAAATCAAATTTTCAAATAACGGATGACGATTTCTTTCATTTGATCCCTGTACTAGACGCAGAGCAATATTAAAAGTAAGCACGTGCTGAGCAATTTCACCTCAAAGGTTCCGTAGATTCATAAGAATGCTATTCTATTGTTAATAGTTACTATGTTGGATCAAAAGTCTAGTGAACAAATAGACTCGTAAGTTTTTAAAAATGTTCTGGGATCAATGTAAATAACCGCCGAGATTTTGACAAGCGCTCCGTTCCACTTGGGGTCTGTCTTCGCAGGGGTGCGATTTCGCTGGTTAACACTTTTATCACGTGCTTAATGTTAATGAAAGTCTACAAAATATATCGTGCTTTTGCCATCGGGCTTCGAAAAATTTTCCACTCCAAAAAGAGTACAAAGCTCTCTTCATAGGGCAAGCGTTTTACCATTTGATGTTTATGTGTAGAAACGTGGAGCACATGTAAGTGACGTATTTGATATCACGTTTTATTGCTGATAGTAGGGCACATCTATCATGAGTTGTCTATGGTTGTATTAAGTATACACTCTTAGCATCGATTATTGACGCTTCCTCATCACTACTTCTGTTCCAGACAGTTCAGTGAAAAGCAAACGATGAGCGATATATTTTGATGAGAGTTACATGGGAAGCGCTAGAACGACTGAACCTATTGAAATTTAATTTGAACAGATTTGATGCCACAATCGAACAAAAGACAAAGATAAAGCGTAGAAAAAGAATTAATAAGTTGTCCTTATATAGGCGTGTCGAAAGTAATGTGTGGATTTTATGTGGAAATTAGTGAATTTATTACGCTGTTTCATTGTGTAACGAAATAAACGCGTAAAGAACGTGCCGTATAAACTGTACACATAAAGAACATAAGATCGATTAAAAAATTTATACAAAAGTAGTTGGAAGTTACATCGCATACGATATATCGACTAGTGTAGAAAGAATCGAACCCCAGAGATCTGCAGTTAACATGTGACCGATACAAAAATGCAGCGAGGTGGATACCGGGTGCAAGGGGCCTGGGAAACACGTATTGATGTGACGCGATCTGTTTGTGGAAATGCAATTATATCAAGATTATACGTTTCCTACACTAAGCTTCTTGTGGTAGGGGAGAATTGATATATATGTATAGAGCTCTTGTTGCCATTTTATTACAATGATTTAAGCATTTAATTTAAATTTTATTATATCATACAATACCATCAGCCTATTAATGCTCCACTGCAGGGGCTAAGGCTTTCCCTCGGGATGAGGGGGCTTGGAGCTTAATTACTAACCTGCACCGACCGGGACCGACAGCTTAACGTGCTCTCCGAGGCACAGAGTCAGTGATAGTTATGTACTTAAGTCAGAAAAAACTCATTGGTATATGCCCTGGAATTCAGAACACGGTCTTCTAAATTATATATATACTTCTTATAAGTTTAAAAAAACTATGTTTCAAAGATCTAAGGTTTCACCATAAAGTTTGCCCAGTGTTATGTATGAATTTTCATTACCAATTTGCTGGCAGAGTTTTGAATACTCATAAGTATTTCAGTAAGTAAGTTTCCTAAACGGACTGTTTTTTAGATTTATTTTGAGAAACAATATAGGTACTACAATTCTTTATTATTAATACTCATATAAAGCATGCAAAGAAAACAACAAAAATATAATTTTTTTGTTCAATTTTAATATGAACAAGAATCAACTGCTCTATGTGTATCTCCGCTAAGACGCCTGATCCCCAATATTGATTCCCGGATCAACTTCTGTTCCGTTGTCCCCGTTAGACTGACCCCTCGATACATTTCACCCTTACTATCAGCGAATTAGCTTACATTTTGATCTATTAATACTGTTTAATAAAAAAAATCTTTAACTGGATAGGATTGTCATATCTGGACAATCGTGTAGCAGTCTCTATATTTTATCATAATTGTATTAAAATAGTTCAATGTACAAAATATCCTCACTCAATACATATGCCCAACTGGATCGGTTTGGTCTGTTTTAAGCTTTATATGTTAAACGAAACCCGTTGCGAATAAAAAATTATAGTATGAGAAACAAAGGTAGAAAACAATTATAAGATAGAATTTTCAATCATCATTTAGAAACTACATTTAAAAATAAATACCGTAGACAACTTCTTCTAGATTTTGTTTTCGTGTCTAAGATGTAACAACGTAAATGGCGTCTGTTCTTCGAGCATACATTCTAGCATACAATATATCCACCGAGCACACGTACGATTGAATTTTGATCATGCAAAATTAGTTCCTGCATTTGTATGAGGATTTATGGTTTTTATTTTATTAAGTATCTATCTAATAAACAATATAACTCCCTAATTAGTTAAAATCAACTTAATATAGTAAACAACAAATTTATCTCTATACTAAATGACAAAAACAGAATACCCTCTAGCTATGTTTAATAATTAATATATAACGTATTTCAAAGTAATTTCTATTCTTGACAAGAGGACTGTTTTGTTGCCCTTTTAACTTCCAAATTACTGTGATAGAAATAATAGTAGTTATAAAAATAAATACTTATATTTTCTGTACAACTATTTAAGACCCATATTTTCACCAACATTGATTTCACAAAACCTATACTACTAGGGTGAGTTGATAACTACTTAGCCTAACAATGAAATACCTATGTTATCGCTTTGAAACTATTTTTATTTTCGACATAATCCACTTTAAGCTCTATGCACTAAGTCCAACGATCTTCTAAAGTTTCAATGCATACAGTAATACATTATTTTTAAAAAAATCTCATACTTAGAAGTAGGTTAGGCTAAGTAGTAATCAACCACAGACAAGTCAACCTTATAGACCACGCTTTGACAGGGAGTAGCATTCGCCAAGGCTATGTAGTGACACTACATAACTACGTCGCTAGTGAGCCGTCAGTTGGAAGCACGTCGGAAGCCATTAAATTGTCAATTTTGAACGAGCCAATGAAAACTAGCCGACCTCTCCCCGCACCCCGCCACTTTTTGGCGATTTCGTTTTCGTATTAAAGTTTATTAAAGCGTGGTCTATAGGTTGACTGGTCTGTGTAATCAACGCACCCTCTATAAAACTGTTGTAGTGTACGCGAAAAATACATTCAAAGCGGCTGTTTTTATAGACTTTATTGACAGAAACTATCGCAGCTTGGCTAATATAAACGACTTACGTATAGATTATATATATTATAAATATTTTCTGAGAATTAGTCTATCCTTGGTGGAAAATAGAATGAAATCCGTTTAATCCTATTGTGGTGCGTATGGAAAGGTTTCATTTACACCATGTAGTTATTTATGTGGTACATTATATATATAGTAAGTTTAGATGCCGAGTGTCTAAGTACTTTGTTTTGAACACAAAGGTCGTTGGTTCGATTCTCGCCATAGGCGCATTGAACTATGAGTTTTTAATTAATATAATTTCGGGTCTCAACAGACAGAGACAGACAATAATAGTAGTTCGTAGGAATATCTTGATTTATATACTATGGTACAGTTTTCTTCCATCCTTTTTTGTCCCATACCCAACCGCTACATACAGGGCTTTATGGAGCTTGCTTACTGTGGTTATATTATCTCTATACACAAGACACACTGGCTTATAGTCCAACGTACTTTATCCAGTGCTGAGAAAGCGCTGAATTCCAGCAGTGAAGACATGAAAATCTGGTGATAACGATGTAGGGCCGTTGCCTATTTTTGAATATTTTTCGGTTGGTTTCCTATGGCTATGATAATCTCTGGCTCATAGGAATCTTATGTAAATGTCACGAAACCAATGCCTTCGGAAGGTACCTATAAAAATTTGTCGTTTTCGTTTACAATAAGTACGAATTTCGAAACGAGTTCCAAATTCTAAAAGACAATTGAACGTTTATTAAGCTACGTGAGTGCGACTTAATTTTATCGATTCCACCTTTTTACGTTCCGGCTGATTGCGTCGAGGACTGATACAAATGGCGTCCGGGCGACCCCAAGCGCGACACCACATATCGTGGGAGTGAATTTCTTTTAGAATTTACTATTACGTACGGCGAATGAGTTCTATTTATTCATATAAAAATTGCTAATTAACTGTTTTTAAGGTGATAAACATAGATTCGAAAAATATACATGTCACAAACGGAAATCTTGCCACACTGAACCTTTACATATTAGAAAGATAAAAGGAAAGAAAGAAAGAAAGGAAAGAAAGAAAGAAAAAAATCCACATATCTTGCAGTCCCCGCAACCATCGGTTTCATTGAAAATGAACCTACTCAAATCCGATTTTCACAGATTATTTCATTTTATTGCCACGAAATCGTGGCCTTGCCACGATTTGAACTGCAGCCTCTGATATCCTTAAACGTTTTGAACTCGATAATGAAGCATTCGAACGAATACAGGCCGAAAGGCGATGACCGTAATGTTAACAAGTTCCCGATCGTCCATAAAATCTAACATGTGATGTCAAATTTCTTGTTCGATTTCCAACCAATTTCCAAAATTTTCATCTCAAACTGTAGCTACCGACGCCCTCTAACCTTTTGTGTAACACTTCGAAGCGATCCGACGAATAATCTCTGAAATATAGTAACTTATATCCGCAAACACCAGCGATCGACCAAAAAATCTCATTTATCGGAAATAATTTCTCTTACAATTACCAAACGATTTCCAAAAACTTGGTCTCAAACGTAGCTACGTTAATGGCCGAGATACTATTTTTTTTAATTTTCGATATCGGTCCCCGTTCTCGAAATATTTTGGATTTAGTAAAAAAAAATCCGGAAATTAAAATACATAAAACACTTTTTCCAATTTTTTTCGAAAACTATCCAACCGATTTCCAAAATTGTGGTGTCATACGACGTGCAACTAAATTATTGATCTTTTAAGACCTTAAAATCTTGGCTAGACCTCATATACTCGGAGTTATGGCTAAAAATGCGTCTCCCGTGAAATGGATTTGATAGTCATTTTCAATGACAAAAATAATTGGCACACTTACAATAACACTAGTAATAATGTTTTAAAATATATTAAAATATAACATATTAGAATTTAAATTAATTTTTTTAATAACTCTCTTATATAACTATGAAGTGCCATGTCGTGCCAATTACAAGACAAGTCATAAAAGACAACAATTATGTGCAAAATACAAGAAACACTATGAAATCGTTAACATCATATCTATCCTTAAAGGCGTAAGGTGCTCCTGTAAAAGCATGGACACCTATAGGTACATCGTGTTCAGCTGAAAGTAGTCCAAACTTAAAGGACGCGTACAGCTTAAGGAACTAAACAAAAAAAAAAGTATCAAGTAAACAGGTGGCGCAAACCAAAGGTTATCGAGGAAAAAAATTTCACAACACAGACAATCCAAATGCTTGGTCACCCTACTGTTAAGATACCTTATACTATTTCAAGACGGCTGGTCTACCTTCAACGTCGTATTTTAAAAAAAATATTATTATTTTTAATTTCATCAGCTGTTTCACGAGTAGTGTTTTTCCAATGTTGCGATTCGCGAGATAATCTTCTGGTTTTTTATCAAGTTGAATTGGTGTTTTTATTGGTTGCCATAAAACATTTTTTTTAAATTTTTGTTTAACATGTTTTTTCTCGATAGCCGTTAGTTTGCGCCATCTGCTCATTTGTAACTTTTTGTTAAATTTGCTAAGCTCTACAAACTCTATTGATTTGAACTAATTTGTTAATTCATTAATTTATTTATTTATTTATCAGAAAAACCAACAGCTGCATTATTTTAGAGTAACAATGGATTAAAATATCAGATAGCTAATAATAGGTTCTCACATATAAAAAACTCTATAGAAATAGGAACACTGGTATAGGTATACTATGAGTGTATACTGCGAAATATTTGTCACGTAAAAAAAGTAGTATTGGAAAATTATTATGGAGTGCAAAATATACGAACGGCACACTTCTAATCATTTAAACTGACATTCGAAAACCATACTATATTTATGATATTTATTACGCTCTAAGTTGGACAATCAATTTATCTTTACGAAGGACTCGAAAGAAAAATAGTAAAATTTATTAAAAAACCCGAATTCGTAAAAAAATTATTAACTGAAAAAGGAACAATAGGCTCTATGATTTATAAAAAAAAAAATACAAAGAAAAAGTACACCCACGGAATCTTTAACTTTTATTGAAAATTAGGGTTCCGACAACATAATAAATTTTTAAAATAATTTAGATAAACTGTCTTCCATGACAGTTTATATAGATAAACTGCATGCACTATTCTGCGATTTATATGAAGATGATTAAAATTTTCTTCACGCTTCAGTAGCAAATAGGTATGAATCTACCAACACAATTTCAAGAAAAAATTAAATACTGTAAAACATAGCTGCAAGGGCATTTATAAAGAGGGCTAACACAGTAGATCAATAAGTGTCGATCTTCGTGCGATGGCGCTGTCGAGGCGTTAACAATGCGACCCATCAATAAGGGTGGACTTGTGATAACGTACACGGAACTGTCCGTAGCAGATACTCAAAGGGATTGACTACTGTATTAGACAGTTATATAAATGTTTATAGACAGTGAGATCGCTTTAAAAAATTTGTCAATTCTATATATCGAAATACCGCTATTGTATTCATAGAAGTATGTTCATACAGATACAGCTTTGTGACAACAAAACTGTGAGCAAAAAATATATCACGCAGACCAAAAGTTCAAGATATGGAGTATTCTCCTACATATAAAATTCGTAAGTATAGGAAAATATAATAAAGATTCTGAAATTACATTTTAAGTGTAAATTAACAAGATATTTGTTTAAAATAATGATAATGACATATAGTCTGTTTAATTTATGAGTCATTTATTTCAAGTTTTCTAGAGAAGTAGAAATACGAGACGCTTCTTCTTTATTATTATGCTATCTAATCTAAGTCATATATATACGTCGCCACGTATAGAACGATTGTCCCTATAGCTATGTGTGGGGCAAATTTCATTCAAATACCAAAAAATAAAGGCTCGAAAAAGACTATCAGGACTCGTCGTGTTACTCCGAAAATTTGTGGACCATGTGTATCCATTTATAGTTATGCCTCATAGCATAGTTCCCACAGAGATACCAAAATGCAAAGAGAGAAAAAAAATTATGTTCTAGCAACTATTAAGCTCTATACTTGGGCTCAAGAGTGCTGTCTATCTGGGAAAACCCATTAAGTACTGAGTTTTGAAATATAAATGTCCATCAGCCCATTATACCCCTCGGCATGGGCTTAGGCCTCCCCCCAGGGTGAGAGGGCTTGGAGCTTAAATCCACCACGCTGCGCCATTGCGGGTTGGTGGATTGTAACGACCGCCATCTATTGACAGCGCCCGGGACCGACTGCTTAACGTTCTCTCCGAGGCACGGAGTCAGTGATAGTTATGTACTTAAGTCAGAAAAACTCATTGGTACACGCCCGGATTCGCACCATGGCCCCGAGGCCTTATGAATTTGAAACAGGTTCGCAGCGCTCGGGCTATCGCGACTCTCCATATATAAATATATGTAGGTTAAAATTAACCTGAGATTATGCTTTGTAAGAAAGTTCGTAGGTTTATAAGAAAATCAAGAAGGCTAATACAGTATCACAACAGTATTATCTGATATTTGTGAGTCAAAATAGTCATGATTAGATTAGTTTGGAATACTATGCTCCTGAGCATTATGGTATAATATTTTGGACCATGTTCAGAATTACAAATCTTCTGTTAGTTGGATTTTCTATATATTTTGCTAATCGCATTCTTGTTTTATTTCAAATAGTAAAACGGCAGTTGCAAAAACCATGCCATACCATCAGCTATTTAATACCCCACTGCATAGAGGCTTAGGCCTCCCTTCGGGATGAGCTTGGAGCTTTTAGCTTAATCCACCACGCTGATCCAATGCGGGTTGGTGGATTGTAAAGACTGCCTTATATTGACGGCAACCGGGACCGACGGCTTAACGTGCCCTCCGAGGCACATAGTAAGTGATAGTTATGTACATAAATTAGGAAAGTATATGCCCTAAGATTCAAACCACGGCCTTCTGAACAAGAAGCGGGCTCACTACAACTCGGCTATTAGGACTACAGCAAGTATACCAATGTTATTTACAATTCTAAAAATAAACCTTTTTGTAGAGGTTACTACCGATTTCAAACTTTATTCACACCTAATCATATTTTATCATGTAAAACAACGCGGCTGAAAATACTGCGGTTGAAAACTGAAAACTTTCGGCTCGTTTTATTTTGTTTTTGAAAAAAGTCGCACAGTGCGACATGGATTTCAAATGAGTACCGGAGATTCATTCAACGTCCTCAACTTGTATTCTTTCCGATTCCCTTTGCAGTATTTGATCCAAACACCATGTTAAGATTTGTACACATTTTTTGTACCAAACTTCCTTGAAGCTTTTAAAGTTGAGTTTGGAATACACAATTTTCCACGACTACCTACGTACCTAATTGACGGAAGTTAGACAAAAATCGATAGACTAAAAATATAGTAAATAATATGTGTAAGAGATTTGAGCTAAATTCATACAAATCAGATTCAAATCATTAAAACAAAGAATTTTTCAATTTTATTGTTTCCACATTCGCAGTTTTGAAGTACCTTCGAAGTCTCTTTAAACAATTTTTCATCTTACTTGCTGCTCTGTTCCAAAAATAGGATCGTGATGATTTTATGTACCTAGTTGTAAAAATTTCAACAAAGGTGGTTTGAATGTTGAAGTCACCTATAGGCGTTGAAATAAAAATACAAACAGATAGAGACAAAAAATAAATAGGTCACCCCTGAGCCCGAGAGCCAGTTTTAATTTATGGATAATAAATAATTTTTCAACAAATCTTGCTTAAATAGTCATCATTTTGACTCTTTGAAAATATGATAGCATGTAGTTTAAAATGAAAATGTCTACATCAATACAACAAAAACTTACGTACATATACTCACGCCTGCTGCCCATTGAGGTAGGCAGAGACTACAGATTGCCACTTAGTTCGATCCTGGCATACTTCTTTCGCTTCATCGACACTCATCACTCTTCTCATACGTGCTCTCCGGATACTCCGGTTACTCTGGACTTGACCCTTTTCTAGTACGTCCCCAATGTGGTTCCTGTACGTTCGTCTAGGGCGACCCTTTCCGATCCTACCATTCACCTCCGCACGGTAAATTTCTTTCGTCAGTCTTCTTTCATCCATCCTCTCCAAATGACCAAACCACCGCAGCATTCCTTTTTCATGCAATACAACAAAAAATACTACCGAAAACTGACCATATATTACGAGTCAATTGACTTCTTTCCTTTTCAGCTATTATCGCTAGGTTTGGCGAATGAACGATTTGCGTGCAGTTACCATAGATATATATAACTAAGTACAGATCGGTTCTACCATAAATAGGCATGGGGCAAAATTGTATTCAGACAAAAGCAAAGAAAGGTTATGAAAAGACTGTTAGGATTATGGAGTTATGTGACCATTAATCACGAAAATTAGCGGCCCATGTGCAACTTTGGTGATGCCGCATCCATGTAATAATATATCAATGGCAGTTGCCCATTCGGTGCGTTAATAAGAAAAAGACGTCCTTTTGTGCTATGCGAAAGTGTAATTAATAGGTGCGTGTGACCAGTTTTTTTTTCATTAATAAACTACGAGTTAACGGATCCACTTATACATACATGATTGTTCGAGAGGTCATCGTAGTTCGACTTATTGTTCTGCCATTTTGTAAGCAAATGATTAGGTGTGGCTTCAGATGGCGTGACGAGGTGTCGCAGACCGCGGCGTGCGATTCGAAGCCACTGTTACGCGGTGTTTAGTGACGGGAACCACTTTGTTCGGATAATAGGTCCCGCCCGCGCTGGTGGGACACCGTTTCGTTTGATATCATGTTAGTGAAGGCAATATTTTGGGCGCCTTGTCTAAATAATAAAAGAAAACTCTTAAGTAATTACCAAAATTTCGTTACTCATATAATAATAATACATGGGACTTCCCACACAGCGCCATCTAGTCCCAAAGTAAACAAGTATTATGCTTGTGTTATAGGTTACTAGACAACTGATATACATACTTAAATATTCTTTATAATATATACACATATAAATATTTTTCAAAGACACAATTCATCATTCATTCAATTCAGACAATATTCATCATACAAATACTGATCCGACTTGGGATTCGAACCCGGGACCTCCAACTTCGTAGGCAGGGTCGCTACCCACTAGGCTAACCGGTCGTCGATATCTTTGATTGTCACGTCAAAAAATAAGCCACTCTAAACTTCTTGCAGTGTTCTTCTAAGAGTTTTTAAAGTTAGAGCTTTATGACGTTCAAAAGTGAGAGCAATGTCTTACTTGAAAATAAATGAATTTTTATTATATTTTTTATTTTAATGTTATAATGTGACTATATTATGATTTATATTCTCCAACTACTCGTTCATAACAAACGTTCCATTCCATTCCACCTATTCCAGCCCTTTATGCCCCACTGCAGGGGCTTAGGCCACCCCCAGGGTGAGGGGCTAAGAGCTTAATCCACCACGTTGCTCCAGTGCGGGTTGGTAGATAACAAATGCTAATATTATCGAATATATACAAGGTGCTCATAAAGTTCCCCAAGGACTTATTAGTGTCATTTAAAAGTGAAATCGTTTCTTATTTTCTTTATTCTATATAATATTTTTTAAGTGTTACATATTAACACAAATTAGTTTTCAGAAAATTGTTACTACTACAAGGCACGTTCCAAAAAATATTTATGTAATTATAATATATAATAATTTGCTAATGTTGACAGTTCATGCAGAAGTATCTCACAATAACTTTTTTTTAGATAGCCGCCTTAGAAGATGAGCTCGGGTACAAAAATCACTCTAAACTACAATCTTAATTTTCATATCGACGAAGAATTTAATTTCGTTTTGATGATACATTCCACCAGTTTCTGATAGGTTCGTAACGACAATTCTACGTATTAAAAAAAATGGATATAAAATAAATATTTAAACGATCGGGGATGCGCCGGGTGGTGGCAATAAATATAATACGGTGGGTACAATTAGAAGTTATAAAACGATGTCTCTCGACTCGCGCCGACGACAGCCGGCCACGCACCAACGGATTGAAAAACACGGTCAAGTAATATATTCGAGTCGATTCAAATGGTTCTGTTTTTGTATATAAAAAACCTAAACAAGTTTTTCTCTAAATATGTCTTATAAATTAACTGTGTCTACTTCACGAAAGATCACTTAAAACCTGTTTTATTGGGCTCTTTCTAATGCATTATTTAAGTTTTTTTTTTAATTTGTGAAATTTAACATATGTATTTGAAGCAGTACGCAAAACACAAAATATAGTCGGTGCTTTATGAGTCATTTATTTGTTAAGGGGGTCTGATGTGATTTTGTTATTTTGATGAAATGAAATACTACACGAATCGAGATCAAATCACTTCTTGTCAGTCCTTGTTTGAGATTTCATCATCATCATCATCATCAGCCCATGTCTCTCCACTGCAGGACATAGGCCTCTCCCAAGGCTCGCCACCACACACGGTCCTCCGCCTTCCGCATCCAATCACCCCTTTGTTCATTACCTTTGAAAAATTCACCGATAAACAGAGGGACGCAACGTCCTGATAAGAATACAATCAGAGCTAGACACGCGGATATCGACTCGTCAGTGTATTCGGATTCGATTTACCTAGTATGTTGTACCTACATACGTAAAAATAATAACTGTATGGTACGAAGGGAATCCGAGTGATTATAATAAACAAATGACTATAAAAGCCAGCTTACTAAGTACGAGCATCATACAAAGTTTTTAAATACATTTGCGATTAAAATTAGGTAGATATTTCAAATGTAATAATGGCGGGAGCAAAGGATGCGTGCGGGTTGCTTTGAATCCTCGTTTGATATTGGTGTAAAGTAAATAGGTCTAGTATTATAAAATACAACCTTACGGTACAACTTTCGATGTCATAAAGACCGTATTAATAGCAAATGTACTGAAAATTATTTTTTGTTTTATATGACGTCAATAAAGAACCCTAAATATACAAGTTCCACACAAATGTTCGGTTCACAGCGCACAGTGCATTCGGTTAATACCCGTATTATGTTAATGGATTACCATGGAATCGCCTGCAATTTGTTTGAATTTAAGTTTGTCAGTGTCGATAATTCGACATAGGAAGTGTAGCCATCGACAGTTCATTATTAATACGAAAATTATTTAAAAAATATTATTTTTTTTTTCTTTGGAAGACGATCGGAACCAATAAAACGTTTAGCAAGAATGAAATATTTTAAGTAGATTATTTTAACTTCAAATAAAACTTGCCATGTGTGGTTACACCTTTCATACAAGTTATTTTTATAGAGCGGATTATCTATATTATTCTTTTTACTGTCAGACGTGTTTCACTGGTCTCAAACAAGAGGAATTAATTCCCGTCATTATTACCTAATAAATTAAAAGATAACAACATTAATGTCAATTATTATTATTAGACAAGTTTACGACACAAAGACACCCAGATCTCGATACTTGTCGCAGGAATTATATTTTGATGTGTTCTTTGGAATGGAATCCATGAGATCACCCACTGCAGGTATAGTGCTCATCAACCGCGACTTGGAAGCAACCTTTTATAAATTAAAAAAATAATAATATTTGAAAAATTATAATATTTTTCCACTCTCAAGAGAAGTGTGTAGTAGCAAATTTCCATACGAACGGCGTTAATGGTTACATCCCATTAAACCTTAACCGATTGGCGCAAAAAAATATATGATATTCAAATCAGCCAACACTAGATTTATACACGTTTTTAAATTTTTAAATATTTTGATGAATCATAAGAAAAAAACTTAAATGCGCGGGGTTATTTATCGATATTTATTAATTTTTTCCAACAAATGAAAATGCCTTTGGTTTCATGTTGAACATGTGGCAAAACAAAAAAAAAGAAAACGAAAAATACTCGTTTTCTTTTACTTATAATGTATTAAAATATTTAGAAATTTAAAAACGTAAAACCTAGTTATTACTCATCCAAATACAATATAATTTTTTTGTGGCAATCGGTTAAGGTTTAATTGGGTGCAACCGTTAACGCCGTTTGAATTGAAATTTCCCACTGCACAGTCCTTTTGATTTGCTACACGTTGATATTTCTGTTCTGATTTCTTATCAATATTATTAAATTAAACTTATATTTTTCATTCTATCATGGCCCCCATAGGGCCATGGTTCGAATCCGGGCGTGTACCAATGAGTTTTTCTGACTTAAGTACACAATATCACTGACACCGTGCTTCGGAGGGCACGTTAAGCAGTCGGTCCCAGACGCTGTCAATAGATGGCGGTCGTTACAGTTCCTAACCCGCAGTGGAGTAGCGTGGTGGACTTAAGCTCCAATCCCCCCTCCTCAACCTAGGGGAGGCGTAAGCCCCTGCAGTGGGGTAAAAATGGGCTGATGATGATGATGAAACTTTTATTTTTAATTTGAAAAGGAAGTTCAGTTTTGCATTTTATTTTATAATTTTTTAGTTACTATTCTCTACGGACTATTGAAGGAAGGACATTAAAAAAAAAATACAAAATAAAATGACATTCATAAAACTTGCTATTTATTTATTAGGACAGATAGCACCAATTTCAATATTAATAGTGGCAGCGAGGCGTGAAAACTGGCGCGCGGCGGAGCGGCACGCCACGCCCGACGCGACAACGACACACAGCCACATCCTGGTTTTATACGACCTGTAATTTTATTTTCGAAATGGATCCCAAGAGAGCATGATAATCATTGCAGCATCAGGATGCGACAGTGAAGGTCTTGAAGGTGATTGTGCGTTTTGAATCTTTTCTTCCTGTTTTATCTAGTCCTTCTGAACCACCTTAAGAAGAATGAATTTAAATATTAAAACTTTCTCACAGTGAATTTCTCATTGCCTGCCGGGGTTCAATTTATATGAATATAGAACAACTTACAGTATTTCTTAATATGTAATAAAACAATAATTGCATTAGTAATTTCAGGAAGTGACGTGTACCTAACACTGGCACACGATAACTATATGTATGTAAAATTAAAACAAGAAAAAAAGTGTTTTAATAGATGCAGGTGATGCAAATTGTAATTATAAAAATAAAAGGGTTTTTAAATTAAAGTGTTTTACAAATGTAACACAATTTATCTTCAAAGCAAAGTAAAGGCACCCATAGACGTTCATCATCATCATCAGCCCATTTTACACCACTGCAGGGGCTTAGGCCTCCCTCTGGGTGAGGAGGGGGTTTGGAGCATCCACCACGCTACTCCACTGCGGGTTGGGGATTGTAACGACCGCCATCTATTGACAGCGTCCGGGACCGACTGCTTAACGTGCTCTCCGAGGCACGGAGTCAGTGATAGTTAATGTACTTAAGTCAGAAAAACTCATTGGTACACGCCCAGATTCGAACCATGGCCCTATGGCCTTATAAATTTGTCACAGGTTCGTTGCGCTCTGAGCTATCACGACACACATAGACGTTCAGTACAACACAAAAAAGTAAGTATGCAATCTTGCTATTTGAATAATTATCGTGTTGCCACTGGATACGTTGGAATGTCTAGTTTATACCAACTGGATTGAAATTAACCTTTTTTTTATAATTTTCCCTAATCATTTCCATACACTGGATCCATTGTGCGTTGGCGCTAGAATAGGTAGAATTTCCGGCACGGATAGTTTTTAAATTAATCTTTGAGTAGCGTTTGTGTGGCGACACGAGAGGTGATTTTCTCAGACTGTTTTAAAACTTGTTACACAACTCAAAGGTCGTCATGATATAAAATTTTCAAAAGTCAAATTTCTGACATGACTTTTGAGAATAAAAAATTACGTTTTCGCTACATAAAATCAGTTTTTCACTGTGATATTTAATAACAACAATAGGATTCACGTAAATTTTTAAATGACTGGTCATGTGTGAATACAGTTGCATGTAGTCGTGAAGTGATCGGTGGAGTGTTAATGTCACATGACCATGCACGGAGTTGGAGTGGCGAGGCAGTGGCGCGTGAAAATCGTCGCATTGTGGCGCGGTCGCCGCGCGTAACGCTGCCGCGCCTACATCTCGTTTATGAATGCTCAAACTAGATGTCGAGACTGATATATTATAAATTATCTAATGGATAATTAGAAAAACTGATTTTTAACAAAAATCCTAGTACAATAGCAAAAGTTAGGATAATCTCAAAGCCATAAAAAGATTCAATGTCGTGATAGCGGTGTGGTAGCGAGGTCGCCTCTTACTTACTTAGAAGTCCGTGGTTGTATCCGATTCGAATCTCAACCTACCGACATAACTATCACTGATTCTATGCCTCGGAGAGCACATTAAGCCGTTGCTCCCAGCTGCCATCAATAGATGACAGTCGTTAAAATCCACCAACCCGCACTGGAGCAAAGTGGTGGATTAAGCTCGAAGTCCCTCATCCCGAGGGGAGGCCTAAGTCCCTGCAGTGGGGCATTAATAGGCTAATGGTATGGTAAAAAGATTCGCATTCATATTCTGGTTATACAAGTTAAAGAAAAATTCAAAATTTTTTAGGACGACTGATTTGTTTTAGACCACAGACCAGTCAACCTATAGACCACGCTTTAATAAACGTCAGTATGAAAACGAAATCGCCAAAAAGTGGCGGGGTGCGGGGAGAGGTCTATTTCGGCTAGTAATATTACGACCTCAGAATAAACAGAAGGCGCCTGTAAGCGTGAAACTGAAGAAACAAAAACCACTCTTAAATAGAGTGGTTTCACTTTGTTGCGATTAGTCACTCCGTTGCACTTACCGCGTTATAATGTACAGCACAAGTGTCAATTTTAATTTTAAAATGTTGTCTTGTGTCGTTCCTACATGCAAAAATGCTGCTGGGCTTACGAAGAAATCGGATGGGATCACATTTCACTTGTAAGTAACGTATTCAAAAATGGATTTATTTAATTATTGAATTTGTTTTACATACTGTGATTGACTTAAAAAATGGCGCGTTCATTTTGTGAGTGTTGCCAGTTCCATCGAAAATTTTATCTACTTTTTATTTAATACCTGTTTAGAATACTCTATTGTTTGAGTAATAAAGCACCTGTGTGAACAACAAAGAACAAAGAAAACTGAATTGGATGAAAGTCATACAAAGAACACGGCTAGATAAGTTTTTGAAACCATCAGAGCGGAACGTAATTTGTTCGATTCACCTTGACGAGCAATATTTTTGTGACACGAAATGTGGTTTAAAAAAACTAAAGAAATCAGCTATTCTGACTAAGGTAGAATTAGTCAAGATACATTAGTTAAATATTATTCATATTGCACCTTTCCTGTTCATTATGTAGGTCATAATTATATTATAAAATAATCCAATTTCATTCCATTCCATCATCCCTTTAATACCCCACTACAGGGGCTTAGGCCTCCCCTCGGGGTGAGGAGGCTTGGAGCTTAATCCACCACGCTGAACCAATGCGGGTTGATGGCGGGTAGGTGGTTGGTGGGTAATCCAATACCGTACTGATAAATGCGGAACTCATTCACAACTAGTGACTGGAAATTCGGTATCTATTATACCAAAAATTTCATTTTTTCCTAGAAAATACAAAGAATCTTCTATGCATTCCGATTAAAATTAAATTTTGGTGAATGGAGTAATATATGAATTATCTAATAATGGCGTGCTATTTCGGCATTTGGTATTGACATCACAATTGTCTGAGTCACATATAGAAACATCTGAACCTTCGATTTCGGAAAATGTGCGTAGGCACTTACCTACCTAAAATTTTTATGTTTAATTGATTACATTTGATTTTCTGTTTTTGATTATGCATTTTGCTTTTTCATTTTATGATAGACTTAAAGTTTTTCATTTCAGGATACACAGCCACAATCGCCTACACGATCAAACTCAGAAATTGGTGATATCCATATTTCTGATTTGGACTTTCTATGTGATACAACGAGAAAGCTACTCAATAATGATTTATAATAGTGAAAATAATGGTAGCATTGCAAAATTATTGTCTTAGAATTGCCTCAGCTTCATTATCTGTCAAAATATATCGTAGGTTATTATCGGGAACTGTTGCTTATTACCTGTCGAAATCAATAAAATGTTCGTTTTGTGTAGAAGCAATTGGCCTCAGGTGTGGTATGGATTGTGATATGGATTGAAAAATAAAGGCAGACTTTATTTCCCTTCCCAAAATCTTAATTAGGGGCCGTCCATTAATCACGTGATCTTTTTTTAAGCATGTTTTAACCCAGGGGGGGTTAAAAAATGCTTGAACCCCCTTGGTAATACATGGTGAGGTTTAAGACTACCCCCCACCCCCCACCCAACATCACGTGTATTATTAGTATCTACAAAAATTCTTAAATTTTTAGAATCTTTTAGAATATCACCTTAAATACGGGTATAAAGTATAATCTTATTTTATTCTGAAATTAAGCACTATGATAAAAATATGTAGACAGAAAAATTGCAGGTGGTTTTTGATTGGTATAAAAATAATAAACGAATGATGTACACTACACACCGCTTTTCGATTTAAAAATTGCGCGTTTAAAAAAATAAATACAAGTGATATCTTACTACACCCATCTCCCCCCTTGTGACATTTCGTGATTTTTGTCAAACCCCTCCCCCCCCCCCCTTTCAAGCCTCACGTGATTAATGGACGGCCCCTTACATGAATGTCGTATTATTATATTATTACTTACAAGAAGCACATGCCCGAAAAATTTCAAATGAAGATTTTGTTATAAGTTCAAATATCGAACGTTTAGCAATCGTTCTTTCAATTTTCAAGAAATTCATTGAAAAAAATAATATATTCCTTGTAAATGATGACCACATAAATGGTGAAAATCATAGAAACGGCGGTTATTGAAAAAGATTTAGATATGAAATTAGGTGCCTACATTATTTATTTAAACGTAAAATTCTGCAAATCAGTTCAAATTCTAAAAGAAAATATTATAAAAAGCTTACACAACAAAGGGGTACCTAATAAAAACTTTACTTACTTAACCTTACTTTTAAAAACTTACCTTATTGAAGCCGGGTTTTATTTATTGTAATAAGTATAAAAAAATTAATGTTTGTTTCCTTTATTCAACTAAAATGGTATGTATGAATTTCATGTTGTTGTGAGTAACTTTCTATTAAATGAAGAACACTTGTGTCAGAAGGTCATGCTACTTCCTTTCTATAATTATACTCGTATTGTACCAAAAAACTCATTAAACTCAAGTAAACACCTGGCGCCTGAAGGAAATTTGAATGTTGTGAGTTTTGGCCTAGTACCTAAAATAGTTAAAACTTACTATAAATGAACACAAGTACGCGGCGACCGTAGGGCTGCCCCGCAAGAAATAATTTGTGTTATATAAACGCACCCTAAATATACCTATCTGTAAATATTTTTATTAAACACCTTTTTTCTGATTTTATATGATTATCCCAAAAACAGTAGAAAATTTATCCCGATCTAGCAACATTACGCGGGCGGGAAGTGAGGCAGGCGCGGGACGTACGTAATGTTTTTGGACACAGTGCAGTATGTGTGATCATAATTGAGCGCTCCACCTGTGATTACGACATTATTTTAGTAGTTTTAAACCTTAGAAAATTATCAAGTGGGGCGTTTAATAATAATAGAAATATTTTTAAACCTATTCCTGTAAACTAGAATACATCGTTGGTTTATCCACAGTAAGTATATTTATATCGGAACGTTCGAAAACGTGAGCAAAATGTCAGACTCAGCAATTACGCCGACCATATGTCATTATTATTGTTGTAAACAAACATTTCGTTAAATTACACTTTAAATGTAGTTTCGAAATCTGTAGTACTTTTTTCAATACATTTGCTATTAATACGGTCTTTACGACATCGAAACTTTGTATTTTACAGTACCAGGCCTTTTTATTTTACACCAATCACAAACGAGCGTTCTGTTTGCAACGCATGCGTAAATCGCGAAGAGCAACCCGCTCGTCCCGTTAGGTCCCGTCATTATTACATTTAAAGTATTATTTTAATTACAAGTTTTACTGCAATGTAAAATTAATAAAATCTGTATTTTTTGATATTTACAGTTAATTAAGTAGTTATTATATAGATAATTAGAATTCTATTAGATAATTCAGGATCTTAATTTTCTTGTCCAGTACGGATTTAATACATGGGCCACACGAAATTTAACTTTACGGAGAATATTTCATAACATCAGCTGGTGTAATATTTAATTCACGGCGTATATTTGTTTGCTTAGATTTTTGTTGTTATTTGTTGTTTTGCACCTTTATTATCCTCGTACGTTCTTACTTATGATGCCACTTTTCTTTTCCGTATGGATCTTGGTTTTATTTCTTTAAATATAAATAATTCTTGCTTAATAATGGAATTAATAAATTTCCCAAACAAATAAACAAGTGCATTACTTCAACAAAAATAATTAAAACGTTCGACAGCATTTCACATTTTATTCAGATGGAAAAGTAATTTTTTTAAATTCATTTTATTAAATGTGCAAATTTTTCATTTCATCATATCGACGTCCGCAACACCTCTAATAGCAATGACAATGTGTTAATTTTATAACATTAAAAAAAATTACATTTAGAATCCGTTAATTGGTAATCTATAAAGCTCTGGTAGAAGAGCAAACACACACCTGGTATACATCATAAAACAGTTATAAATAAACAAGTAAAACACAAGAATTTGGTAAGTAAATTAGTCCAAAATAGCATATACTTGCAAAACTCTAGTTTAAAAGAAACCTCTATGCCAAGTTTCAAAACTTTCCATTCGAAAATAATGAAATAATTGACGTTAGAGTGCGAACGGACAGAAAGACAGACGGACGGTCTTACTTACAAACTAACATACCAAAATTATAAAGTAACAATGGTATTTAATAAGGAATTAAGTACACAGGCGGCATGCCCGAAGTTCCCCGAATTTCGTCTACAGCGCGTCTGACATTGAGCTTTACCGAGAACAATGAGAAATACTTATTTGGATAACATGTAACGCGTGTGTGATTTCGCCACACTAAATCGGATATTGTGACTTTATAATACGACGACCGCTTAGCCTAGTGGGTAGTGACCCTGCCTACGAAGCTGGAGATCCCGGGTTCGAATCCCAGGTCGGGTCAGTATTAATATGATGAATATTGATACTGGTATACCGGGTCTTGGTTGTTATATGTGTGTGGTGTCTTCGCAAAAATATTTATATATGTATATATAATAAAGAATATTTAAGTATGTATATCAGTTGTCTAGTAACCCATAACACAAGCATAATACTTGCTTAATTTGGGACTAGATGACGCTGTGTGGGAAGTTCCATGTATTATAAATAAAAAAAAAATTAATAGTTTTGCGTTTACTGCCTGTTATTTACATGTTGTCTTTAAAAGAGATGAATACTGTATTATTATTTATACCGCGTATTCGGCTGACGTATAGTCTAAACTTGCTTCATAAGTTTGCTTGCTTCATAAGTAGAGCTTACCGGTTTAAACAAAAGCCTCAAGTGAGCAGATGGCGCAAATTAACGGTTACCGAGAAAAACATATTTAAAGTTAAAATACGTAGTCCAAACTTATAGAGGGTGTATAGCATACAATTACAGCTTTTTTGTTCTTATACTCAAAGACAAAATTTCTCGTAGCTTTATAAAATATAGATGTCGGAAAACTCTAAATTGATTTATAGTTAAGGAGCTGGTTGCGAAATTCCAATATGATCTGCTCATATGACAGACGTTATTAATAGTGATAACCGTATCTGAGTCACCTATCGTTATGAAGCATGACGAAATCATATACCGAAAAACTCGCCGGTTCTCTATCTACTTTAAACAGAATAATTATATAATATATAATAAAATAATAATAATAAATATAATTATATTTATTATTATTATTTTATTGACGTGGTCTGTCGTTATATATGTCGTTATATATATTACGACAGACCACGAGCCGTTAACACTGTTTTAAATAAACATTTTTTAAAATACTCATGAAATATAATTTCACTCTTTATTTTCTTTTCGAGTACGAATTTCATATGCCAGTCACACAAAATTCTTCACAGCGAATAATTCAAAACATCATCTGGTGTATATTTAGTTTACGGCGTATATTTTGTTGTTCAGATTTTTGTTGTAACAACGCGTTGTAACATCTCTCTGAACATTATGGTACATACCTATGTAATACTTACCTTATTTATACAAGAAGAAGGGTCACCATATTCTGAGAGGAAGTTTAAACATATTCGTCGGGGTCAAAAAATTAAAGTACAATTTTTTTGTTTGAATAATAAAGATCTTTATCTTTTGGAGATAACACTAGATCCAAATTACTATGAAGTTGTCACATTGTTCACAGGAAGATTTAGCTCGGCGGGTCTATGCAGTTAGGTTAGGGGGAAAAAGCTCGAGGCGGCTTGCGTCCTGGCCGGATCCCCGCCCTGGGACCTAGAGGCGAAAGTACTCGCGTCACTATATCGATGGCGCGAGGAAGAGTGGGCACGGGGCTCGAGGCCGGTGCAGCGGCAGATTGCGCTGCGCCGACAGGAGCTCCGCCAGGTCTTAGTGGCGGAATGGCGGCAAAGGCTTCTGCGCCCTACCGCCGGCCTCGCTACCGTCGAGGCGATCCGGCCAGTACTCGACGACTGGCTCGGGAGAAGGCACGGCTCCCTGTCGTTTAGAGTGACGCAGATGCTGTCGGGGCACGGCTGCTTCGGCAAGTACCTGTGCCGCATAGACAGGGAGCTGGACGCTCGGTGCCACCATTGCGTCCATTGCGGGGAGGACACGGCGCAACACACGCTCTCCGAGTGTGTCGCTTGGGAGGACCAGCGCCGTGTCCTCACAAATGAAGTAGGAGACAATCTGTCGCTGCCGGCCGTAGTGCGGAAGATGGTCGGTAGCGCAGAGTCGTGGGACGCGGTGGTGTCCTTCTGCGAGGACGTGATGTCGCAGAAGGAAACTGCGGAACGGGAGAGGGAGATCTCGACTCCCTTCCCCGGCCGCAGAAGGCGCACCGGGCACAGGAGAAGGGCGGACAATGCCCTTTTCCGGCCTCCATGAATGGGTCCATGGGCGAGCGACTTGGGGAAGTCCCCGCCCTTATTCGATGAACCCGAGGCGGAGGCGCGCGCGGGTGTCGGTGCGCGCCTCTGAGGTGACGCACGGAGTAGTTGAACGCCTCACTACCCCGTGCAGAAGACGAGGCCAGGACAGACCGGGCCAGCACTAGTGTGGGGCTGCGGAAGAATTTGGATTCCCACGGCCCTGCGCGCACGTGCGAGGAGACACAGGGGTGGTTGTAGCCGGTAAGAGTCCGGCATGCCCCTCCGCCTTCCCCCAGGCGGAGGAAGTCCATGATGGATTTCCGCCCCTTAAAAAAAAAAAGGGGGAAAAAGCTACTCACGGATGAAGCTAACAGAAGTTTGGTGTAGGTACTTTGGCTGCTTCCAGAGTGTAATGTCATATGGCATTTAGCTGATAACGGCAACTGATAACGGATCTGCGTTTGTATAATAATAACACACACAATCACAACAACGTCTAGGTCCCAAACTAAGCATTAGCTTGTATTTTGGGTACCAAGCGAAGACACCACATACATATAACAACCAAGACCCGGTGTCAGTATTAATATTCATCATATAAATACTGACCCGACCTGGGATTCGAACCCGGGACCTCCAGCTCCGCAGGCAGGGTCGCTGCCCACTAGGCTAAGCGGTCGTCTAAATAAACAATCCTTCGTGAAATAAGGAATAATCTGTATTACACATACATACAAAAAGTGTTAAATTGGTTATTTTATTAGTTTCAAATAAGAACTCATAATTTTCAAATTTAGTAGAAAATTTCTACTATGGATGGTTACCACTAAGCCGATTTGTAGGGTGTATCTAATATGTGTAGGTATTCTGCATGTCGATATGAAGCTGCAGTCTATCCGAAAGATATCCATTGATTGGTCAGTATTTAATATTGTACAGTATTTTAATATAGGTTTGTGAACATTGTGAAGTCTATATTTAACTAAATACTTAATATCGTAATAGGCACAGTGTTTTTTACTGAAACTGTTATGAAAGTGACAATTTTTCGTATACACATTGGTCCATAAAATTGAGGGTACATCTCCCCTCGCTTAGATATTTCATTTTGATACCAGAAGCCACCGTGACGCTCTTAGATTGCGTTTGGCAAAACCGAATAAATCTTATCTCGCGACCGCTGGACTGTATCAATATACCGCGAAATATTGACCGTAGCGAATCCTAGCGGTAAAGACTTAGCCACTTTTCTTTTAGATAGCCAGACAATAGAAAGTAAACCTTATTGCAAGCGCGTAAGGTATACTTTCTGAGTATAACTTTTAAAACTATTATAGATAACTTGAAGTTAAAAATTATCTTCATATAAATATATTCTTGAGTTTATATTCGATTGCGGCCTGAAACGTTTGAACTATGGGTTACTTCTGTTTGAGTTATTTATCGAATTTGTACTTTAAGTTGTGAATGCTAAGGTATATTTTCCCCTGAAATTTAGTATTTGGTATTTCTTGACCCATCTCTAGGGGATTTAGCAAGGGCCTTTAGTTACGGTTTTATTTGAATTCACCAAAAAGGTTTGTTACAAATATTTGGACATTCGTTGCGGGGGTACGTCTGGTGTTGAATATTAAGCGTTAGTTTTATTTGATATTGCCTAAACACCTTTATTATTTGAAATTCAATGGCGATTGTGATCATTGTTTATTCGTTTTTTTTTGTGTGTCAAGAGATTTATGTACAAGTACATTTTTAGTTTATTTTTCAGAGATAGTGTACTTGAATTATACATATAGATACGTAACGAAAATCGACGTGGTTTTGAAGGAAGCAAGTTGAGCAAACAATGATAAAAACATTTTATATTTAAAAGATACTAATTTAAAACCTCTTTGAGGTTATGGTAATTTTATAATCAATAAGTGCACTTCTTCTGATGATAATTGTCTGGGTTCAATGACCTTATTAATCTCACTCATATTACATAATAGATACTTAAAAAAAATTAAACTTAATTTATAAGGGATATAAGATTATATCCATTTTTTTTGAAGCAATTTTTTTCTATATTTTGTTACTGATTCTATTTTTAAAAGCCTCAATTAAAAATAATAAAAAATCAACTATATATGGGAAATCTCGTATATAATTGTTATAATACGTATTAATTATATACTGCCTATGAATTTTGTTGTGATTTTGTGTATGGTGTATTTCATTTAAAATAAAACGTATGAGAGGTTAGTACAGTGCTTTACTTCTAACAGCTTGAAGCACAACCCTTCGGGCGATTCAGCTCATGGCTGGAATTTTCTTGAACGATTTAATTTTAATAAAAATATTTTTAATGTTTTTTACCTTATTTATTATTTTTTTCTAATAATTTTCGTAATAAATTACGGGGCGTACGTATTTCGAAGACACTGATCCGAAGTCGCGGCGAACGACAGTGCTACAGTTGAGGCGTACATTTATCACCCTCGAGTCCGGTGCTCCTTTCTTTCCGTGGACAGACGAAAAAAATAGAACAAAACGGTGACAATTGGTGCATATCCTGGACGAATTATCCTCGTTCGGCGCCTTTGTCCAATTGAAGCCTTTATTTCTCGATTTTTGCCCTTTTTCCGTTCTCATTTGGTTATTTATCTGGTCGTTTTTCGAGGACAATGAGCTCGGCTCGTTACGTCGCCGCCAAGCCGCCGCCACTAAATCTCAACTGGAATTTCTAGCGAATTACCAGTTGAACAGCGCCTCGACTGATTGATTGGACTAAAAATTACCTTCAGCTTTTGCGGTTCGGAGATGGCTCTGGGAACGATATTAAAGATATTGCTGATAAGCTTCTGTTACGGAAAGGGGGCAGGCAGTTGGAAAGTTGATTATTATTATATCAAATAAAAAATCAAGTCATACTAAAACATGGAGTGCCGTATCAGTGACAAAAAACGCATAGAAATGTTGCAATAGCAAAAGGTGAAACTTGTACGGCGGGGTCACAAAATTATATGTAAGTACCTACTTACTAGCATATGCATAGACAGCCCGGGATTTCGCCTGTGTGGACTACACGTTTATATTATTTCGATTCGAACACAAATAATGGTAGTGCATAATTCAGGAATAAAGCTACTTCCGTGCTTTTTATCCAGATCAAAGTGACAGACGTGGAAACATTATATAATATCAATTATAGCATTACTATGAATTTGAATGCAGCTTTGAAACAGAATTATAGTGTTCGCATGAATCCAAATTTAAGGGCGCTTATACTGTGGTCGATTACTGGCCCTCTCACACAAAACCTTTTGTAATGCACCAGAAATAAAAATCTTCAGTCCGCCTAATACCCCACTAGAAGATTACAACTTATTTCAAAGGGAGAAAATTTATCTAAATTGAAGGCATGAGTGGCCAGAGGTCATATCTGCAAAAATAAAAAACCTGTTTTTTCGGTGTAACAAAGGTTTTATGATGCGCATAATCTATTTCCAATGCTATAAGAGAGGTTTCTTTTAAAATTCTTAATTAATTTTAAAGAACAAGTGAAGGTTCATATTAAGAGAAACTTTAAACTCGGTTTTCTCAAAATGTATATTTTGTGAGTTACGACCTTTGGCCACTCATGTCTTCAATTGTTTCTCAGTGAAAGATTATAATTTTGATTAATTATGACCTATTTAATAAACATACCAATACCTAAACTATTAGGCCCTTAAAATCTGTTAAGGACACAGTCAACCTATAGACCACGCTTTAATAAACGTCAGTACGAAAACGAAATCGCCAAAAAGTGGCGGGGTGCGGGGAGAAGTCGGCTAGTTTTCATTGGCTCGTTCAAAATTGACAATTTAATGGCTTCCGACGTGCTTACAACTGACGGCTCACTAGTGACGTAGTTATGTAGTGTCACTACTTAGCCTTGGCGAATGCTACTCCCTGTCAAAGCGTGGTATATAAGGTTGACTTGTCTGTGGTTAAGGATGACATGTTTTCTTAATTGAAATATTACTAACAATAATTAATATGTGCTTATGTCTATGATATGTGCCGATTTTTATAGCGTCAGTTATTGTTCGTTTCTTATGCAATATAGGTAATAATAGCTAGGTACTGTTCATTGTAAATAAAAATAAAATACATATATGCAAAACACTATTTTGGATGATACATTTTAATCTCTCTAATCTGAAGGAGAGTATACTAATTCAGTGTCGAGCGTGATTACGATCAGTTCCTGGTAGTGAGTTTTCGAGACGGTTCGAAATAGAGATGGCCACACGCACCCTGCACATGTGTCATAGGTATGACCGTATGCCATGCCAGTATATAAGTAATGCCAATAAATGATTTGGTATTCTTAATTTACTTCCATTTAAAAAATATCGTTTAGGATATTAATGAACATATTAAATGAACAATGTAATAGCAGAAAATACGTAGTGAATTATTAAAATTTTTAATATTCTTTTGGTTAGGCCAGGTCACTTGGGCGATTCGCCTTCTTTCAAATACAGATTTAAACGAGTGATGAGAACGAGTGAGAGCGAAAGAGAATAATAATAATAATAATGTCTGGAACATCCCACACAGCGCCATCTAGTCGCAAAGTAAGCAAGTATTATGCTTGTATTATGGAATACTAGACCACTGATATACATACTTAAATATTCTTTTTTTTTATAATATACATATATAGATACTTTTACACATGTTCATGCACGCAAATATTTGTCCCGGGTGGGAATCGAACCCGCGACTTTCGCAGTTAGGGTCTCTAACCACTCGGCCAACGGGTCAGTTAGAGTGAACGAGTGAGAGAGATAAGAGTGAGTGAAACGCCGAATATCGCCTAGACGCGCGACATCGAAAACTTGTAATTTTAATTTTATTATTATTATTAACTAGCGACCGCCCGCAGCTTCGCTTGCGTAGACTACGAATTCCTGTTATAGGTACTATTAACGTTCGAGATGGTTTATACGTACTTTTTGCTGGAACCAATTTTGGTTACACCCATTCAAACTTTCAATCTTCATTCCCCTTCCACCCTTTAAAGAAACCGATACAATTTTTCATCTCCCGTTTCCCACTCTTAAAATGTGAAAATCTAAAAACCCTGAAACACGTCATTATTTGAGTCCCTCCATTCCCATCCTTAAGTTTGAAATTTCTAAAAAAGCCTTTCTTAACTTAATGCTCACGTTATAAAATAAACCTATGTTCCAAATTTAAGCTTCCTAGACTTAGTAGTTTTGGCTGTAGTAGTTGATAGGTCAGTGTGGACAAACGACAGACAGACAAACAAACACAAAAAGTTGCTTATGACACTCTTGACAATCTTCTTTCACGTCTGCAAAGTTTCATTAAAATCTGTTCAGCCGTAGTGGAAATTAGCTCGAATAGATAAAATTGAATTGAATAGACACATAGACGTACAGACAAACAGACGGACAAAAAGTAGCTAATGTCAAATCTCTTGACAACCTTCTTTCCCGTCTGCAAAGTTTCCTTAAAATCTGTTTAGCCATTTTAAAGATCAGCTCAAATAGACAGATACACGTACAGACAGACAGACGGACAAAAAGTAACATTTGTTAGTTTTGACGACCTTCTTTTCATACTTGTGATGTTTCATTAAAATTGGCTTAGACAGATGGACGTACAGACAGACATACAAAAAGTTCTCTATGTCACTTTTGACTACATCCTTTCCATATGTGTAAAGTTTCATCAAAATCGGTTAAGCTGTTTTGACCGAAACCTATTTGCTCGAATAGACAGACAGTTCGTTTTCATATATATAGCCTATAACCCTCCGCTAGATTCAGGCTATCAAAGGCAAAAAAAAATAATTTCAAATCCGACTGGTAGTTTCAGAGATTAGCGCATTCAAACAAACAAACAAACTCTTCAGCTTTATAATAAGTATTTCTATTATATAGATTAATAGATTATAAGATAATAAGAAAATAAGATAATACTGAAAACCGTATCAAAGTCTATTGCGTGGTTTGGAAGTAAAAAGTTAACGAACAGAGGCAGACAGCGAATTTATTTTCTCCCGCTATAGTTTTCATATTTCGATAAAAACTGCTAAGATATTAATTTAAATTGTGTGGAGTAAAGGGCAATTATAATATGCATGAAATGTTTAAGACAACTAACGTATTTAATTTGATAAGGATTAATATTACGTTTAAAAAACATCTTCGCAAATAGTACATAATGTTAGAACAAATTTGATTGTCATAAAAAAGGTTATAGTAAGTTAACCTTAAAAGATACACATATGCTGTCGCAGACTTTTGGTTAGGACTTTTAAAGGGGAACAATTCCGTAATACATGATTTTTGGTTAACATCAACCGTTTACGCAGCGCGCGCGACGGAAGCTCTCAAAAGGAATGATTTTTCCCGTTTTTGCAACATTTTTCATTGATGCTCCACTCCTATTGGTCGTAGCGTGATGTAGTATAGCCTATAGCCTTCCTCGATAAATGGACTATCTAACACAACTATAATTTTTCAATTTGAACCAGTAGTTCCTGAGATTTGCGCGTTCAAACAAACAAACAAACAAACAAACAAACAAACAAACAAACAAACAAACAAACTCTTCAGCTTTATAATATTAGTATAGATGAGAATAACGTATACACGACAACAACGTCTAAGCCCCAAACTAAGCATTAGCTTATGTTTTAGGTACCAAGCGAGGACACCTCATACATATAACAAACCAAGACCCGGTACCAGTATCAATATTCATCATATAAATACTGACCTGACCTGGGATTCGAACCCAGGACCCCCAGCTGCGTAGACAGTGTCGCAACCCACTAGCTTAGCTAGCGGTCGTCGTATTACAAAATATGTATTGAGTTTGGCTTTAAGCACTACTCGTGGCTACTGTTTATCCCACTTGAAAGTTGCCATACGATATCGAATTTATCCTTTCTTTACGTCGTAACGTAGGACAGAAACGACATGAATTTCTTACATGAAATATGAAGGAACGGACAGTAAAATAGCGTCAAACGCCAAACTTGTTTAATTATCTTTGATGATGGCTTGGCGGCGACTCAAAATCGGTTACATTTGTTTAGGAGGTAAATCGAGTTATTTCATTTCTCGCTCTATATACAGTATGACTCCCTTTTTTTATGTTTGAATGAAATTTGAACCTGTGGTGACAACTACAGGTACATTGTGATGCATATCTTTGTTTGGCATACGTCAAAATAAATGTGTCCGTTCCCGAAGCTGGGGGTCCCGGGTTCGAATCCAAGGTCGGGTCTGTTCACTAGAAATCATTTAAACGCATAAAGTTAGATTTTAATTCATGTATTGTACTCATTTCGTCTGTTAACACGAGAAACGTCACTTCCGATGACCGAACGCCGTCGCATTGAATTATTCATGAGCCGAAAACAATGTGACAAACGAATCTTTGTATCTAAATTACTGGCCGTTTAGTTTCCAGTAAATGTTTTGTCTCCTTTGTTGACGCATTATTATATCCGTGTTTGTGGTATGATTATATTTTTGACCGCGGTAGTTTTTTAACGTTCAGCGATGGCGATGCTAGTCCGCTTTGACTATTTATTGTCTAGATATTTGTATATATAGTCTTTTATATGCTTGTGTGTGTGACTAAACAGACCACACACCCTTGCCACTCCATACTAAGTGTGTAGTAATCGACTGTCTGCGTCAGTTATAACCGAACAGTTAGGTGATATTTTTATCTACGTTTTTTGATACAGAAACTCAACCTACAGATGTATACTAAATAAAAGCTCATACACTACAAACAATCAGTAACCACATAGTTTTTTTTTGTAGGAATTAACAGTTAGGGTCTTTAACCACTCGGTTAATGTGATTTGCTAAATGCGACATTTACTAAAAATTGACCAGACATAATAAACATAAATCCAGATATTATTATTATTGTTGTTGTTAAATTAGCATAAATCTAAACTGTCAAAAACTCGTCATATAAGATGCAATGCAATAGGGCATGTGACTAATATTGAAAATATTTTATTTACAAAGAAAATACAAAAATAGTAATAATTCATTAAAAAAAATTTTATTCCATTGTATTGTTGAATATGGAACTTATTTCAAAATTTATCTATGTCTCTTTCTTCCACTAAGTACGCCGTGCGGTAATGCCCTCTCTGTCTAACAGTACACTTTAAACATTCGTAACTTGTTATTAATGATTTATTAAAAAAAAAATTATTTCACTGTTATGACATATTTCGTGTCGAATGTCGTGATAGCCCAGAGCTCAACGAACCTGTCTCAAATTTATAAGGCCCCATAGGGCCATGGTTCGAATCCGGGCGTGTACCAATGAGTTTTTCTGACCTAAGTACACAATATCACTAACACCGTGCTTCGGAGGGTACGTTAAGCAGTCGGTCCCGGACGCTGTCGATAGATGGCGGTCGTTACAGTTCCCAACCCGCAGTGGAGCAGCGTGGTGGACTTAAGCTCCAAGCCCCCTCCTCACCCTGGGGGAGGCCTAAGCCCCTGCAGTGGGGTAAAAATGGGCTGATGATGATGATGATGATGACATATTTAGAAAACTTTTTCATGTAAAATAATTCAAAAAAATAAATAGTCATCTACCCCATTTGAATATAAGAAGTCGAACAAAATGCATGAAAAAAACACGTCTTTTATAGTATATTATGGTGCAAATACGTTAAGCTGCCTATTATAGTCGAGGTGTTTATAGGCACGGGTACTTATAATGAACCGATGACTATAATAGCCAGCTTACCGAGTACGAGGATCATACGGTGTTTTTTAATACATTTGCGATTAAAATAGTCAAAATAATACTTCAAATATATTAATGGCGGGAGCTAAGAGCGCGAGCGGGTTGCTTTTCGCGGTTTACGCATGCGTTACAAACAGAATGCTCGTTTGTGATTGGTGTAAAGTAAAAAGGCCTAGTACTGTAAAATACAACATTACAGTACAAGTTTCGATGTCATAAAACCGTATTAATAGTAAATGCATTGAAAAATCTGTTACAAAACACGTAAATTACTACATAATAAAAAAACCGGTCAAGTGCGAGTCGGATTCGATATAATAGTAGCAATAAACGCTCTTTAGGTGTTTCAGTGTAATTTAGAACGAATTCCGCAATAAATTTGGCGTGTTATAACAAAAACTCGACGAGGACACGTTGAACTGTCTTCAATGAACATTCGTTAAAATTCTGCGAGGCTCATCTCGCCACCGGTGGGCGAAATGTTCCCAAAATCGTTCGGTTTTTGCTGCGATGTAATTTAGCCGAGCGGTACACATACAAGGATTGTACTTTAAAAAAAAGTTTTAATTTCGCGTATCCGTGGCCTGGCCTTATCTAATATATGAAGTTCGCATACAAGATATTTACACAGCTCTGATTGCATCACATATTTGTAATAGGCGTTTATTAGCAAACTCTTGTCTAGCGACTGGCCAATTTCAATGAATTTAAAACCTACATGAAAAAGTTTTTAATCTGGTTTTTTTTTTAAACATAAGCTGAATTTAAAATCAATAAAAACATTTCGTGGTTGCTTTCCCAATCGATTGATTTTGAATTTCACTATTATTGCTTCACGATAACGCAAAAACCTCATACTGCACGAGAAACAGTTCTAACGCTAAAGCTGTTACACTCGGAAATCCTACACTACTCTCTGTAATCTCCAGACTAGCATTGTTTACGCTAATCGAACAAGTTTTTCTATGGAAAAACATTTTTGACTTCTACGAACTTCGTTTATCTCTGTTTCCGAGTTCTATCCCAAAAGCATTCATTATCGTAGGGAGTGCAGACCGGCGCGCGGGGACTTTGGGCACTGAATCTCAGACTAAAACTTGTCTTCTTACACCAGCTAGTATGAGTGGTTAGACGGGAAACGCAGAATAAGGCTTCTAGTCAATTCGTACTTTTATGAATATCTCCTTACTAGTAGATAGCAGAAAGAGAATATAGGTACTTGATATAAAATATTTTTACATATTTTGATTAAATAAATACTTTTTTCCTCAGTTATTTTCTGTTATACACCTTTCGCTTTAATAAACTCTTTTGAACGACGTTTATGACATATCAATAATAATAATAATAACATATACATCACAACAAAGTCTAGGCCCCAAACTAAGGATTAGCTTGTGCTTTGGGTGCCAAGCGAAGACACCACATACATATAACAATCAAGACCCGGTACCGGTATTAATATTCATCATATAAAAAATGACCCGACCTGGGATTCGAACCCGGCACCCCCAACTTCGTAGGCAGGGTCGCTACCCACTAGGCTAAGCGGTCGTCTACACACTTTAAATATGTGGGTAGCTCTTCGTTTATTTAAGGTGCTGTGGCGCTAAAAGAAGATACTCTTACAATTTTTCTCAATAAACGGACGTAACACAAGGTGTATAATCAGCGTGGTACGTCAAACGTGTACTTAAAACTGTTTTACCAAAAGTGCGCTAATTGGCCTAATTTACGCTTTGAATAGACAATTAATAAATCGGATATCCTCATCGGTTATGTTCGTTGTTGCTCGTTTTTTTTTATTCCCTTTATTTGTAAACATTTTTTTTTTGTACCTATGCTATTTTATCACACGTTTTATACTAGGATCACGTGTCTATATTACAAGTAGTTTTAATTCCCCAGGAAGCGTGCCGGGTGAATTTTTCGATGGCAAGGATGACGAAATGCATTTTAACCCTTTAACAGCTTTCGGAATAAAAGTTCTCAAGTAAACCGGCGGCTAGTTAAGAGAGGAATCTTGGCAGCGGTGACAAGGCGAGGCGATAAAATAGAATTAATCGCGAGGAGTGAGTCTGCCGAAGGATTAATTGCACCGGCCTTATACAGTGCTCGTTGGCCGCTGAGACGCCGACAGGCACACCGACAGGTTTTCGCCGCTGGATGAGAAACAAAATTAAAATTATTTATATTTTGCTTGTAATTTTATTAGCAAAATATTTTATTTATACACTCACATATATATGATTTTGAATACCGTGATACAAAAATCATAATTAATTAATTAATAATAATAATAATAAAAAAATTATACAATTTTATTACATACTCATAGTAAGTGAATATAATAATAATAATAATACATGGGACTTCCCACACAGCGCCATCTAGTCCCAAAGTAAGCAAGTATTATGCTTGTGTTATGGGTTACTAGACAACTGATATACATACTTAAATATTCTTTATAATATATACATATATAAACATTTTTTTTTTATATATATAACAACCAAGACCCGGTACCAGTATCAATATTCATCATATTAATACTGACCCGACCTGGGATTCGAACCCGGGACCTCCAGCTTTGCAGGCAGGGTCGCTGCCCACTAGGCTAAGCGGTCGTCACTTTTGGAACAACAACAAAACATTTGGAAATCTGAAAAATCTTGTGATTGATTAGAATGTAAAAAAAATGTTTTCTGCAACCGCAGAATCATCATCATCATCATCAGCCCGTGTCTCTCCACTGCAGGATATAGGCCACACACGACACACACGGTCCTCCGCCTTTCACATCCAACTACCCCCGGTATGGTGCTTCAGGTCATCTGTCGACCTGGCCGGGGGGGCGTCCAACGCTTCGCTTTCCGGTACGTGGCCTCCATTCGAGAACTCGTCTACCCCATTGGTAGACTGCGGACCGCAGAATAATATCATAATTATGAAATGGTTAAAACCGAAAAATGCGTTTTAAGCGACTATATGCATATGAAACTCTACACTGTGCGGGGTCCGATACGTACTAATGTTGTTTGAACTAACTTTTTAACGGCACACACAAATAATGAACAAGGCAAGCATGAAAATAAATATGATGGTTTAAAAATTCCAGTCAATGTTCACAAAGTTTCGGATTATTTCTCGGCGTCAAAGCTAATCTGTGGTCAAAGTGGCTCGTTGTGGACTTTGATCGTGACATAGCCATCCAATATCAAAATATATCCCTCTTAAAATATATTTGTGGACGCATCTGCTAATGTCACATACGTACCTACTTATAGTTAACATACACCCAGAAAAAATATATTTTATAAAAGACCTTCTGAAAATAAGCTTTTGCATGCAGTCAACGAATGAAACGTTCGAATTCCAAAAGTATAATAAAGTACAATATTAAAATATGAAGATACACTTTAAAAGCTTGAAGCTTTATTTTCAACTAGCTATCCGCCCGCGGCTTCGCTCGCGTGGACTACACAGTTGTACCGGGACAGTTAAAGGAACGCGACGCTCCAGAACATTGTAACACTTTCTAGAACTTTCTGAAACTCAACTGCCTAAGAAATCTCTATACCTAATTTCATAAAAATCCAATTAGCTATTTTAGCATGAAGAATAGCTATCCCACAAGTCGGTCCCAAAACCAGTCAGCCGTTTTGGAGATTAACCGGAACAGACAGACAGACTAACAGACACTACGATTTTTTATACGTATATAAAAAATTGCTTTTCACTCCTGACAACGCCCTCTATATGTTTGCAAAATTTCAGTAAAATCGGATCAGCCGTTTCGACCATTAGCCCTAACAGACAGACATACACTATACAATTTTATTAATATAGAATAAGAAAGTTTCAAAGACGTCTCAATGTTTTAATATATGTATTAATAATTGCTGAAAATTATTATTATTTATTTTTAGTTAAGATTGTTTTAAAAAGTTTTTTTTAAATATTTTATTTCAGACTTTTTAGTACTTATGATAGTACCTTAATTTATCCGTATGTATGTGTTTAGTGCTCAGAGGTTAGTACGTTAGTGGATGTATGTTAGTTACCTCTCGCCATCCAACTCCACAGCTTTGAGTAGTTTTTGTGTTTCGTCTTTGTCACACATGTGCAATGAAAGGAACTTCTAAAGACAAATCAGTAAGCCCAAACTTAATGGATTTGCTATTAGGTATTGAATTGATCTATTATGTGCTTTTTAGAATCATCATCAGATCCTAGTCACAATGTGCTATAAAAAGTGCTTCTGAAGACAAATCTAATGAGGCAAAAATCTGTGGGTTTACTAGCTACGTTCTGTTTTCCACCCTTCGGCTCCATCATGAGACCCCCGTTATTGTATGCTATGAAAAGTGCTTATGATGAAAAATCTATTAGAAAGCCCAAATCAGACCTCTGCTCCAAACATCACGCATATAAATTGATTGATGTCACCCCCGCCAATATGAGACTTGTAACTGGTGACGACCGCTTAACTTAGTGGGTAGTGATCCTGCCAACGAAGCTGGAGGTACTGGATTAGAATCCCAAGTCGAGTCAGTAATTATATGATGAATATTGATACTGGTACCGGGTCTTGGTTGTTATATATATGTGTTATCTTCGCTTGCGAAGAGCTTGGTACCCAAAACACAAGCTAATGCTTACTTTGAAGCCAAGACGTTGTTGTGATGTAGACGTTATTATTATTATTTTTAGCGATGCACATTACTCTATGTTATACCAGAAGAAAATGTATAAGTTATATTATCCTTGGCAATGCTTCTGTGGTGGAGCTGCAGGCATCCGTCTCACATTGTCTTCAGTGATTTGCGATGTCGCTATTTGCCCAAGGCCGACAAAGATAGATATAGGTACATATGCATATTTGAAGACACGGTACAGATTGAATGATAAGTCCGTGTAATTATTTATAATCTTACTATCGAATGTTCGAATTGGTCTGTTTTTATTTAAATGACTACCTACTAGCAAAATAGTTACGGAAATCAGCCCTTGAAATGCTCTGAATCTTGTACAAATTACATAAGCGTTTTAATTATTGTTAGAATGCTTGTAGACACACTGTAATATATCATTGTAAGAAAGCATGTTACAAAGTTGTAACAAGACACATTAAGGATTAAAGATCTTGGATTTCGTGCCCAAATCGGGACTTGTTAGACACTACAAAATCAATGCAAGACTAAATAAATGCGCATTGGTGACTTTTCTGGTGGTGTCTATTTTGTATCTATCAAAATTATGGTAATATTAGTTTTTAAGAAATAGATGGAAAAAAAATTATTGAAACTTTTTAAGTATCTAATTTTTAACCTATTTGATTTTGTTATCGTGCAAAGGTGTCGATCATAAGTTTTATTCAATCGATATAAAATTTTATTGACCGATAGTATCGACTAGCATCCCTCCTCCTTTGGAACTTTTTGTAAGTGTCAAAGTGATCTATGTCAAAATCCATGACAGTAGATCGAAGTTGCTAGACCAATAGGCTTATAAAGTTTTTATATCGAGTCGAATCTATAAAATATAATCATCTCTGCTAGACTTCTAGATCTACTTTTATATTTTCTTGACAAATACTCTATTTTCCTGTCGATATCTGTTGTATTTTCCTATAGTGTGTCCAGGTCTGGATGCCGAAGAATGTTCTTATACGTGTAAGAGTATCCTTGCATTGGTGCTCATAATGCAGCCTTGTTCGAAGCCACTGCTCTGTTTGTGCCAAGATTTTACTATTAAGGCAATTTGCTATTAATTAGTAGTGGAACGAACGTCATTTAATTGAACTATTACAACGCCGTGATCCGCAAAAACGGAGGAAGGTGTGAGACGAAGTGTGGGGGGGCAATACGTACAGCAAATCTTACACCATACGATAGCCCTCGTCCATACGCGCTTTTTGACACCAAATACATCCCGGCGCCTAGATAACTTTCGATGATTTCGAACGATGCCCTTTTTTCGTGAAATAGAGCATATAATTCAACGATGGAAAAAAAAACATTTTCACAATATATCACGGAAAAGAGAAATAAAGCGTCAGAGTTATCGACATCGTTTTTGTTCATTTTTCCTTCTTCAATAATTATTTTACCGGACCTCTAACAACTATACTTATTTTGTGTAGTCCGGTAAGGCAGCGGAGCGTAGTGGGTTTTCTAATATTTGTCAAATATTAACATTTTCTATGTACACATATGATTCCTTTTCCTGGCCGTCTCCTGTATACAATCACAAGGATTAACAGTGTCTGTTGACCTCAGATGCGAATAGACCGCGGTGATACGTGTTATGAGTCAGTAGGTGTGAATTATCTTACGTCTGTATCAGCACACGGTCCGCGTTGAAACGTGTCCAAGATCATATGATACACAATTATAATAAGCCGTGGGTGCAAGAGTTTGTAATACGAGCATGTTGGTATGTTGTATTTTGTGTAAATAACAACAGTTACTATAGAAATTACTAGATAGGTTATTACAGTTAAGGGTGGTATTGTGTGTATGTGAGTTTTGGTGCTGACGAGGCAGTTTTCTTCTGCTGGTCATGTTACCCTGAGAAAAGTATTCATCATCGGTCAGGCAATGGATGACCCCCATAGTAAAAACGGAGAATAGGAAGAGAAAAAATATATTTGTCAACGGAAATTATGGTTCTTGCAACGTAATTATGATGATGCGTAATGTTTCTTCTTCGGTGTCTTCGTATTTATGATGATTTCGATCATCAATCGCTCTATCGATAGTGAACCATTATATATTTAGAAGGATAATAATATAATAATAATACATGGGACTTCCCACACAGTGCCATCTAGTCCCAAAGTAAGCAAGTATTATGCTTGTGTTATAGGTTACTAGACAACTGATATTCATAGTTAAATATTCTTTATAATATATACATATATAAATATTTTTTTTTTTTATATATATATATATAACAACCAAGACCCGGTACCAGTATCAATATTCATCATATTAATACTGACCCGACCTGGGATTCGAACCCGGGACCTCTAGCTTCGTAGGCAGGGTCGCTACCCACTAGGCTAAGCGGTCGTATATTTAGAAGGATACAATAGTTTTCTCAGTGCGAATGTAAATAAGGCACTGTAAGAGAAATAACATGAAATAGTTATGATCAGAGCTTATATTAAGTTGTATTTGTATTTAAATATTCACCTTATTTAAAGAGAAAATAGCAAATCAAATCAAAATATCTTTATTTCGTAGTTATGTAACATAATCTTGAAATACGTAATAAGAGTGAGTTTTATTACTTTGTAATGCTGGTTCCACTCAGAAGAATACGCCAGAAACTGAGGGACGCTCTTTTTAACAAAATTATAAAAAAAATTTAACAATATTGCTTAAAGAATAATATTATTGAAACAAACTGATAGGCGAGCAGCTTACACCCGTGGATTTTTATCGTCTAAGTAGTCTGATACTTTATAATAAGCTTTTACTTAAAGCTTTCCTTTTATTGTAGTTTAGCATTATCGTTTTCAGGGGTAAAAGAGCAGTTGCAATGGAAAACACCTCACCATGGTATCAAATGGATTGGTATCTTCAAAAGGAGACAGCAGTACCTATAGTATTTCAAAACAACCTGTCTCAATGTTAGAAAGGAAAACATAGCATAAGTGATAAAAACGTCGCATATACTGTTCCCGATTGTAGTAACTGTTGCACCATGTCTATGTGAGAGAGATGCAGATCTCTATGGTTAGAACATTTATAATTCCAGCCTGGACCTAAAGTGTTTGCTATTTTACTCAATTCATTTATTTTTATGAATGATCTCGTATGAGGCCGCGGGCGGGTGCACGCGATCAGATAACGTGCTAGGCAATTACGTACGTGACACCTTCGTCGTACATTCGCCGACAACACGTTACAATGTTTGGTCCCGTAAAAAGCGAGCCAAGTGTGTGTCGTAATACGCAAAGGTGATTCCGTAGTTATTCGACAAAACCATATTTAGCTGATGTTCACCTAAGTATTTGTGTCGTTGCGTAATACACATTCGTATATCACAGGCGGTTCTTGTCTATGGCCAATGCAAGATGTGTGTCAAATTATTATTATAAAGCAAGTTGGTACTCGTGAGTATGATATAGATTCACGAAGTTACAAGCTCCCGGTCTATTCCTGTGCCCGTGAACAAGAATGATCACGTTTTTATGAAAAATGAATTTTTAATAATTGTAGTAGATACTTATACAGTGTTCACTCACATATTGCGGTCAGTGATTTATATGTGTTAAGAAAAAGCGTACTTTTTGTAGGGCAACAATAACTAAAAAATAAAACAAGTTTCATAAACCTTATTTCTGAAAACATATGCTTACTCATCAGCTATTAGGAAACCGTTTAAAGCTCAGGTTTTGTATTTCATAGTTCTATCCATAGAGTAAATAAAGACAGCACTATGGTTATATCGCAGCTAATTTGATGAATTTCAAAATATTGTTGATGCTCTAATAATATAATAATAATATTACCTGGGATATCACACACATTGTTATCAAGTCCCAAAGCAAGCAAGTATTATGCTTGTATTATGGGGTACTAGATAACTGGTATACAAACGTACGTAAATATTCTCTTTTTATATAATATATACATATACAGATACTTTTTACACCCAGATACGGAACAAATAGACATGTTCATGCTCACAAATATTTGTCCCGAGCGGGAATCGAACTCGCGATCCTAGGGTCACTTCACAGTTAGGGTTTCTAACCTACGGCCAATCGGTCAGTCAAGTCAATGTCTGATACCACATAATTTATCTTTGTAAACACTTGCAGGGTACATGAAACTTGATTACGAATTTCTTTTTAATTTTAACATATTCGTAAGTAGATCGTGCCCTAATTCACCATACCAAACTACGTACTCTTGGATTACAAGCTAACCAAAGCTCCAAAACAAACTAGGGTTAGCTAGCGCCATCAGCTACAGTTCTGGGGGCACGGCCGTGACCCCACCAAGTCGAGCGAAAAAGCGTCACGGCCGTACCATCCTTTTCTCGAAGCAATTCAGACCATTTTCGACCCCCTGTAACTTCGTTGTGGATAAAACTAGAAGACTGAAATTTTCAGTAACCATGCAGGCATATTATATAAGCATATTTTCAATTTTCATTCAATTGGAACCAGTATTTTTAAGAAATTATAACGGGTCAAATTTCTTCATTTTGTCACTCACTCACTCACCGATCATCAAAATTCTAAGGCACTTCTAGCAGACCTAGAAGCTTCAAATTTGGAATATAAGTAGTGTTTGGTGTATGAATCAAGGAAAAACTAAAAAATCTAGAAAAGACCGCAAAAAAAAAATTAAGCCCATACAGCCAAGTCTTCAGTTAAATTTTTCAATGTTGGCTTTATTCGTAACGATGTTTTATTACGGCAGTTATTATTATATTGCGTGCGAAGCCGCGGGTTTAAGCTAGTCCCATATAAATATAGGCGCATGGTAGTGCCCCTGCCAAATCGAGCAAAAAATTGGTATTCCCGTCATGAAAACACGTGTATTAAATTATTTATTAATGCAAAAAACGTACCTACGTGCGTATTCGTACTTATTACCAGTGCGTAAAGTTGTATAATATATCTTAGAAAAACTATATACATATAGATATACATATATACAATAAGTAGAAGGTACCGAAAAGGAAAAAAATAGAACTGTCTACAAAATACAAAAAGAAATGAGATCCCATCAAAAACAATACTTGTCAAAAAAACCAAGTCTCGCAACTCAGTTGTTCTGCGGTAACAAGTTGTGAGATCCATGTAATACCAAGTCGGTTATTAATTTATTCGGTTATAAATATATTGAGACTTGGCCATCGCACTAAATAATTGAATTTACATGTGTTTTCAGGCGATTGAATTTATTTACACGTGTTTTCAGGCGATGGCCAAGTCTCAATATATTTATAACCGAATAAATTAATAACCGACTTGGTATTACATGGATCTCACAACTTTTTACCGCAGAACAACTGAGTTGCGAGACTTGGTTTTTTTGACAAGTATTGTTTTTGATGGTATTATTTCTTTAAGAACTTTGTATACTAGGGTACTTGCGTCCATATTCTAAATCCTCAAATTTTCATTTTTCGTGCATTGTACTACTATAATATAACGTCACCTGTCCGTGGCCACAAGTTCACGAGCAGATAAAATCTCGTACAGCGCTGGGAGTGCCACCAATTACTTGTCTTATTTTAACATATCTCGTTATACCAACTTGAACTTACAGTACCTACGTGTTCATCTTTGACAAGGTCAAAATATTTTCGATTAAAGTGTTAAGATATTCACACAAAACGTAGGCACTGGGTATGTACTTACCTACGTACTATCTATATACGTCAAAGAAGGTGACGCCATATTTTTATTTGTATCGCATAGCAGGCGGAAATATACTACTGGATTTTATTATGTTTTGCTCCGGAAATGGTTTTTAGATGTTTTCATTAGACATTAATTTGGGTTCTTACACTAAAAATAGCCAAAATGCAAAAGCTCATTTCTATTACTAAATATTTGCGTTGGAATAAAAGGAAACAGGTATTTACCTACATGTGGCATTATTGATACCTTTATTCTACTTGGGTGGGGATGCAGACTTTGTTTATTTTGTGATTGAACTTAACTTAAAACAATATGCTTTTGGTATGATCTTACACCTCCGAAGTATCATAAAGTATTCGAAGGGCATCCATTGCTTAACATAGAGGATATAGGCACTGCCTAGTGGCAACCACTAGACAGTGGATATGAGGATATCACAGAAAAGTGGAAAAATTGGAATGTTCTAAACGGCACACCTCATAATATGAGTGTTAATTATTGATTTATAATTTGTGTTTAATTTAAAATTTTATTTTATTTATAGTTTATTAAATAATTAAACTATTAAACAAACACTTTATTTTATTATTATTAAGCATTTATATATTATATTTATTTATTCTCATGAGCAAATGTTTGAAACACATTTTAATGTGATAATTTTACCCATCCTTTTTTTAAATAGGAATCTTTAGATGATATTTAAAAACTGGAAAAATCGCCCTGTATATAAATTAGGATAAAAAAACATGCTGAGGATGTTGCAAGCTTCAAAATATTATGATATAACCAAATTTTTCTATTGTACCCACTGTAATGTTTCTTAGTCCTATATTGTTGTACAAAGGTGAAAATGTTGGAGGTCAACTTAAACCAATTTTAATATTATTTTTTGGAAGTTAAAATTTTAGCGCCATCTAGTCCCAAACCAAGAAAAGCTTGTATTATGAGTACCAGAAAACTGATATACATATTTAAATATTCTTTATAGTATATATATTTTACACCCCGCCACGGAACAAATAGACATGTTCATGCACACAAATATTTGTCTCGGCCGGGAATCGAACCCGCGAGCCTTGGTGGTTTTTGACACATGGTATTTTAGCTATAACATGTTTGTTGTGAATTGACATTTTAATATAATTTTTTAATTAATTTTGTGTCATTCATGCATGTAAACGATAATAATATTTGAAAACGGGAATCGTCCGACGGTACAAATTAACATCAACTATCCGATTCACATCCGATTACTACCTGTCAGCAACGCATTCATTTATAGTGAATCGCTTGGACTACCTATATCAAAATGTGTTTTCAATTAAGTATATTGGCTGATTTAATTCTGATTCGGTTAGTTATGAATGTTTTTTATTTTCTTTTTCAGACGTTAGCACATAAGAAGTTACTTAAAATCTTGATGAAGTGTCAAGTTTTAGCAGCTATCTCGAATCTGTGTGGATGTTTTTCGGGGCTTATGACACCCATGACACGATAAATAGAAAACGCCTACCTCTGTTATAATATCCTTAAAAGTAACGATCTTTTATCATGTTTCATTAGGAGGATTGTGTAGTTCAAAATTTCCATATAAGCGGCGTTAGCGGTGAACCTCGTCAAACCTTAAGCGATTGGCGCAAAAAACATTGAAACTAGGTTTATATGTTTATATTTTATTAAGTATTTTGATTCATCATAACTAAATCTTAAACGCGCGGGATTTTTTTTTTTAATTATTTCATTTTTACAACATATTCAACATGAAATTCATTGCATTTTGATAATATGTGATAAATACATTAGTTACCACATTGAATTTTGAAAAAAAAAATCCGGCGCATTTCGTTTTTTTTCTTATGAGGTATCAAAATATTTATAAAGTTAAAAACGTATATAAACCTTTTGATGTTGAACTGAATATCATATAATTTTTTTGTGCCAATCGGTTAAGGTTTAACGGGGTGAAACCGTTAACGTCGTTTTTATGGAAATTTGCCACTTCACAATCTTCCTAAATACCGTATTTTAGGAAGATTAATGATCTTTTATCTATTTTTGAAAACGATTTACCTACAACATAAAACATAAAATTTACACATGTTTTTTGGCGGTGAGAAAAAAAAATGATACACTGTGTGTAACATAACAGATTGGAGTTGCTGAGTCAACCTTTCAATACCTATTCTTACAACAGTATCTTGTTTGCCTAATTTTTAGTTTTAATGAATTTGATATTGGTCTGAATGAAATGTAAGCTTTTCTACTTAAGCTTTCGAATGGCTTGAGGTAGCTTAATCAACCGTTTAATTAAACCAAACGGTTTGAATGTTTGTCTTCTCTGTTATTACTATTAGTTTCGTTTTTGTCTAAAGTGTAATTATGTCGTGTCGTGACAGCCCAATGCGCTACGAACCTGTCTCCAATTTATAAGACCATAAGGCCATGGTTCGAATACGGGCGTGTACCAATTAGTTTTTCTGACTTTTAAGTACATAACTGTTAGTGATAGTTATGTAACTATCACTGACGCCGTGCCTCGGAGAGCACGCGAAGCAGTCGGTCTCGGGCGCTGTCAATAGGTAGATGGCGGTCGTTACAATCCCCAACCCGCATTGGAGGAGCGTGGTGGATTTAACCTCCAAGCCTCTCCTCACCCCGGGGGAGGCCTAAGTCCTTGCAGTGGGGTAAAAATGGGCTGATGAAGTGAAGAAGTAATTTTTTAACCAATTTCGATATCGGTTCAGCTGAAATGTCGAGTTCATCTTAATACATCTTTGAAATCGATTACGGTAGTTGAGTGTTTCTTTAGTACTTTATTTATCTTCTCGAGCAATGTTCATTTTGTCAATATTATCAAAAAAATTTCGTCCAACTGGTAATTAAATCTGCTTCTCTATTGCAAACACATTGGTTGTTGGTCAGAAAGTCGCTTTATGTGTTTATTATAATAGTTGTAGGCTGTGTTTTATTTTAATTATGTACGAACGGACACCAGAACTATGCCTATCTGATGAGTCGTTTGGTCACAAATGCGATTTTAAGCATATTAAAAATGACATAAAATCGCTCTAAATTAAAGCTTGACTGTGTAGGTAGGAAAGATTACAGTTTATGTTTAGAGTATAAAGCCTAAATACCGATGTAAGCATATTTAGACTTCTTCACATATAACGTAGTGCTCATAATTAACAAGTGATTGGTAATCGAGAGTTGTGCCTGTACATGTGAGTTGCAAGACTTCATAACATTTGGCCCAAATTATGATTTTTTCAAATTCATTAGAAAATGTTGAGAAAAACTGACAATCTCTAATGGGTAAGGAATACAAAAAAAAAACGACAAATGATTTTCAATAGATTTATCTATATATATATTTCACTGAATAGTTTTCATTACAGATGTTGCAAATTGTGCACGTCGTGTTAAAGAACTAGCGATCAACACGCTTTGTTCAGCATTTTTAGTATAAATAAAATAAATGAAAAAAAAAATTCTAATTCTCTAAATGGCTCCTTTTTAAATAAAATTGTAATTGTTTTACGTATTTATCGGTTGAATTCAATGTGCTTAACAATTACGGAATTTCATGGAAAATTATACTTTTTTTTTTATAATATACTTTGTATTTTAACTACAATATTTCTTAACTATATATTACAAACTTAATCTTATATTTAAATTTTCATCAATCGTTTATTAATATGTAAACATTAAATTGTAATGTTAACATTGAGATTGTTAGAACGATACAAATGTAAGTACTTACACATAAATTTGTGTAGAAAATACAGAGTTTAGAATAGGACCCTCAAATTTACTTGGCGAAATTTAAGCCTTGTATTTATAAACATCATTGTTTAGGCGCTGGATAAAAATTTAGGTGAATTTAAATTTCAAAATTATTACAATTCATTTATTCATGTACGGAGCGGCTGTACCGTGATTTTTAATTAAAGTTTACGTACTAATTGGTTAATATCAGAATTTGATTATGTGAAACGTCTAACATTACAATTGAATGTACAGTAACCTCACAGCACAATTGACAAAACATATTTTCAAAATATGTCTATAGTTAAACACGTAAATATAGCTTACAGTTGTATATACAAAATGATAGGCGATTACGATTGAGCTTACGATAGTTAGGTGACAATGTAAACGGATCTATAGGGCGAACTCTATATGGCTATTACAGCGCTAATGGTTAGGGCACCGGACGGAGGCCGCGTAGACCTAGCGCACGCCAGAGGCGGCACTTAACCATTAGGCCGCCGTGGTGCAAAATGCACCTGGCGCGTCTGTTATGCCGGTGCAGACCTCCCGCGCGCCGTTCGTAAGCTAAACTATATACAGTCAGTATACGTATATCGACCCGAACGGAAACCGACGACGAACGAAATAGGAACAACACGAGACGACGGCGCCTCGTCGCGACTCAAATAATAGAATAAATATATTATTAAGAAAATAATAAACAAGTATTTCATCTCTTACATTAGAAGGAATATAAAATTATAAAATCGTTTATATGTATTAAACAAATCACATCGATATACGTCTATAGGTGAGGACGTGGGCGCGGGCGGGGTTTATGTACAGAGCTGGGTGGTTAGCTCGGCGCGGGCAGTCAGTCCTGCGGCTCCACGTCTAGACCGTTCACCATGCGCTCAATGCTTTTGAGGTCAGAGGCGGGCGGTGTGCGCGCCGGCACCACAGCGGGGGTGGGGGCGCGGGGAGCTGCGGCACCTTCCGGTGGCGGTTCGGCCGACGCGGCACGCGCACCTGGTGACCCAGCTCGGCCCCGCGCCGGCGACGAGCTGAGGCTGCGAGTGCGCGGCGCTACCTGCTCGAAAGCTGATCCCAGCCCGGGTAGTGCGTATGGTGCGAATCTGTGCGCTTTGGCGAGGGTCAGTCCGGGCGCAGGTGCCGGCGGGCCGGGAGGTGGCAGCGAGTACTGCTGCAGCAGTGGATGTAAGTTGAACAGCAATCCCGGCGGCATTTGATGGTGTGGGAAAAAGGGCGGTGGGTACAGTGAGGGTGGGTACAGGTACGGTAGCAGCGGCGGCTGCACCGGCGGGCCCAATGACACGTCGGGGGCAGGTGACGGTCGGCTGGGTCCGGGCGCGGCCGGTGGTGAGGGCCCACGTGCGCCTCCAGAACACGACGAATCCGACCCTGCCTCCAAGGCTTCCTCGGCACCGGACTCTGCTCCACCTCCACCGCCACCGCTCGAACTGAACCACGCTGTAACAATGAAAATGGTGCTAAATTTTCATATGTGCATAATATGTTCACGTCCGTTTTCCAGAAGCGTAGACAGAAACTACAGATCTCCACTTGGTATATTCCTCACCTATTTCTTTGAATTTATTAACCTTTATCTATCATTCAACGCAGGTGTAATGCACTATCAATTAAATGCAGGTAGTTGACAAAAAGACCCCTTACCGACCCTTTCGTCATACACATTCGCTGTACAGTGGATGAATGAAAGAAATATAAAGGAATTTTTCATTCATTTTCACAAGACACATTTGCCACAACACACCCTTTTCTATTCTAGTCACTACATTTTCTTTGAAATATCATTATTATTTCATCTATACGTATTTTTCAACGTCACATGTTGCTTTATTTGACTAATCGATTGATATAGTGGTCGAAGACGACGACTGCAGACCAAAAGGTCACGAGTTCGATTCCCGCCTACGATATATTTGTTTGCATGAACATATTTATTTATTCCGTGTCCGGGTGTAAATGATCTATATTTGTATCCTTGTATTATAAAAAAATATTTTTAAGTATGTGTATCAAGTGTTTAGTACCCATATTACAGGCTTTGCCCAATTCGTAAATAAATGACGCTAAACAGACCAAAATCATTTTACTTCAATTCTTAGGATCCTGTCGCAAAGTTGTGATCATCGTACCATCATTTGGTGTTGGTTTGTCTATCTGTTACAGGCATACATCTAGGGATATATTGAACCGATTTGGATTAAACTGGTGCCCTTTGATTTTATACATATACGCCTGGATAGAGTTTTGCGTCAAAAGATGCAGATAAATATGTCACCTAACTGTTCGGTTATAATTCACGCATACAGAGACAGTACCTACACGGTCAGCATAGCGTAGCGAGAGTGTGTGGTATTTTAGTCACACACACAAGTATATAAATGTTGGCCTATATTTGTTGTCGAATATAGAATAGCTTTATCTAGACATATAAATAATCACAGCTGGTGTCTAAATACGCAGAATAATTGCCCGCAGACAAGAGCATGTTTAAATAAAATTGAGTATCGTTTCGTTATGTAGCTCGTATTAATTAATAATAAGTATAGTATATATATATAAATAAATAAAGAATAATAATAAGGTAATTTAAAAATACATGTCTATGATAATAATAATATCTGGGACATTTCACACACGGCTATCTAGTTCTAAACTAAGAAGAGCCTGTACTATGGGTATTAAACAACTGATACGTAGATGTATTTTTGATTAATACATACCCTTACGTATATGCATTGCGATTTTACACCCAGACATCGAAAAATACAAGACATATTCAAGAACACAAGCATTCTGTTGTTATAGTCTCTAACTTTCAATCGGTTAATTATATTCATTGAGTTTGATTTAAAAGTTGAATAAAAAATATAATTTTGTCCTCAAACTTTAACCTACTTAGGTATATTTATTAGTCTAAAAAAATACATTTATATGTATATATGCAATAAATTATTTTATTAGTTAAAAAAGGCGTAATATTTACTAAATTGTCGTACATTTCAAAGTTTAATTTTTCAATGTCGTATGAAATCGGATAAAAGCCAGCAATATGGTTGCCGGCTGAAAAAAATCAGTCTAGTGTAGACCTTGTTCAGATGCCGAAGCTACTTGCTATGTTCGATTAGGATCTTTAACACGTAAAATTTTTAATTACGTAACAGCAGTGCAGCCGTGACGGACCCCTTTACAAATGAATTAGTTTTTTTTTAGAAACAAATAGTTAATTAACTGTAGTGCAAATGCTTATTTATCGTAATTATTCTTATGCCTAATGGAATCTTGAGAATTTTTATAAAACCAAAAAATATATAATCTCTATATAACCCCAAATAACAAGCATCCCGAATCCCCAATCCCATCCCGAATTCGGGTCGGCACGGTTTAGCGTTGAATAGCAAACGATATTCGTGTGGGGCCCCGCAGGGTGGCGGCCGCCACCTAACCATAACCTTATTTTCTGCACTTTAATGTATGAAAAGTTATTGAGTGTTACATGTTGTTGAAAACTAGATTAAATTTGTATAAATCTGACTTTTCGTAAGGCAGTATTGACCTTCCACGACGGCATTTTAAACTAATTTTCCACAACAGCGGTCGCTAAAGCGGCTGAAACCGTTTTAGTGTATAGACTTGCACACGCTTCATTTCCGTATATGTATAAGCGAATCGGCAAAATGTTGATGCTTCATTATTACGTTTGCGGTGCGTTATGGATATATATATTTCTTTTAGTCTGGGATAATTTGTTAGTCGATGGTTAATACTCACAGGCATGGTGGTGCGAGGCGTTCGGCTGTGTAGCGGGCGTGGGTGGCGGCGACGCTGGTCCGCCCACGTCGAGCGGGCGCTCATCGTCGTCATCTCGCGCGTCCGGCCGCGCGGTCAGCAGCGCCTGCCTGCGGTACACAGACAGACTACTCGTGTTACCACTGGGCACTGTCTCCCATACTATGCTTAAATACTATGAGATACAAATACATTTGTACTTTTAATTAAGAACAATATTCATACTTATACAGTGTACGTATAAGAAATAGAAACAAAATGTTAAAAAAGAATGATAGATACGATTCACTAGAGGCATACAGACTACTCATGATTAGTATGGTTCCTGTACGATAAGTAGCTTCCAGCGCAACGATACTTGGCACAGTAATCTGGGGTAAACGAAGTCGTTAACCGTGTTAACCTAGATTATTGTATTACATCGCCGACGGCCACACATTGTAATGATATCGATGCTCTATTATCCGCATAAATATGGTTCTTAGATAAAAACGTAATTAACGAGATTACAAAATACTTATAGTAGAGTAGAACATCATTGTTGTACAATTTTAACTTTGTAAATAAAATTATATAATATTTTTTGTACAACGTGTTAGTTGTTCGGCTGAACATTTTTTAAGGGGTTAGGTCCATATCGTCCAGAGTATCATAATGTACCGAGTGTTAAAAAGTCCATTTGTACAAAATGACCAGAGTATCAAATTGTCTAATTGTAGAAAATACCTATTATATCAAAAAATAGGTAAATTGATATGATGAATCATAATTAATAAGTCGGTATACTATTTGAAAACTTATAATTTGGAATATATAAATATTAGTCGCTGGTGTAAATTGTCATAGATAATGAAATTGTTCATGGAAATTAAAAAGACGACGACGTCTAGATTGTGACTATATATATAAAACAATGCTACAATCTAGAAGTCTGTTTTTCGTGAATTTGTGATCTGAATAGTGTCTCTACTAAAATATATCGATGGCAGCACGATAATATGATTGAGACACTTTATTTTTGGTTAAAAAAAGCATCATCATAAAAAATAAAGGTTATCGAAGCTCAAGTTTAGTTTTTTTTTAATCCAATAGATTAAATAATATTAACTATATTACATATTACTCTTAAGGTTAAGGTTTAAGATCATATACCGAAATTGCCACCAGCTCCCTAGGTAACAGCTACGACATCTGCCCATAGAGTTTAGACTAGGGCAATCACTATAACTGTGACGTGATAACACCCCACAATACGGTCAATTTAGAATCCGTTTATGCATATTTTTTTATATAAATGCTCTATTTTTCACCTGGATTTTTTTTTCGTTATATCAAGTACACGCATATATATATTTGTCGTGTCGTGTCGTGATAGCCCAAAGCGCAACGAACCTGTCTCAAATTTATAAGCGATAGGGCCATGGTTCGATTCCGGTCGTGTACCAATGAGTTTTTCTGACTTAAGTATATAACTATCACTGTCTCCGTGCCTCGGAGAGCACGAAGCAGTCGGTCCCGGACGCTGTCAATAGAAAGCGGTCGTCACAATCCCCAACCCGCAGTGGAGCAGCGTGGTGGATTTAAACTCCAAGCCCCTCTCACCTGGGGGAGGCCTAAGCCTCTGCAGTGGGGTAAAAATGGGCTGATGTAGATGAAGAAAAAGATATATATATTTTTTTCTAGAAATATATTTTCTATATTAATCACTTGCTTTGTTGAATCTATAACTTTAGACATAAATTTCTGGCTTTAAATTCGTCGTTCGTGACATTCAAGTCGATTAGGCTTTCCATCAATAAGCCGAGGTGTCAAACGCGAACACTGGAGGGTGAACTGGTGACATTTGAGGCGCCGCAAAGGTTAATGATCCACTAATGACGCTGCCAAAACTTCACCTTTATTACTACCACAGACCAGTCAACCTATAGACCACGCTTTAATAAACGTCAGTATGAAAACGAAATTGCCAAAAAGTGGCGGGGTGCGGGGAGAGGTCGGCTAGTTTTCATTGGCTCGTTCAAAATTGACACTTTAATGGCTTCCGACGTGCTTCCAACTGACCGCTCACAAGAGACGTAGTTAAGTAGTGTCACTACTTAGCCTTGGCGAATGCTACTCCCTGTCAAAGCGTGGTCTATAGGTTGACTGGTCTGTGATTACTACAAACGAAAATCTATAGCGGGAATAGGCAATTTTTGTTATATTTCAATTTTGAATTTAGAAATAGTTTAAATTAGTTTTTGTGAGTCGATTGTGAATTGAGTTTTACTAATAATTGTTCGCAGCTTCGCTCGCGTGGACTACACGTTCGTTTTATTTCGCCTTTCAAAACAATAACTATACTTATTAAATCCAATGTTAGTTTTAATTTAACACTCTTTAATCCATTCTCTCTTATTATGATCATTATTTTCTCCATCACTCCATCGATCTTTCCAATTCACATTGGAAAATTCGTGACAGGTTATCGCGATATTTTTAGCGTATAATAACTTATTTAATAATAATAATACCTAGAACATCGTACACAGCGCCATCTAGTCCAAAACTAAGCAGAGTGTATTATAGGTAGGTACTGGAAAACTAGTATAAATACCTAAACGAATTTTATAATTTAAACATATATAAATATTTTACTTCCAGGCACGGAAACAAATAGACACGATCATACACACAAATATTTGTCCCGGGCGGGAATCGAACCCACGACCTTTGGTTTTGCAGTTAGGGTCTTTAACCACTCGGCCAACCGGTCAGCCTAGATAAACTAATTTGTTCTCATGAATCCTACCCTACCTACCTACCCTACAAGACTCCGCGGAATCGAACCTAGTATTTTCTTTGAAAAAATCAAAAGCAGTCATTTGCTTTATTTGTTTTCGTCTCGGCTTCGGAAAATCTCCAATGCGACTAAAAAAGTTTCCCTTTAACAATAAACGAATTTAAGTTCGGTTTGTGAAGTTGTGGTTTATAACTGATGCCAACAAAATACAAACAATCTTTTAACCAGAATCCGTATGGGGATCTGATCCGAACGAGCTTTGCAGTAAATTCATTTCATTAACTTGTCACACTGTGGATAGAAAGAATTTAATTTCCGATCCCCTACTAAAAATATAGGGCTGCGATAAGTAAAATAAAATAAAATTGTGTGACTGACGTTTTGTAATTATATACTAAACTGCTAAAATATACTTGAACTACTTATATTAGTTTTAAATGAAAATATTGCTTATAAATATGTTGGATTTATATAATTATTAATTTTACAATGGAGCCGATATTATGGGATATGAAAGTGAAAATAGAAAAAAGTTAAAATAATACTGAGTTCTTTATGATGACAGAGATTTCCTTATATTACTTAAACAGAAAAAAAAAATAATATGATTTGAACTTCCTATGCATAGGTACACGAGAAACTTTGGAACTATTTGAATTTCATTAACATTAAAATCAGCACAATTTTTACCCGCCATTTCTTTAACGTTATTTCCTTGTTTTGAATTCACGCGGTGTACAACCGATGCATTTGCATGGCGTCAATCGCATTATGCTTTCAATCAATCATTTCCAAAGTTTAAAATAAATTATAAAAATATATCATGTTTAAGAAGAAAAGGTCAGCCCTGAGTGTCGCGTCATGTCGCTTAGGGTGTTCGCATTACAATGTAAACTGTGACGCCGGCTACCTTGTAATTTGGCCAAATTTTTATCCCCCAGTAGTACCGTTTAGTCCCCTTTCTTTTCCTTCCCGCACGGCTCACTTGTTGGCCAAAGAGAATTTCCCGTCCCTATACGGTTTGTTAGGTTGATTACCATACTTTTTGCCCGTTCGCGGTCAGTTTCCTGGGACGCTATTTATTTATTTACTGGCGAATAATGAATGTACTTAGTTTTAGTTATTGTTTTACTTTAAAAAGTATAATACATATAATTTTAAAGTTAACTTGTAGACTGTTTTCTGTAACGGTTTTATAATATCAATTAAAATTGATATCATAACATCTTGTACCTACTTTCAAAATTAGGTGAAAATTTAGGTTAAAAATTAGGTTAATCGTAAAAGATTAGGTAATAAGTATATGTTTTAATGTCCTGTCGATTAATCCTTATAAAACAAACTATTCACTAAATAATGCTTAACCTGTTATAAACAAAAATAAACAAAATAAATAATAAAATATGGGACATCCTACAAAGCGCTATCTAGTCCCAAAGTAAACAAATTATGCTTGTATTATGGGGTACTAGACAAATAATATACATACTTAAACATTCTCCGTAATATATACATATATAGATCCTTTTACATCCAGACATAGGCCAAATAGACATCATGCACACAAATATTTCTCCCAGGCGGTAATCAAATCCACGACTCATATGTGAAATCAGTCCAATCAGTAGGTACATACACATCTTTTGTTCGTTACCGAAGTTCGTTCGTTCGTTACCTTCTCTATGAGTTTTATATGATACCTATATAACACGTATACCCGTAAAAGATTGTAAATTCGCTTATTTTTATTATAGTTAAAAATATATATTCTAAATGCACAGTCCCGTGTCATTTTAATTTTATCAAATTTTTACTACGTTTCTCATTTACCAACACCTATATCAGCAAAATATTGTTATAATTTTTATGACAAAATATTCTTAGTAAGAAAAAAAAACATAATTAATATTTCCAATGTCAACATATTTCTCTATACCGCAAAATCCTTTTGTTACACTACATTATTAATATGCACGGACTCCCAAAGCGTTGTGTTAATCGTTTTAATTGTAAGCCGAGACTTTCCCGTAATACGCAATCTAATTAAACCAGAGCCACGGACCAAGGCAGCAAGAGCTATACAGCACACCTGCGACAAAATATATTCGAGTGCAGTAAACTAACATTCAGTGGGCGAAACCTTTAAGCGAAATGCATTTGAGAACTTAACAAGTAATCTCACCATATACTTTTAAACTTTATACAATTGTCTTGAGTTTCACTCTAGGCATGAATAGATTTCAGGGTCTAACAATGAAACTGGAAGGTATATAGGCATTGGAACTCTATAAAGGAACAACGTATCCTATTGAATGATTTTCAGGGTCTGTGATGGAGACGGGAGGTAAGAAAATTGTGTGAAATTGTAGGACAATAAACCTACTAATATTATAAATGCGACAGGTTGGATATTTATTTTTCACCCAATCATGGCGAAACGGATGAAAGGCCTCCGAAGAAAAATTCACAAGTAGAGTACGCCATAGAAATGAAAGCAAACTTTGCAATAACCTACCCACGATCCAAAATAAATAAATTTCGAAAGTGACAAAATATTATTCCTAAAAATAAGACTAAAATGTAAAAATCAAAATTGTATTGTGTATAAATGCAAAAAAAAAAAGGTTTTTCAAGTACTGAACTAAAAAACAAAAATATTAAAAAACAATAATTGCATTTTAAAAGCGTGAAGCGCTTTTTCGTTGTGATCCATTTTCATACTTTTCAAATTAATGTTATGTGACTGAAAATCTACCAACCCGCACTGGAGCAGCATGGTGGATTAAGCTCCAAGCCCCTTTATCCCGAGGAGAGGCCTAAGCCTCTGTAGTGGGGCAGTAATGGGCTGATGGTACGGTATAGTATAAATGAAAGTCCCTATTACATTTCAGGATTTGATTAATTAATTCCACCGGTTTATTGAGAAAAAGCACTCTATACGCTTTTACACTAAAATATTTTAGTTAATTACAAACAGGTTTACGTTAAGGCATTCACGAGATAGAGAGAAAGAGCAGGTTCGAAAATCATTTTTGGTTGTTTGTGCAGTATTAATAAAAGCGTGCTTTTTAGGTTTTCTAAAGAATTAATTTTATTGGTTGCGGGTACTGTTTCCAATATTGCTTTGGCGACGTTGAGACTGGCGGCGACAAAAGGCAACATCAGATATGCGCGGCATGTGTGTTCCCGCTTTGACAAAACGTTCACGTTTTCCGCACTTCCGGTCGGCGGCCATTTTGAAAAGATCCGACTTCCGGCGGCCGCAGCTTCCGAGCGCGACGGAAACGACTGTGAACGCTTCTCGTGAAAAATGCTGTGTAAGTGAATTATACAACTCGTTCTTTGTGTTAAATATCTTGCTGTGGGAAAGTAAAACTCGTATTCGTTGAGAAGATATGGGAAAATAATTATGGGAAACTATTGATTGAGTGATTTATTGAACAAACGAGCAAGAGACATTGCTTACTTTATTATCGAATAAACTTGATTAATTTTGCTATTGTGTTTGCTTCTTTATTTCGTAATATTCGAATCTAAGCTATAGACTTTATTAATAAGAATATAAAGGACGTACAGGTCGTGTAGAAGAACCTTTTACATCGGGATTATTCGGAATTAAATATAGAATTGTAATTGAAACAATATTAAAAACAATATAATAATTAACGAAAAATCAGTACTTATGTAACAAAAATACACTGAATTTAGTTATATATGTAAATAATGTGTAATTTGACGATCATTCTCCAAGAATCCGAACATTTTCGATGTAAAAGGATTTCGTACACGCTTGTAATATTATTTGCAAATTTATCTTATGGATTCACCCCTGCGAATTTTCGTTTGACATTTTCGATACTGTCAATGACATTTCTGACTCTATTAAAAGCAAACGCTGCTGTCAAATTTATTTACTCTATGATATTATGTTATTTACATACCAGTTTTTTAGTTTTTATTGGTTATTTCTATCTCACTATTAATCAAGCAGAAAACTGTCTTCATAATTTTAGCGCTTATTTGACAGAATCCAAATGACCTTAATAGACCCCTCATGTTTTTTTTATTTTTCAGGATTCAGTTCAGTATTTTCGGAAACAAGCAATGTGACAACGCTTATGGAGTCTCTTCTAAACAATAAAAAAAGCGTTCAAGGCTCTACTACTGAAATGAAGCCCTTTATGTCAACACTGACTTAAAGAATTTGTACCATAATTAACTCATGCTGTTAAGGCGAAGATTGCTGGGAGCTCATCGAATTATACATAATTATGTAGAACATTAAATATTACCTATAGATGCGATAAAAAAGGGGGAAAAATACAGGTGGCTGTCAGATGGATGAATACGCAATTCTATAAGCATGAAATTCTCATTTCTCAAACACGAATTTTTGTAATCCGTATAAAAGCATCCGTTCTCACATTATGAGCATTATTTAATCATATTCATTTCCATGAACCCTAAGCCATTTAAAATTCGCTCGTTTCCACCATGCTAACGGAAGCGATGGGCGCCGGCAGCGAATTAGAAGCAAGGCAAAAAAAAAACTGCGATTTTTATCGTGAAATCCAATTTCACCGTCGCATGCTAAAGACGTGAAAAAAGCGCTAAGTCGAATGACTCCGCCGTAATCCGCAATGTCGGCGCGCCGAACACGAATGAGGAGGTGCCCGATTGGTTTAATTTGAATTTGGAACGACGCCCGCGGTGGCGTCGCGAACTACGCCACAGGAAACTGTAACAAATGAAGTGCTGGTGGGTCCTATTCTTGCATTTTTACGGATTTTCCATACGGATTGTTTAATATTACCTGCGGTATAGCAAAAGGGAAATAGATTTTTCATTACTCATACTCGGAAAGTACGCTTGAAGTTTACCTGATCAGAGGGATGAAAGTAGTACTTTTCGTCCCTGGGAAACGATTTTTCCTCCTGTCAAAAAATAAAACTATGCAAGCCATGTCCCAACTTTATATAACTCTGTTGAATCGTGGTGCAAAATGTAAAACTAAATAATAAGCTATAGATAGCCATATTGCATTAAGTTCAGTTACTTAGTTGCAATGGCATGAAGAAGATATTAATTAATTTACATGAAATTTACGACGACCGCTTAGCCTAGTGGGTAGCGACCCTGCCTACGAAGCTGGAGGTCCCGGGTTCGAATCCCAGGTCGGGTCAGTATTAATATGATGAATATTGATACTGGTACCGGGTCTTGGTCGTTATATGTATGTAGTGTCTTCGCAAACATATTTATATATGTATATCATCATCATCATCAGCCCATTTTTACCCCACTTTTATTTTATATATGTATATATTATAAAGACTATTTAAGTATGAATATCAGTTGTCTAGTAACCCATAACCAAGCATAATACTTGCTTACTTTGGGACTAGATGGTGCTGCGTGGGAAGTCCCATGTATTATTATAAAACGTGTGGTCAACCTAACTTATGTAGTCTTTAGCAGAAATAGGTATTTACAAATAGCCAACTAGTTAATACTAACGAAAACTATATTGTTTATATAATGACACTGCGAAATGAAAACGGGGTCCCATTCTAAGCTTCATGAGGTAGTCTTAGCCAATACAACACCGTGGCGTTGCGCCCTAATTAATTTGGAGAGATCCTCAGATAGAGCGTTAATTTCGTTAGCAGTTAACTTAACTTTAAATAGTTGGCCAGTTTGCGTAGCCATTAATCTTGAGCCCGTTTCCCGCGAGACTACGGTGGCGGCCTTTCAATGAACTTTTCTCCAAACTATAGACTTATATTCAGTGAAAAGAAAATGGAAATGCAGTTCCATTACGTAGCATTTGTGAATTTTAAGAGCTGATTTCAGAATGAAGGTATGTCATAGAGTAAATTAATTTGACAGTAGCGTTTGGTTTTAATAGAGTCATAAATGTTACTTCACAGAAGTGACATTACGCAATTTTGCGGGGTTGGAGACTGACGCGCGGGGATTTCACGGGGGTGCAGACCGGCGTGCGGGGTCCTTGCGCATTGAAACTCTGACTGAAACTTGTCATCTTGCACCAGCTAGCTAGAGTATGAGTGGTTATACGGTAAACACAGAAGAGGGCTTCTAGATAATTCGTGCTTTTATGATGTATGTTATATTTAGATTTGCTGCCTTCCTAGATAAATGTTTAAAAGTAGATTTCAACTGCATGCTCCTTCGTCTGTTTGTAGGTACCTATGCTTTTGAAAAAGCGTATTATTTAGTTATTCAACAAAGTCTTATATCCTTTACATCTTAATTCGACTATATATTTACTTGAGGGTACATAAAGTTTAATTAGTTTGAACTTATGATTACTTTTTTAAAAATCACAGACAAAACTAGAAGTGGTCTATGAAACTTTAATCTCATTTGAAAATAGTTACCCGCTTGATGATATATATAAAAATCATATCAAGTATCTACACTGCGTATTAAAATCTAAGTCGTCTAATCTACTTAACATGTAATTTACATAAGCATGACTACGTATAGTTGGGTATGGACGAAATTTCATTCGAACAAATAACAAAAAAGGCTCTAAAAGAAACTACTACCGATGGGCATAACGGAAAGAGCATCGGGTTTCTTCGTAGATTAACCGCGTGGCCGAACTTAACCGACACAAATGTTACAATTTAATACGAACTTTATATCGCTTAAAATACAAAGTAAAATAAAATTGTTTATATTGCGTAAATGATAATTGTTCGGTTGCGTTCGGCCACGTGGTAAATCTACGAAGAAATCCGATGCGACCTTTTCGTTGTGTCTACTTAATATAGAATTGTGGAGTTATGAGAACATATGAAGACATGAGTGGCCAAAGGTCATATCTGCAAAAAATAAAAAACCGGTTTTTTCGGTGTAACAAAGGTTTTATGATGCGCTTAATCTATTCCCAAAGCTATAAGAGCGGTTTCTTTTATAATTTCTAATTAATTTTAAAGAACAAGTAGGAAATGCACAACAAGGTTCATATTAAGAGAAACTTTAAACTGTTTTCTAAAAATGTCTATTTTGTGAGTTACTACCTTTGGCCACTCATGTCTTCATATTATGTAAGTGGGAAAATATAATTTCATAAGTCTAGAATTATAGAAGAGAGATGTGAAGGAGTTTCATGAGGATCAAGATTTTGAGTACGAGACTCTAAACATGAACGAAAAAAACGATTTCATATTTCAATGAATTGAAGCGACGACCGCTTAGCCTAGTGGGTAGCGACCCTGCCTGCGAAGCTGGAGGTCCCGGGTTCGAATCCCAGGTCGGGTCAGTATTTATATGATGAATATCGATACTGGTACCGGGTCATGGTTGTTATATGTATGTGGTGTCTTCGCTTGGTACCCAAAACACAAGCTAATGCTTAGTTTGGGGCCTAGACGTTGTTGTCATGTATACGTTATTATTATTATTATTAATGAAGTTGTCTTAAAGCAATCTAGAAAACCTTTTATCAGCGTTTATTAATTCATTTTTCTAAACTTGTCTAAACTCTAAAAATAAAAATCCTTGTTTCTTCTAACAAGAATCGTCTTCAAGCATCTAGATTCCAAACAAGCCTAATAAGACGTAAGTTAGGTAAATCAACTTAGACGTTATGTACTTCTACTAAGATATTTATTGTTTCGATTTCGATTGTCGAAATATCAATGACCGTAGTTGTATTAATTTAACACGAATTAAGTGAAAATACCATTCAGTTGGCTCACCTTTTTTAAGGCGTACGCTTTCAAAGAGCTTTTTTCTTTCTATGTGTACAAACAAGTTAAAAACTTATAGTAGATACTTACTTTTTCTCTCGTTTGCCCGCGCCCGTATCTCTGAACCCTTTGGCAAATGGATTGTTGTCGATTTTTAATTGTGTTATCTGCAAACAAAATTATGTTATTAGAATATATTATGTTATCAATATCGATACCACATAACTACTAAACTCTTAAAAAAAAGTCAAAAATTATCGGATTGATAAGAGAAAGACAAAAAAAATTTTTTGTACGAACATATGATCGTTACTTTATCTGATTGAATATTACTCGTGATTGCAATATTTTTTTTTATTTGTCATATGAATCTATTAATCGTGTCGTGATAGCCCAGAGCGCAACGAACCTGTCTCAAATTTATAAGGCCATATGGCCATGGTTCGAACCCGGGCGTGTACCAATGAGTTTTTCTGACTTAAGTACATTAACTATCACTGACTTCGTGCCTCGGAGAACACGTTAAGCAGTCGGACCCGGACGCTGTCAATATGGCGGTCGTTACAATCCCCAACCCGTAGTGGAGTAGCGTGGTGGATTTAAGCTCCAAACCCCCTCCTCGCCCGGGGGGAGGCCTAAGCCCCTGCAGTAGGGTAAAATGGGCTGATGATGATGGAATCTATTAATACAAACTATTCCAGTAGAACAATAATAATAATAATTTATTTTGTCAATAACACCATTTAGGTAGGTATACAAAATTGAAATAGGCACCGAACACAATGCAATACTATTTTCACAACAAAATCACCCACAATAAAACTATTCACTATAAAATAATTTACAAATTATATGTCAAAAAATTCGCTGATTGAATAATAAGAATTACTCAGTAAAGTAGTCTCTGTCTCTCAGTAGCTATTTTGTTGAACTGGTCTCTATTTCTATTGGTATCTAGTATATTTCTATTTATTAATTGAATTAGTATTGTATTATAAGTGTACCTATACATGTTTTTTTGTCATGTAAGTTTTTATAAAATAAATTATTATTATTCTTAACAAATAAAAGTGTCATTTAAGGGTATTCAATGTGAAGTGTAAACTATAATAATTTTATAACCTATATAGCTACAGAAATGTCTGTATAAAATTAGTAGTTTGCTGATTGTCTTGGTACGCGGTTCTTAAGTCTTTGTGATTAAATGGGTCCTAATGTTTCATTGAATCAGGCGTGTACTGGCGACACGCCCACAAACTCGTGAGAATTGGTCGAGCTCAGGGCACGCGAGTGATTTAGAAACACGGGTGAGCCCGCCACTGTATATAAACATGGATGTTTATATAGATACGTTCGTTATCTTAGTATTTCACTAATGTTTAAAACAGGTCAACACTTTAATTACATTACGTTATTCACACTACATTACATAAATTACATTTATGCATCATACTAGTAAATTATAATCGTAGATGTAGTACATACAGATACCGCGTTGTGATAACAAAAATGTAAGCAAAAACTATACGCCGCGAACGAAATATATGCCAGTTGATGTTTTGAAATATTCACTGTGAAATAAAATTTAGTGAGACCCACATGTGAAATTCGTACTAAAAAAGAAAATGACTTATGGTCAGTCTAATCTATGAGTCTGTTATTATGGTCGATTTTTGATCGTTTCAAAGTATAGGATGCTCCATCTTTATGATTCTTTATCTAAGATCGAGATGTATATTCTAGAATTTGTTCAGTGCTCACCTTTTCATTTTGATACGCCGTCACTGCGATGAATTCCGTCTCCTTGAAGACGTAAGTGCGGAAAGTGGAGTACGGCAGCTTGAGGATGTCGTTCGCTCGCACCAGATGAAACCGCGGCTGGTACTTGTGCATCGAGTTCAGGATCGTCTGCGTAACACACTTCAAGTGATTTAGGATTGTGTTCAGTAAAATTACGGATTGTAAATATAACGCTATAGCTGTGTCCACGGGATTACTTCGTTGGGATCTTAGATTGAGTAAAGTTCATTTAATGGAAAATATAGAGCAAGCAAATACACTTAGTTAGAGGTCATAATATAAAAACCATATTTCATTAATTTAATATTCTGAAGTATTGAGTATTTAGTTGAGGTGTAGATTTCTCTAATTAATTTGGTTTAAGTTCTAGGTATACCTAAATATCGGTAACGTATAGAAAATCTGTTAATTCACAGGAATCGAAACCAGAATTTGAAAAATGTTGGAGATTAAGTACAAATATGTAATACAGATAGCAGCATGGCAATATGGTATATTTCATTTCATGTCATTGTATAGCAATCATAAAATATTTTTAGCAGCATGTAGCGACCAGGGTGGCTTCATTATAGCTCATTATCGCAGCTCGTGAATGAAACATGAGGATCACGACCTCGTAGGTGGTTGTTAAAAGAAACCACCCTTAAATAGCGAACGCAGGCTGCCAATAACTATCTGCTTCGAAATTATAACGTAATTCCTTTTTTTTTACTATGAAAGAAACAATGTCGTTTATTTTAATTTTTAAACACACTAAATAATTAATTCATATCATTTTAAAGAATAATTGATAAGTATATAATTCTAAAACGCCGTAGTAAACATACACTAGTGTAGGTCGCCTCAAACTTTATGGCGGATCGGAATACAACGCTATAAGCGTGCTTGCGCAGGTACAGTCATATACCCCTCGCTTCACTGCGTCTCGCTACATCTAAAACTGGTTACTGCGACGCGACTTGTGCCTATGTTTGGATTCGCCATAAAGTTTGATTGGAATTGTACAATAGCGACAAATTCAGTAATATGGATTGTAATCCGCGTCTTCACCACATTTCGAGAAGATAGAACAATTATGATGCATTTATTTATTTTATTTCAAATGTAAAATTTTGCGCTTTTGTTAACCTATGCGATTTTTCATGAAAAAGATCTGAAATTATGTAAACTGTGGAGTTATTAGAGAAGGACCGAGTGACTTTACTGTAATAAGAATTTATCTATGAAAACAATGAAAGTAGTTACTTCCACGATAAAAATCATCGAAGTATTAACATCACTTTTCGAGCGTTCTATGGAGGAAGCAATAAGTTTGATGAGGCGAACGAGAGTAAAATTTCACTTCCAATCTTGATCTTTTGTGACAACTGCATGTCTTGTTTTGTAGCATCCGAACACGTACTCCCGCACATTGGCAACATATTGTGTTTTTATATAAAAAATGTTTTGTTTTCTTTGTTCCATAACGGCGCGATAACGAAGTGCATAGGGACCTCCGTTATTAAAAAAAATTTATGTCATTAAATGAAATGAGAACACGAAAACGATTTGGAGGTAAAAAAATATTTTACAGGTTTTTTACAGATATTGCAACTGTAGGTACTTATTACTTATGTCAAATTACTGTCAACTTAAGCGTGGGATCACACAGTATGACCAAATAAATAATTTAGTATTAGAATGCTCCCTGCCATGTTAAGTAATAACTTGAATTTCCCCAGTTTCCTTTAAGCCCTAGCCACACCTATAGCGGTGGCGACAGACGAATAATAAATCTATGTAGCGTGTATGACAAAACCGGAAAAAAACAACTTGTTTGGAAAAAAATTCAAATAAGCACTACAGATTACATTAAAACAGATTGGTTGTACACCTAGTGAAAGGTCACGTTTTTCGTTTAGATATCGAAAAATTAATTAAATTACATAAATAAAATAAAATAATGTTGATACTTTATATTGAAACTTAAATGCTTATAATAAACTAGCTTACATGTTACACCACTTCTCCTCAGTATATTTAAATATTAAAGATTGGTAAACTTCGCGTTTCAGTAACGATAATATACGCCTGCTGCGAGCTTAGCCAATCCTAGAGCTACTCGGTTTTATGAGCGCGTCGCCAAAATATACGAAATTTATTGAAACACGACGGCTGTGCGCTGATTTTTAGATTATATTAGGTCAGGTGGTACGACTTCACGTGTTGTAAATATTTTCAGCCTTAAAGTAACGAAATTGACAACACAGTAGGTACATTGCGAGTGTACAATTTTAGTTTAGTTCCATCTGTTGCCGAACTAAATAGCGGGTTCGATTCCCGCCCTGAAAAATATTTGTGTGCATGAACATGTCTATATGTTCCATGTGAGGTTGTAAAACATCTATGTATGTATTAATTATAAAGAATATTTAAGTATGGATATCAATTGTCTAGTAGATAAACAAAATATAAGCTCAGTTTACTTTGAGACTACTTAGATGGACCTGTGTGGGATATCCCAGATTTTATTATTTTATTCATATTATGATATTATTCATTCGTTCGTAAGTTGGATCATTATCATCTAAAATACGTTCACTTGTTCTGTAATAAAATTAATATTTTAAATTATTAAAACTGTAAATGTAAACTACAAATTAAGTGTTTTTCTGTATTTTTATAAACATGAAATGGTTCTGAACTTTATGTTAATGTTTTCGTCGTTTTACTGTCCTATCGAAATGAGGACGCTAAAATAAATCGAATCGATCGCGCCTCTTATGGTGTCGCCAGGGGTTACCATAATCACCACGCTGGTTGACCCTCGGAATCGCTCACAAAATTACGCGCCATTACGTATTTATTATGATATGCGTCACTGTACTTATGGGATTCGAGAAATTTTTTGTTCCCCCATCTTTATAGAAAATATGATTAATATTCGTTGTGGTAAAAACTTTTAATATCAATCCGGCGCAGTATTTCTTACCCAAAAATGCAATAAATTTACATACAAATACAGATGGTTAAAAATATTGAGTTTGGGCAAGTAGAAGAAGGCCATAGGGCCATGGTTCGAATCCGTGCGTGTACCAATGAGTCTTTTTGACTTAAGTACATTAACTATTACTGACTCCGTGCCTCGGAGAGCACGTTAAGCAGTCGGTCCCGGACGCTGTCAATAGATGGCGGTCGTTACAATCCCCAACCCACAGTGGAGTAGCGTGGTGGATTTAAGCTCCAAACCCCACTCACCCTGGGGGAGGCCTAAGCCCCTGCAGTGGGGTAAAATGGGCTGATGATGATGATGATGAAGTAGATATGAAATTTACTACAAGCAAAGAGACATTCGTTGATCATATATACAATTACATATACTAGTATGTTATAAAAAAACATATAAATATTCCTTATCGATGTAACTTGCCTACTTAAAGTTCCTCACTAATTTATACTTCGAGAATTAAAGAAAGTGTGTCACTACTAAGTAGATAATATTAGTTTCTTTTTTTTGACTCTCAGTATTTCACTTAGTTCACTTTCGGTTAATCTTTCATATTTACTCTTTATATATCTCTCTATAGTGCAACAGTTTATCTTAGAAGGTTCGGGAAGACGAATATTATCAATTAAATTTCGATTTTGCGTAGACTTCGCGCAGGGTTGTCAAATTGTTTTTTTTTTTGTTTTACAATAGTAAACATCTGTGTGTATGAATAAGTACTATTTATGGAATATGACAAATAGTTATATTTTATTTGATTATTGCAGATAGGTAATTAATTTTTGTCATTAAATGTTATAAGCATTATTCAATAGAAAACTAACAAAAACGGCCACATTGCGGCCATGTTAAATACAAAAAAAAAAGGAAAAATGCATCTAGCAGCCCACGCTTAGGCGCATAGATTTTTTACAACAAATATGTATTCAGCAAATGAGCTAATGAAAATCGTAGTTTTTCCAACACTAAATTCATTTTATAGTCTTCGATACCTCTTTGTAGCAATTAGTAAGTAATAATAATAATAATACATGGGACGCTGTGTGGGACTTCTCACACAGCGCCATTTAACCCCAAAGTAAGCTAGTACTATGCTTGTGTTATGGGTTACTAGAAATCGGATATACATACTTGGTACCTTGGTACTTGGCTTGGTACCCAAAACAGAAGCTAATGCTTAGTTTGGGACCTAGACGTTGTTGTGACGTATACGTTATTATTATTATGTTATTATACTTAAATATTCTTTAAATATATACGTATATAAGTATTTTTGCGAAGACACAACATACATATAAAGTATAAATTGTAAATTTCATACAAAATGTGCGTTAACATAGCATTACCTACAGTAAGTCAACTCGTCTATCCAGACAGGTCAATGGTGGAATATGAGACGAGGCAGTGAAGACGTATACGCATGCAAGGTACGTATATACACTTGAGATATGTCCCGAACAACTTAGCGGTTCGGTAGTTTATCGTACGTTGGTTGCAGATTACTTTAGAAAGAAAAGGAGAGCAACACGTACAAACGCGACAAAAGAGACAGTTATATAGCTACATTTTGTATAGTAGTCAACGTGGGCGGAGTCGCGTGCAAAAGTTTGTATGAGAAATGATCGTCCCCCAGACCGCGCGGCGTTTGTTTAAAAGAATGCATTTGTATGCAAAACTAAAATTAACATTCCGTTCTGGCATTCGTGCAATCTGGGCATGCGACGAATCAATATGCATAGCCCGGCGGCGTGACTGCGCCGCGGTTTATCTATTCAATGCAATATCTGTTATCCTGTCGACTGAATTCTATAAAGTCCGGAAAAATACTGGCCAGTTTGATTTAAGCAGATTTTTACCACGGTTTAAAAATATTAGGGCGCCTACAAACCTATTCAGTTCAGTATGCTTTGATTATTTAATGCCTGGGTGGACCTTATCAATACAATGTTAACCAAAATGATAGGCAACTTTTACGTAGATACTTGCGTGTGTAATTCGACAGACCACATACTCTCGTTACACCATACTAACCATGTACAAACCGTCTCTATGCAAATGAATTATAACCGAACGGTTAGGTGGTATTTATATCTACGTTTTTCGACGGAGACTCTCTATCCAGACATTATATATAATGAAAGTGAGCATGATTCGACACGTCCAGGCGCCATTAATAGCTGAACGGGGAGGAAAAGCTACTCGGTGCCGTCGTACACATGTCTGGATCGGATGCAGTCGGTAGGTATAATATGAATTCGACCCTAGTCTAGTTCAAAAGTCTAAAAACGTATACATTTTTGCTAAAGAAAATAATAGTATGAGTGAAGCAATGCGTTCGAAATGACGCTTTCATATCCGCACGTAAACAATTGCGAAATTTATAAGAAAATTAAATTACAAAGTTTTCTTTTAACATTGAAAATGTTTATCGGATCGTTTTCGTGGGGGAGTCTAATTCGGCTATATTTACAAAATTTATAATGTTAGACGAAAGGCAGTGATGTCCAAAATTCAGAGGCTTGTGGTAGGTACATCGTATCATACCAATTTAAAAAAAAAATCAGTTTGTAACTATTTTCGGAAAATCGAAAATGGTGAACAAAAATGACGAAATTTCCCGATTTTTCGGACAAAAAGTTGATTATTTGAAAATCGAAAGCCAATATCGAAAAAAAGCTTCCTAGTCAAATAGATTGTCTACCGTCTGAAAAAAAAAGAAATTTTGGAATTGCTCGAAAACTGTGGGATGGGCAAGTGCCCTTTTCATTGAATGATTATCAGATCAGTTACCCCGAAGAGTGATATTCAGCTATAATTCAGAAAGTTATAAAGGTAGACGAGAAAGACAGTAAGTGTCAAAAGATGCAGGAGCTCGTGGGCCATCGTATGGTACCAAATTTTTGAAAATTGATCATAACTTTTTTCGAATAATTTATTAAAATTGTTTGATAAAAAAGTGTAATACGCTTTTATTTTTGATGTTCATTTTCAATATCCTATGACAGTTAAGAGAAGCGCGAAATCTGTAGAATTTTTTCGTAAATACCCAACTTGTGAACTATTAATTTTGAAAATATTAAATACAGATTCTTCTTAAAGAGGATCTCCAGTAAAAAAAATTTCCCGGAAAAAAAACTTCCGAAACTCTACCTCTATTATTAGAAATTTTGAGTTTTAAGACGTTACGATTATCTAAAACGAAAATAATAAATATTTTTCATTCTATTAAATATTAATTGAAAAAAAATTTTATGCCACTATTTAGATACTCATTTGTAGAAACAATATCGCGATATAAAAACAATTTATCGGATTTTTTATAAAATGACCCTCATGTTAACTAACGTTTTTTTTTAGAAATTCCATTTATATTTCACAAATCGGATGATTGTTAAACAAAAGCGACTAAAAGTATTTAGCTTCGTGGAATCGGCTTTGTGACAATTATTACTTACTAGATTATGAGATTGCGATGTTTTTAATTATTACAATCGATAAGTTATTGATAAAGTTCTTTGAGCTGAGAAAAATCTAAAAAAAAAAAAATATGAAGAGATGTTAAAAATTGTTTACCAGTTATTATGTACAAAAATACTATTACATTATATTTATTAATAAATTTTTAGTCGTATCTGTTTAAATGAATTTCGTAGATAAACAAATAGATAAATTACTGGTTGGTATATAAGATCAATCTGTGCTGTGAGAAAAGTGTTCACCACAAGTAAAGTAATGGATGGCCGACTGCATAAAATGAAGGAAAGAATACGCTGCAGTCTCATATATGGTTCTTGTTGTATGTTGTATTAGGCATCCATTGCTCTATTGATAGCGATTCGAACCATTATTATGAAGTGTAAAGAACACTTTTTTCAGTGGCTGCTCGGCTGGTGTTACGAACGAGTAAATTAAAATTTAAAAAAAAAATTATTCGAAAATTCAACAATGAAAAAACTCAAAATTTTTATGCATTAGGTACCTGCATTACACGCACTTACTGAGATTTACAAAAAACAATTTAAACCGTATAAAAGTACGAATTGGTTAGAAGCCCTCTTCTGCGTTTACCTACCGTCTAACCACTCATACTCTAGCTAGCTGGTGTAAGATGACGACTTTCAGTCCGCGAGGTCCCCGCGCCCGGTCTTCACCCCCGCGAATTTGTGTTTGACATTTTCGATACTGTGAAGTGACATTTATGACTCAATTAAAACCAAACGCTACAGTCAAATTTATTTACTCTATGATTTAAACAGATAAATGACAAAAATAGTACTTAAGGAAATATTTGAAAAATTGTTGATTTTAATTTAAAAATGTTCTTCAATTGGAAATTTTTGCTGTGTCCAATATATAGTCAAAATTTAAAATATTAAATTAATGCATTGGAACTTTTAATACTTTGAAACAAATTGTAGTCCCTATTTCAACGAGATAGTGCGACGTTGTTTATTGGTTAATCGAAGAGAGGGGGCCTTCTCTTCGTTAGCCTCAATTAGGTTTAATTCGATCACAACCAAATTGACCGCTGTCGGGCAGTTCCCCGCCACGCACTAATTGTAGTTATTGAGCAATTTTATTAATATGATTAAAAAATTTACTTTGCAGAAGACGAAATTCTAGATCAGATGTCGAATAATCCATTACTTTGGCAATTCAGAAACAAAAAGGTCGTTGAGTTGGTTTGACCATATGGAAGGAATAATGAAAGTAGAGTGTCGAACGAATTTATTGAGTGAGTGTGTGTGACGGAAGGGTCGGTAAGGGGTTCTCTACACTGAGAAAAGTACTATAGTGAATTTAGATTGTATTATGATGGTTTTACTATCAGTGAAGCAATTAATGATCGGGATCATCATAAATATGAGGAAACCGAGGAAGAAAAACTATACGTCATCATAATTACATTACAGGAACCATAATTTAAATGACTGACCTGTTGACCGAGTGGTTAGAGACCCTAACTGCGGAGGCGAGGGTAGCGGGTTCGATCCCCGTACGGGACAAATATTTGTGTGCATGAACATGTCTATTTGTTCCGTGTCTGGGTATAAAAGTATCCATTAATGTATACATTATAAAACTTTGGGACTAGATGGCGCTGTGTGGGACGTCCCAGATATTATTATTATCACATAATTTCCGCTGACGCATATTTTTTACGCTTTATTATAGTTTTTTATATTTCTAGTTAGTAGTTTTTTAATCTAGTAGTTTTTTATTATGACACCCACATGCATTGCTTGACTGATGAACACTTTTCTCAGGGTTGGAAAATATATATGGGTCGAATTGGCGACATTAAAGAATGATACGATTTTAAAAGCATCAGAAACTGAAGGGCCTGTATGAAACTGTTAGCACCTAATGTCGACGAAGCGAATAAAGTATTAATATGGAAAAATCATACTAAGAAAACAGGTAAGTGTCCCTATATGACTCCTTAAAAACAGCAATAAAATGAACAGATGATTAACTACCCTTGGGAAATAACTGAAAAACAAATTCTTGAACATTTTGAAATGTCAGGGCGAATTTCTAATTCGGTTCTGGAATATTTCATCACTTCAAATATCTCAGTTTTCAAATTATGACTATCGATGTCGATTGTCGATGTAACCCATCCCTGATCCACTTTCCTAACACTAAATCGTTTCAGGTTCGTGTATCAAAAAACAAATAAATGTGGATTCAATGGGACTCGTAGAATAATAATAATAATAATAATGTATACATCACAACAACGTCTATGACCCAAACTAAGCTTTAGCTTGTGTTTTGGGTACCAAGCGAAGACACCACATACATATAACGACCAAGACCCGGTACCAGTAGGTATCAATATTCATCATATAAATACTGACCCGACCTGGGATTCGAACCCGGGACCTCCAGCTTCGTAGGCAGGGTCGCTACCCACTAGGTTAAGCGGTCGTCAGAATTAACAAGAGAGAAGGAATTAGTCTTATAGAGAGAGCGCTACGAAAACATTGACCTACTCATGTCACTATGAAAATTAAATGTCAACTTTTAATTTTCATAGTGATATGAATAGGTAATAAAAGTAAACGTATATACGTGTAACCATTGTACGCATGTCCATAGGTACAATGGCTGGTATGTATGTCCGTATATACAGACCCCGCTATAAAAAATAGAAATAAGAGTTGCAAGGTGGGCTTTTTTGTTTGGGTTACTTTTAAGTTTCTAGCTATTTATTTAATATTGGCCATTTTTTATAGGTACCTAGTTAATTTTAGTTTCTTAATTAGATTTAAATTTAGAGTTATATCAAATATTTATATGTATATTTATTCAAAGAAATATTTCTGATATCCTTAATAAAAATTATACTCCACAAGTAAAAAATAGGCACTATATATCAAATATATACATGTCGATATCCTGAAATGTTTGCTGTGAAATAGAATTTAGAGTGAGAAACATGTGAAATTATATTTCATGCATAATTTTCAAAAATGTTTAAGACTAGGACATCGACGTATGGTGAGTTTAAACACTAAGTCCGACATTTTGGCCACGTTTTATGATCGTTTCGAAGTAAGAGATAATCCATCCTGTTTATCATGCATCTAAGATTGTATCTAATATCTGAAAACTCCGTTCCTGGAAATTCATTCTTTCCATTGTATAAAGATGACACCATAAATAATTTAATTTTTTAAATGATTAATATTCTGCATTTGATTCGCTAATTTCGGAAGTGTCCAGTTTCGGAAGCTATAGTCCTAGTATAGTCACTCTATAGTCCTAGTACAGTCACTCTATAGCCCTGGTACAGTCACTCTATAGTCCTGGTATAGTCACTATATAGTCCTAGTATAGTCACTGTATAGTCCTGGTACAGTCACTCTATAGTCCTGGTATAGTCACTCTATAGTCCTAGTATAGTCACTGTTTAGTCCTGGTATAGTCACTCTATAGTCCTAGTATAGTCACTGTATAGTCCTGGTATAGTCACTCTATAGTCCTGGTATAGTCACTCTATAGTCCTAGTATAGTCTCGTTCGTACCCTTATTAATTTTTTAAATGGTTGGTTATTTAATATACTGTATTTGATTCGCTAATTTTGGAAGTTTATGTGACGAACCGTCGTATCCACTCTATAGTCCTAGTATAGTCACTCTATAGTCCTAGGATAGTCACTCTATAGTCCTAAGATAGTCACTCTATAGTCCTAGTATAATCTCGTTCGTACCCTTATAAGATCATCCTATTTAAGTACAGCTGATAAAGTGTTACAGATTTTGATGCTATCAAAGTAGTAATAAACACAAAATAATATCTTAGATCACACATTCTCGAGCCTGCTTGCTGTGCTTTAAAAAAGAACTGTAACGAACCACAAAATGTAGTAATTCCGAAAGCGATAACAATAAAATAGCATCGGATCGGACTGTTGGCCGCTCCTTGAGCTTAATTAAGGAACTTTTATTCCTGAGCCCAATTTCTTTATTTAACGGCTGAACAACAAATTAATATGTAAATCAAGTGGCCCGGTGGTCCGTGTTGGGGCGCCGGCGTTATCGATTCGATGTACCAAAGTCGAATTGAAAATAATCTATCTAGTTGTAAGAACATCATCAAACTTAGTAATAAATGGCTTAATACTTAATAGTAAATAAGAAAATGTAGGATTTATAGGGTTTTGATGGAGGTTTTGAAATGAAGTATTATTACAGTGGAATAATTAAGATGAAATCTTCGTTTGCGTATTGATCTACGTTTATAGGTATTTATTGCGTAAGTTGAAGTAGATATGAGCATTTACTTACTATGCGAGGTACCTAGTATAACGGATTTTCGATAAAATTGCTAACCTATAATTATATTATGTCTTTGAAAAATTTATCGAAAAATGTTCAAATATCACATGGAATTATCCCGGCACTAACAAAACTAAACTAAGTGGATATAAGGCACCACGGTCGGTCTGGCTTCAACTTTTAGTGTTTCTAATTTTATAGCAGTTTAGAAAATAATGAATGTCTTTGAAACGAAGTTGGACGTGTGGTAAAGTACCTACTTGAAAATGACTGCGGTTTGATTATACAATTATGTTAGATGTATAGGAGACTACATTTGTATTTTAGCTGAATTTGTAGTCTGAAACTGTTCCGTCGATTGTGGCAACTTTACCATATTTTTGAACTAATTTTTAAATTAATCCGAAACAAAATAACTTTTTTTAAAGTCATAAACTAGTATTTGTTGATTATTTATTTATGAATTATATTTTTAACCTTATACCGTATAAAGCCTGGGAATAACAATCTTAGAAACACTTTAAACCATTAGGTAAAGATGGCACGATAGTGGTAACTTTACCTAGTTGCAGAATCTGAACAAAACTACAATGTTTTAACATCTGCAGGTAAAGATGCCTTCATAGTAAGGCAATAATAGAATTTAAAAGAATATAGAAATGAATACCATTTTAATTATAGCAACATTACATCGTAGGTAATGTTGCCTCGAGTTTTTTTCAAATCTTCATACATGACGTGTATGAGATATAGGGTTGGCACAATTTAATCGTGTCAAAATGAATCGAAAAGGGAAAATAAAATTATTATTTTAAATGTAATAAGTTTTAATAGCAAATCTTTTATTATAATATTAAAGTAAGAAACAAACAATTTTTAAAAACAAAAAAAATATTTATCACTTTATTTTTTTTTGTCTTATGGTAGGTACCTTATGAGAGTTTTACATTTTTGTTAGAATCAAATTAAAAGTAAATGGAATCTTCGTCGTCCATTAGAGTGAACTTTATAGGATCTTCAGATATTTGAAGCAATCGTATCGGTTTTACTATAATGGTTTCAGGCACGTTATCAATGTCTTCGCGTTTGGGTTGAATAAATATGTGTGTATCATTTTTATTTATTGTCTTGAAATATGATATCCTGTAACAGTTTTCAACGTTCTCTATGATGTCTTTGATGACGCCACAATAGTATTTCCATTTTTGCCGCATGAAATATCGTGCCAGAACTGTCTGACCCAAATTAAATTGATCCTTTTTGGTGTTTGAAAAGTCATTTTTCTCTGATATATTTTCTTTTTCTCTGACATGAACTGTTTCAATCCTTTTTTGGGCATTAATTTGTCTTTCTTTTGCAACTAATATTTTATCTTCTTCTTGGGTTATTATAATCTTTGGGTCGATATTTTCTATTTCAGTCTTGTATAGTTGGTCTCTTTCTTCCGTTTCATTATCTATCACTTTTTCTTCATTCTTTCTCTCTTCGTGTTGTTCTAAATACTTGCTTTCCATTTCTTCTTCTTGTTTAGATAGTACTTTTTTATTTACCTGTTGTAAAATTTCTTCTTTTTGGTTGATATATACTGCGTTCGGTTTAAGTTTTTCTTCATGTAATGTCTGTTTTTCTTTTGTAATGCCTATTTTTTGGTATGTGTGTTTTATGTCAGTCTTGTAATAGTGATTATTCTCTTTCTTTTCTGGATTCCCTAATTCTGAGTCTTTGTAAATATAAATGTCATTTATCGGAGAAACAGCACTTTCTGTTTCTACAAGTTTTGTTTTCGGTGACGATATCTCATTTTCTTGCATTTTTATTTTCTCTATCGTGTTATATGTGTTAGTATTATCACGCAATATTTGTGGGTCGTCGCGCCTTTCTCTTTCTGTATTGTGGATTCGTGAATCCTCTGCCTGTTCCTCGTTATCACTATTATTGTTATCACTGAGATAACCTATTGCATTTACTTCAACATTAACCTTAGTGAAATCAGTTGAATTGTCAAAAGTGATAAAATTGTCATTTTCCTTTTTACTACTTTTTTGTTGTTTCCTTTCTTTATTATAAGATAATTTTGGTGTTTCATAATCATTTGTGATCTGATCCATATCTTCGATTTCAGTTTTATCGGGTAGATAATCTTGCACTTCTGCGACATTAGGATCATAGTCTACGGTTTCATCGACACCAGGATCATAGTCTGATGAATCACACAGCTGTATTGTACAGTCAGAATTACTGGATTCTGAACTAAATCTTGTCTTTCTACTGCCAGTTTTTGTTTTTTTAGTAAAATGAACCGATCTTTTTTTTACTTTGTCTACTCCATTTTTATTTGCTGCTTTTCGTGTTCTTTTCCTTTGTTGTGTATGGTCTGTTCTTTTTTCATTCACTGTTTCTTGGTGTCTTTTCCTTTTTTGTGTATTTATTATCTGTTTTTCAATGTCCTGTACTTTTGAAATGTCTTTATCCGTCACCTTCATTTTCTCAAATACATCTTCGTTTCTCTTAAACTCTTTTGCTGGTTTGATAACAATGTTGTTGAGGATCTTAATCTTACTATTTTTCACTCCTGATAGTCCAGCTTCAGGTTCATCAGTCAAAGAGTTGACTTTTAAGTTTTTCTTTTGTTTTTTAGTCGGTTTTAACAATTGCAATTGCTGAATATCTAAACTTGATACTGATTTGCCAGGCGGCAAGTTTAATTTGCTATTTTTGCCTCTTTTGATAGGATTGGGTTGTTTGGTTTCTTTCAAATACTGAAGCAACGACTGATCGACGTCATATTTGATTTCCTCTTCAAATTCAGGTAATTTTTTGTATATTTGGTACGGGTTGAATGGGCTGATCCCCGTTGCCTTAAAACCACTTTTTACGTTCTCACTGTTTATATTCGCAGCTGCCATCAATTGCTTTAATAACAGAGGAAAATGGCTTTTATTTAACGAAGTCTGACTGGGATTCTCAACTTTATATTTTAATAGAATTTGTCTCCATGACTTCTTTAGGGGCCCGAAGAAAGCTACGTCCAGTGGCTGTGCTATTTGGGTCGATCTGGAAGGCAGAAACACAAATCTAATTTCATGTGTTTCACATAATTCTACAACATCGGGATTCAAGTGGCTTGATAAGTTGTCGCCAATGACAAGCTTTGATCCGTTGAGCTGTCTTGCCCAGGGAATTACAATTTTCGTGAACCAGTCAAAGAATGTATTTGAATCAAACCAGCCGCTGCTTGTACGATTGTAGATGGCTCCTTCCGGTCCATCCGAACACCACTGGGTCCACAAATTTGCTGATTTGTACACCACATATGGCGCTAAAACTTTTCCATCGGCAGTGCCAGCAAACATTAATGATATACAACCCTTAGTATGATTCATTATACGCTCTGGGTATTTCACCCCGCGGCGGAAAATACATTTTTTAGTACCTGGATCATCCGAGACGTTGGTCTCATCATAATTGAGGATGTTGGCAGGTGGAATATTTTTAACAGACTCCTTTAAATTTTCAAAATAGGTCTTGAACTCTTCCATAGTTTTCTCAGCTCGCGCTTTGGTAATATTTTGAGTTATTCTTAGGGTGAGTCGTTCTTTGTTGCGCTCTAAGAAGTTTCTGACCCACCACTCTCCCGGAGGTTTTTCATTAAAGACATGTGTCTTATTATTTTTCTTTAAATAATCAAAAACTGCCAGTCTTAATTCCAACATTGACAGTGGAGATCCAAAGTCTGCTGCTGCTATGAGCACATTAACAAATTTCGTTTCTTCTTCATTAGACAGACGGAAATGCGGGCCAGGTTTATCACAATGAAGTTTTTTCGCTCTTTTTTCGATAGTTCTTCTAGGAATATGAAACTGCTTTTCGGCGTCGTACGAAGAAATCTTTTTGTTTTTTACTAATTCAACTGCCAACTGCAGCATCTCTTCGGAATAATTTTTATAAGATCGCGCGCCTAGTCGTCGCCTGTTTCTTTTGACAGGATTTTTCTTTCCCATTTTTCGTTTAACTGTAACAATTATGTGTAGTGTAACATTAGTAATTAAGTACTTATGCATATTAATAGGTAGATACCTAAATACGTCCTGCCAGTTCGTAAATACAGTATGCCTATTTATAAATATCAAGTATTTTTACGTTTTTTACACCTAAGATTTATTATTCCTAAAGTCATCATGTCAGCTACAAAACATCCGCCGCTGAAAATTGGCCACACTGAGGCTCAATACTTTACTTTTCCACAATGACCGATCGCATTCAGCATTTTCGCGCGATCTTCACCAGATCATTGGTTCATATTGTGGGGACATAACTACGCTACGTCTTTCGGGCCGTGGGTGTTACTCCAAAACTTTTGTGCTCCACCGGCCGTCACTTCACTTCACTTCATCAGCCCATTTTTTACCCCACTGCAGGGGCTTAGGCCTCCCCCAGGGTGAGGAGGGGGCTTGGAGCTTGAATCCACCACGCTGCTCCACTGCGGGTTGGGGACTGTAACGACCGCCATCTATTGACAGCGTCCGGGACCGACTGCTTAACGTGCCCTCCGAAGCACGGAGTCAGTGATAGTTGTGTACTTAAGTCAGAAAAACTCATTGGTACACGCCCGGATTCGAACCATGGCCTTATGGGGCCATACAAATCTGAGACAGGTTCGTTGCGCTTTGGGCTATCACGACGACACCGGCCGTCAGTACCATTATAATTAGGTGCCTACGTAATGATATAAGCCGTAAATACATAATAATGCAAAACTAATTGAAATGTATATTTATACTCCAACATAAACATATTTTATGTGTACCTAGAAAAACTAAAGTAAATTTATTTGGATTTTGGACAGAATTAATCGGTATTACTTTTTCCTATTTCGTTTTTTTTTTGTTTCTATTATCTGACATAAGTGACATACCTAGGTAGATATGTTATGCAAACTAAGAAATTTTGACAACCCTAGGAGTAGGAAAAGTTGCCACGGTACCAGGCGTGGTAACTTTACCTAACCTCAAACAACATTACCTATCCCGATAACTCTAAAAATAATCGAATTACAGTCTTAAAAATGAAGTTTCCATGGACAAAGGAATATAATATTTAGGATTTAATGCAAATCACTTACCTTCTATTAGTTTTTCTTTTTAAAAATCCAAATTTTGTTAGTTAATTCACACGACACAATTTATCAACACTGAAGAAAAATGACAATATTTGGACTTCTGTAAGTGTTGCCAGCGTAAAACTTTTTTTATGTTGCCATAGTTTTGTAAAGAATCTACCATTTTATCAAAAACTGTCCTGTGACTGACATGCTTAAAGAAACTGAACAATTATCAACTCTGGGTACTCGTAGGTAAAGTTGCTCAGGAAAAGTAAAGTTGCCACATTGTACGGTTTAAAAAAACATTGTCGAATGATTTTTTTAAAGGATAAAATAATTGATATAATTACGTATTAATTTAAAAAACAATTGTTTATAAAATACAATCATTTATCGAAGTCAATACAAACTATTTTTATTAAGAATTAAGTTCCGCTATCTGACGCTAGATGGCGAAATATATGTTTAATTACTGAAATTACTGAACTGTATTTACGCAATTTGATTAGATGCTTGTGAATTTAATATTGAGTTATTTAAGTCAGTATTTTTATAATTATTAAATAAATCGAATTCATACAAGTGCTTTATTTAAAAAATTATAACGTAGCACCTACATACACATATAGTAGGTATATTTCAAATAATTTACTTAGCAATGGTATTTTGTTTGTAAATCTTATGTAGATTTTATAACCAGTCACAGAATTCTGTAAATTGCAATGCATTAGGTAGTGAGCAAGCGGCGTACCCACTACCATGCCACTACACTCGCGCCAAGTGGCTAATTCACGCGCCATAACTCATATCAACTAACCGATACCAGACGACGGAGTCGATTCAAACATATGCATCTCTTTCGCACTTCCATAAATCGTGAACACGGTCAACTCCTTTCTTTTTTATGTTCATTGAAATCTTATTTTGAATTTTATTCGCACAGGGGCGTGGATGCGGTTCGAGATGTCGCATTTTCGCTATCCCACTTCTTCTTGCGTGTACTGGATTCGTGGTCTTTTTCTAGCTTTTCGTAATTTCAATTCCTGTGACGGCATCGAAACGTGGCTTGAGTTTGTAACAATTCCGTTTTTGTTGCATCGATTGGAATGCAACTCATGCGAAATCGAATTCAATGACATAGAATCGTACCAAGTTGAGTTTTTTTACAAACAGTATATTCATTAAGGCACCAATCAATCGTAGGTAGTCAAAATTATATACTAATAACTCTAAAATAGAGTTTAAAAAAAACTACAATATATATATTAATTAAAACTTAAATTAAAAAAAAATTCAATAAACCTCATTACCAAATAAATAAAAGTATCAAAACTCTTCTAGAAAATGTAAATTATCTTCACACTAAATAAGTTCTTAAAAATTAAATTTTTATATTTTAAATTTTTTGAGCTTAATAAAACTGTGTTTGGCATATATTTTTCGAATAATCAAACAATTATTGAATTTTTAAAATAAAATATAAATAAGCAAGTTTTATGCTTAAAGTTTTTTTTTAGTTTAAAATTCTCCGATCACGTAGTGATATCGTCAGTAACGAACTCGTGGCGTTTGTTAACAAAGGGCCTATTTAATCTGATTATGTAAAATCGATGCGGTAACATGGCACGAATCAAATTACCCGCCGGTGAACGTCGCTTTTATTTGTTTACCTTTTTTTACTTCAATATGGCCGGCCGCCGCGTCGCATAAATTTTTCTCACAATACGTCGTCGCTGAAACTGAATCCTATTGTTGGTCCGGCAATACGTCAAATTCACCCTCAAAAACGTGCAAATTTTGCGCTTATTTCGCTTTTTCGTAGAACATGTTCGTTTTAAAGTAAATTGAAAAATTGGTTAAATAAAGTAACGAAGTTTTAAGAGTAGTATGTACCCATTACAAGCAATGCGCTTCATTTCTCCATACTAACGTTAAAAAGTATATAATTTTACAGTGGATATGCCTTGATTGATACTTAAGGGGATAGTCTTTCTCTCCGCGGCTTAGATATGACATCGCTATCTCCGTTTCAATTCCTTTTCCCCGATCCGTTCTTAAATGACAGAGATGATAAGAGTAAATTTACAAAAATACCTATAAAACACTCGTCGAAACAGCTCGCGGGCCGTGTCTTTTCAACTTCTGAAATAAGTATGTTCTAAAACCAAAATTTGCAGCGTTATCAAGAAAGGCCGTCACTAGGGCGGTGTTTTCTTTTTATTAAATCCTATTAATATAGGAACCATTATTTTCAAAACAAAAATTCGATGTAAAATCATGTTTTGTAAAATTTATTATAAAACAACTAAATGAGATATCGAAAAAACAAAAACGCACCGCCCTATAACAGGGTCCTATTACATATATTTTTTCTGTATATATATATATATATATATATATACAGAATAGTGAAGGGATTGAGAGAGGAACAGACTCGGGCTGGACCCTCTTTTTTGTATGGTAAAGCCTACCGCTTTAAAATAAAATTCTTACTTCCTTACCTAACCTAGTATTTCGTGGAGCTGTAGACAATCTTTTGAGCAGCTTAAAAGTCTATATAAAAACTATGTTTTTCGTACAGATTTGCTAAAGTTTTCTCGTGAAAATCTTGTCCATGGATAGCAAAAATTAAAAAAATGAAACGATATAAAAAGCAAATGATTTTATAACGAACCAAAATATAGAAGTTATTTAAAAACACTGCTTAAAGCTGTTCTACCTATCGTTTTTTGTGGATCAAACAGTTAACCTTTCGTCGCATCTTGTCAAGTAAGACGCTGCCATAAGAAGGGTGTGAAGCAACCTAGAGGAAATGCGCCGAGCGGAATGTGTGCTTTTTTAATCAGGGTCACCAAGTATACTAGGTATATAACATAGTTACAAGATCTAATATCAATATACACTTATTGCGTCTTACATTTTTTGTACATTTATTTTGTATATTACATTTTTTGGTTGTATATTGATGCTTTCTTTGGCGTATATTAGGTCTGCATTAAAAATCCAAAAGTGTAACACTCGGAGTGCAGTCATCTGCATCTGTTTACCCGATAAAAGATGAAACGTTTCAGTCAACTGAAAATAGTTTCATGCGATCTATACCTACGCTTAGATACGAAACTAATAAACGCTATAAAAATAGTATTTATTGATCATGCAGGTAGTATATTAGCGTCTGCAAATATTAAAATGAAAGACTTATGTTGAGAAATTAATTAATTTATAATGATGTCAGTTTTGTTACATACCAACTCTGTAAGATATTTCGAATTGTACCAGAGCGCAGAGTAGCGTTAACAAACTAGTTCCCCTACCGGGCGCTTCGCTCCCGTGGCGCTGCGGTCGCGTTTGTTTGCGACCGCTTTTTGTCGTAAAAAGGGCATTAGTGAACCCTTCTTGTTGACACGGCTAAGGCGGTTTGCGTGTCGACAGCGGACGCAAATATTGGGCTTTTGGCGGCTCCTCAGTCGAACGTAATCTCCTTCAGCCGCCGACGACGTACCGAGCGGTGTTGTTTTACATTTTAAAGCACCGAACTATTTATTTGCCGATCCGTAAACTCTAGGTGCCTCAATCCCAAACACGGAACAAAAGGATTGGATTACGATATAATATAGTATTTTGCTTATAAAAATAAAGTATTCCAGCATCTTGGCCGTTTATTTCGATATATTTTATTAAATACATTATATCTTTAGAAATAGATATTTTTAGGTAGTATAATAAAGTCGTTATTAGCATCAAAACTTCCATGATTTCAACAAATTTTGAAATGAAGTTTAATAAGATGTTCTTACATTTAATTCGGTTTTTTTAAAAAGCTTTTATCTCTATCATCGTGTAGGTATGCAAGAAGCTTAATACTCTTTTTTTAATACGAGTCAATTTCGTCAAAAACAACTTTTTGTTAGAATATACCTACCTAGTGCGGGGATTTTTGGGTAGGTACTTACTATTTCAATCGATGCCGGCTACTCCTGGCGGATCACATGAATCGCATGGGACCGTGATAGAGGCTTTAAGAAGTCACGCGTCATGCTTAGCTGTTCGGTCCTCCCATGAGAATTGTTCGCGTCGAAAGCATTGCTTTCGCCTTAGATCATATATAGGTATAAATAACTGACCGCGATTCGTCAAAACGTCGAAGACGCCAAATTCTGACCCAAAAGTCGCTAGTTCGATTTCCACTCGGGACAAAAATTTGTGTGCATTAGTCTATTTGTTCCGTCTCTGGTGTGTGAAATATCTAAATAGGTATTATTTAAAAAGTTTAGGTAAACAGATATGCATATTATCATCAGTTGTCTAGTAGGTACCTACCCATAGTGGCTATGCTTCATTTATGTCCCAGATATTATTATATACGCCATCGAATCAGTTAATAGAATGTTATGTATAGGAATGCTTGTGACATTTCATTGCGCGTTTTATCTATGCGGATTGAGAGCGACAAAAAACTGATTTACCATCAGGCAGTATAAAAGGCTGCTCGAACCGCGATTTCAATCACAATGGCCGCACGCTTAGCGAGGTACGGGCCACGGGAGCAAATCCATTAGCGATTAACGAGCTATCGGCGGCGAGCGGTAAATTAAAATAAATATTTGCCGGCGGCGCGCACAAAGCGGCGGTGCTTTCATGTGCCGACACACGCGCCGCCGACTGCGTGGCCGTCCCGCCCGCGGTACCGCGAGTGCGATCTTCTGTACCTACATCTACACTTTCCGGGGTGGATGGTTAAAGATGACTCTTTTAGTTCATTCAGTCAGCATCCAACAATATTTTTATAGACACGAATAAAACATGATAGTTACTTCGTTATCACACGTTTAAATATGAATTCAAATAAATAAAATAAAAAAATGTGTATTCACCGTTTTTCTACTGTTTGTCATACTAGTAGAACTGACGGGAAAAAACAATTACATCTTTTCTTCTGAATATATCATTGCTCATGTTCTAATATAAATTTAAAAAAACATAACCCTTACCGTACCTTACTTATCCTGTCTTTCCTAAAACCTTAGTACTAAATGTTCGTTTTTGAAGTGTAACTTCTTATGGCACGGGGTGAGCCTAAAATGACACGAAAATGCGTCACGCTAAATAATATAAGTGGGGGAGATATAAGGAACAATCGGCTTTCACACGAGAAGCCGGTTGTTCTCTATATCCCCACTACTAACTGCTGAGTGTGGGGAGTAAGGCCAGAGCGTTACTCAGTTTCGTGTCGCTGGCAGCTGCGTCATTGCTCGGAGTGTCAATAGATGTGAAAATCGTAAAACTCAGGTTGATGTTGATAATTTTAATAACATTATGAAATTTAAAATTTTAATACTAAAAGTTCTGAGTTTTCACTTCTGTCCGCAGTTCCTATAACTGCCAATCAGTTTCTTATGTTTATCTACGTAGGTACATGTTATGTATAATTGCATATCCAGTAGGTACGTACTAAACTTAATAATACATATATTTCTAATATAAATAATATCTGGGACATCGCAAACATTTAAAAAGTTAATGTAGGTAGATAGATAAAGTAGCGAAGGGTTGCTATGAAAAGGGAAGCCGGCGCGAAGATCTAGGAAATAGTCACCTGATGTCATTGATATCACGATGGCCTATTCTAATGTTTAGATACTAACGAATTCTAAACGTTAGAATAGATCATCATAATAGGTGTCTATAGCCTAGATTATCGCGGTCGGCTACCTTTTTTAAGCATCATGCTTTGAAGACTATGTATATTTGTCTGTAGGTACCTACTGCGTTCTGCGGGATATCAAAAGGATTTGGCTTAAAGTAGGTATGCTTACATTTTTAAAGCCATAATTCGCATTTAGGATATATACCTTTATCGAATTTCTCCAATTTTCTATTTTTCGAGAGTCAATCAAAACAGTAAATTAAATTTTAACTGATATTTATTTATTTATTACATATACCTAACCTACGTGCAAAATTTTTTAGAACACATATTAAAAAAGTTTATTTTTTTCAATAGTAACTATTATTGTTAAAACATTAAAATCGTACTATAAACTAGCGACCGCCCGCAGCTTCGCTTGCGTAGACTACAAATTTCTGTTATAGGTACTATTAACGTTCGAGATGGTTTATACGTACTTTTTGCTGGAACCAATTTTGGTCACACCCATTCAAACTATCAATCTTCATTCCCCTCCCACCCTTTAAAAAACCGATACAATTTTTCATCTCCCGTTTCCCACTCTTAAAGTGTGGAAATCTAAAAACCCTGAAACACGTCATTATTTAAGTCCCTCCATTCCCATCCTTAAGTTTGAAATTTCTAAAAAAGCCTTTCTTAACTTAATGCTCACGTTATAAAATAAACTTATGTTCCAAATTTAAGCTTCCTAGACTTAGTACTTTCGGCTGTACGTTGCTAGATCAGTGAGGACAAACGACAGACAGATAGACAGACAGACAAACACAAAAAGTAGCTTATGACACTATTGACAACCTTCTTTCACGTCTGCAAAGTTTCATTAAAATCTGTTCAGCCGTATTGGAAATTAGCTCGAATAGATAAAATTGAATTGAATAGACACATAGACGTAAAGACAAACAGACGGACAAAAAATAGCTAATGTCAAATATCTTGACAACCTTCTTTCCCGTCTGCAAAGTTTCTTTAAAATCTGTTTAGCCGTTTTGGAGATTAGCTCTAGAGATTAAATAGAAGCAACATTTGTTAGTTTTAACGACCTTTTTTTCATATTCACTGATGTTTCATTAATATCGGTTTAGACATATGGATGTACTGACAGACATACAAAAAGTTCTGTATGTCACATATGGAAAGGGTGTAGATTTGCTCGAATAGACAGACAGTTCGTTTTCTTGTATATAGCCTATAACTCTCCGCTAGAATCAGGCTATCAAAGGCAAAAAGAATTTTTTTAAATCCGACTGGTAGTTTCAGAAATTAACACATTCAAACAAACAAACAAACAAACAAACAAACAAACAAACGGACGAACGAACGAACCAACCAACCAACAAACAAACAAACAAACAAACAAACAAACAAACAAACAAACAAACAATCAATCAATCAATAAAGCAATCAATCAATAAAGCAATCAATCACGCAATCAATCAAACAATCAATCAATCAATCACGCAATCAATCAATCAATCTATGTATCAAACAAACAAACAAACTCTTCAGCTTTATAATATGTATTTCTATTATATAGATTAATAGATTATGAGATAAGAAAATAAGATATTACTAAAAACCGTATCAAAGTCTATTGGTTTGGAAGTAAAAAGTTAACGAACAGAGGCAGACAGCGAATTTATTTTCTCCCGCTATAGTTTTTAAATTTCAATAAAAATTCTTAGATATTAATTTAAATTGTATGATGTAAAGGGCAATTATAATATGCATGAAATGCTTAAGACAACTAACGTATTTTATTTGATAAGGATTAATATCACGTTTAAAAAACATCTTCGCAAATAGTACATTATGTTGAACAAATTTGATTATCATAAAAAAGGTTATAGTAAGTTAACCTTAAAAGATACACATATGCTGTCACGGACTTTTAGTTAGAACTTTTAAAGGGAAACAATTCCGTAGTACATTATTATTAGTTAACATCAACCGTTTACGCAGCGCGCGCGACGAAAGCACTCAAAAGGAATAATTTTTCCCGTTTTTGCAACATTTTTCTTTGATGCTCCACTCCTATTGGTCGTAGCGTAATATAGTATAGCCTATAGCCTTCCTCGATAAATGGACTATCCAACAAAAAAATAATTTTTCATTTCGAACCAGTAGTTCCTGAGATTTGCGCGTTCAAACAAACAAACAAACAAACAAACTCTTCAGCTTTATAATATTAGTATAGATAATAGAGTAGGTAAATAACGTTTTGGCAGTGTTCAAAATCAGCTCCCAACGGTTGGTTTATCGGTCACGAGCAAAGATTAAAAATAAAAATTAACTTGAAATGCACTTAAAGTAAATTCCAAGAATAACATGTAACAAACGACGAATTATCGTATTAGATATAATAGTTTTGGTAATATTGTAGCATTAATTCTCTAGTAGATGATTCCAATGAAGACTGTCTAAAATCACACGATATACTTATCTGTGGATAACAACATCTTATCCGAAAGTTAGCTATTAAGACTGACCAGTTGGCCGCGTGGTTAGAGACTCCAACTGCGGAGCCGAGGTTCGGGTGTTCGATTTCCGCCCGGGACAAATATTTGTGGGGCATGAACATGTCCAATTGTTCTGTGTTAAAAAAAGGATATTTAAGTATGTATATCAGCTGTCTAGTACCCCATAATACAAGTATAATACTTGCTTAATTTAGGGCTAGATGGCGCTGTGTGGGATGTCCCAGATATTATTATTATCATATTATATAGCTTTTGTCAGTCATGTGGTCATCATACACTTTGAAAACATAGTCGGTAGTCGAATATTTTAAATGGAACCGGTTCAGACATCGGACACTACGTAAGCAGACGAGATGTCAAGTTAACACGAGCTGTGATCGATTGGCTAGATCGAGGATCGCTCCCTTTTAAGTAGTCACAGCTTGCGACGAAGCGTATTGTGTAGGTAGAGATATATAATTACACTGTACGTCAGTGTGTTCAAATTATTCTAACCTTACTATTGAAGTGAAAACTTCTTCTGGCGCAGTTTTTCTGAACACGAACGAAACTGAACTGTCACGCACCCGAAAAGGTGACGCTTAATCGGGTATACCTACTCGGTGGCGTTTACTGTTTGACAATCATAGTTTATGTATTGTAATTCGCGTAAGTTTTTTATAGAATCAGTATAATATTTAGACGATAATAATAATAATAGACGACCGCTTAGCCTAGTGGGCAGCGACCCTGCCTACGAAGCTGGAGGTCCCGGGTTCGAATCCCAGGTCGGGACAGTATTTATATGATGAATATTAATACTGGCACCGGGTCTTGGTTGTTATATGTGGTGTCTTCGCTTGGTACCCAAAATACAAGCTAATGTTTAGTTTGGGACCTAGACGTTGTTGTGATTGTATGTGTTATTATTATTATTTGAAGTTTATATGTCATTATAAGGTAGATGATAAATTCACGGAGGACGATAAAAAACAACTCTCTAGGGTGATTTCCCTAAAGAAAGTTTCGATCAAATCCCTTAACTATTTCAATGAAAAGATGAAAAAATATTGTTTAGATATTTCGAATGGATCAAAAAACTATTCTTTAAGCTATTCACTACATATCAACCATATTTGGTCAGATTGAAGGTCACGACCCATTTAATTAACAGAGACAATTGATTGATAATGATTGATGACTAGTTAAAAGGTTAAATAACTTTTTGATAAATTCGAAATTTGGTCTACGTGGTATATTTTTTGATGTCACAACTCGGTATCTTTATGAACTTCCATGAATGCTTTGCTCCTGAAAAGAGCAGATTTGACGTTAGGTATATCTTATACGTATAATAATATCATCTATTTAAATATAAAAGTATTATTAAAATAGTTTTAATGATTACATAGGTATAAGATTCAAACAAACAAAATCTATCCAAGAAAAAATACATGTTTATTAATTTAATTTTAAAAAAATATTTTGTTTGAGTTTAGATATGACTGACAGTCGATTCTTATGAACCTGAAAATATCTGCAATGTACTTACTGTACATGCCTTTCTATAGTATTTTAATTTTGCCATTTTGCCGCAATTTGGTCAATATTTTGAACAAGATAATTTCAAACCATGCTACAGTAGATTAATCGGAATCAGCTTCCACCATGGACGGCTTGCAATTATTCAAAATTTACTTAAGTGGCTGCGCCCTGTCACTTGATTCATATTACAAGTCAAAATTAGCCCGCCTAAAACACTATACCAAAAACAAACGGTGTGTTCATTAATCGTGTTTCCTCCCATTGGTGTAGATGCGCCGTGGTACTAATTAGTGGCACGCGCGCGGCGGAACTCCCATTAAAAAATTACTGGAATTTTCGACGTGTCCATGTTTGAGTATGGTTTGAGCGCGGTCACGATTGCGAGAACAATTGGAAAGCAATTATCGAATTGTTTTATCGATTTCAAAATTAGCATTCAGTGGAATTTATTTGAAAAAAGCCCCAAATTTAAAACTTTTAGCGTAATGTTTATTCAAAACCACAGACAAGTCAACCTTATAGACCACGCTTTAACAGGGAGTAGCATTCGCCAAGGCTATGTAGTGACACTACATAACTACGTCACTAGTGAGCCGTCAGCTGTAAGCACGTCGGAAGCCATTAAATTGTCGATTTTGAACGAGCCAATGAAAACTAGCCGACCTCTCCCCGCACCCCGCCACTTTTTGGCGATTTCGTTTTCATACTGACGTTTATTAAAGCGTGGTCTATAGGTTGACTGGTCTGTGTTCAAAACATACTCGTAGAGATTTAATAAATGACAGCAGCGTTGGTTCAAAACGATTTGACCTGTCGTAGCTAGAATTGTAATTTCATACTCAAATCTCTTTTAACACGATCAATGAACGCACCGTTTGTTTTAATTTTGACTTGTAAAATGAACCAAGTATGGCAGGGCGCAGCCACTTAAGTAAATTTCGAATAATTCCCGCCATCCATGGTGGAAGCTGATTCGGATTAATCTACAGTAGCGTAGTTTGAAGTTATCTTATCCAAAATATTGACCGATTAGTACCAAAATGGCAAAATTAAAATACAAGAGTAAGGTTACCACACGAGTGGAAGGACTTGAACGAAAGTGCACGCGTCGAAGCATGCCCGGCGTACTAAAAAAAACTGTTTCAACACTCACGATTTACATTTAGGAATCCTAAGTACTCTACGATTTTTTCCACAATTCGGACAGTTGGAAAATTTGGTTGTTCGTGGAAAAAATTTGGTTCTTGGGAAGCAATAGAAATCGTCTTTACGAACTTGTTGAGTTCTATCCCAAAGGCATTCATTATTTCTCTGTTAGATGGTAGAAATCATTATTCAATCCCTAATAGCATAGATATTTTAAGTATAGACCACATAGAAATCTCAAGAAAGAGGTCGTCCAGCCTATGACCCAAATAATGGCAATTACGATAATATTTGCTTTATCGCTTTCGATGTGGGAATAAATAAGTTTCACTTATATATTTGCTTATGTCAATACAAGTATTTGACACATGTGAATCGATTTAATGAATTTTATATCTTAAAATTAATAGTCCCATAATAAACAGTTATTTTGTTCTAATTCGTCTGTCATATAGAAAAATTATATAATAAAGTGTAATAAAGTTTATTATATCGTCACTTGTTTTTGACAAAACGAGCTAGAATGATTTAGTGAGGGGAAAGAAAGCCAGTGATAAAACACAATGACAATCGATATCGAAGGCGCAGGGAAGACATAACAATATAGGTATACGTTTCAAAATATAAAACAGCTAGATATACAAGACTATGAGAGTGTAAGAAAAATGTATGGAAAATTGGTATTGTAGACGACCGCTTAGCTCTCTACCCATGGGTGGCGACCCTGCCTACGAGACTGGAGGTCCCGGGTTCGAATCCCAGGTCGGGTTAGTAATTATATGAAGAATATTAATACTGGTACCGGGTTTTGTTTGTTATATGTACGTGGTGTCTTCGCTTTGTACCCAAAACACAAGTTAATTCTTAGTTTGGGGCCTAGACGTTGTTGTGATAAATATGTTATTATTATTATTATACATTTCTAGTTTAGTAGTACACATTCAAATACAAAACATAACTGAGGTGACGTATATAACTTTACAAGCCAACACATGAGATTATTGTAGCCTACAACAATCATTCAGAACGTTTGAAGTTTTACTCCTACATGCATTACACAATACTCGACTGTCAAGCAAGTAATGGAGGATGTGGCATTAGTTTTAACGTTGACGCATTAATTTAATAGCGTTTTGTGTAGTACATACTTACGGTTAAAACGGATGTAAAGTATTTTAAAGTAATGGGACGAGGTTGGGCGAGGCAAGGCAAAAACATATGTATCAACATAATAACGCACTTCATTAGCGCACGTATTAAAATTTTTTTTTGTGACAGAAATATATGCGTTACAGAGAATTCAGTTAGAAATGTATTTACGTATTAACATTGGAAGTATTTATGTAGAGACAACGTTCCTAACTGAAACGATGGAACTGACGTCACGCAAAGGCGAACAGCGTATTTAATGTACAATACGTTAATAAAATATCGAAAAATTTGTAATAATAATAGAATTTTAAATGAAGAACAGTGTTAAAATTAAAATATGAAATAATGATAGTGATAAATTATCGAAATTCATTTAAATATTATTAAAATTTATTTAAGATTTATTGTCCGAAGTTTGCCATACCTAACTGAAAAAACAACATCGTACAAGTATTGTATATCTACCATGGGACTAATAAGTTTTCTCATAATTAGCAACTTAACTACGATTCCTATCATAAATTAGAAGAAATAATATCATCTAAATAGGTAGTAGGTATTGTACTAATGCATATTCTTTATTATCGTGAAAATTTAAATAGAGTACATTTCCAATGTTTTCTGGGTATGCTAGAATGTGCGAATAGTGTTAATTCTATAGAATTACAGAAATGAATTATGCGATATTGCCTTCAAAAACCTAATTCTATATTATACAGTATACAAAAAAAATTGTGCTAGATAGGTACGTGTAGGTACTTTCCGGTTTTACGATGTAGCATGTTTTTTAATATAAAAAAAGGTAAAGACCTAGCTAGCTAGTTTAATTTCGATTATATGTGGAATTTTCACAAAACTATTTTGTAATTTCTTTTTTCAATGGTCATCTCATTAAAAAAAGTAGATAGGGTTCGCTTCGGTCACGTTCGGTGCCGATCACATGATGCAGTATTGGAATATTGCTGTTCGCATTATATAGGTATGATTTTCCAGAAACCCTTTATAATCCTAGCAGATTAGTAATTCGCCATTTTATAATGCAGTGCATTATTTTCTCTTAGGCGCTGTTAGCATTATCTGATTCATTAACATAGTTAAGTCGTCCTCATAGAAATTTAATGCTTAAATTTGTTTAAATTTTTTTCTCAGGAATTTATAACATCACCAATACATTACGATTTCCCATAAGTAGGTGACTCATGTCATAATAAACGTAAAAAAATCACGAGTACTTCGTTTTTTAAAGGTGTCGGCTATAAAGGATGACCATGCGTAAATCCATTTCAGGACAAAAATTGTTTTATTACTTGTGATTAACTTTAGTATAAATATGTGACGTACATACTTGTGTTATTAACTTGATGTTCTTGAAAGTATATAGTAAGTAAAGACAGGAAATTTAGCATAAAATTACAGCTTTAGACGTCGATTTTAAAGATGAATTTAGTAACATTTTATAAAACGCGATGTCACCCACTTTGTTCATTTAAAAAATATTAAAGATATTGTCTTTATTTAATAAAAATTGTATTTTAATTATTTAGTTATGTGAATAAATTATTGTATTTTAAAAAGAAATAATTGTACTGGAACAATAATTATTCGCGTAGCCTAGTGGGTAGCGACCCTGCCTACGAAGCTGGAGGTCCCGGGTTCGAATCCTAGTCAGTATTTACATGATGAATATCGATACTGGTACCGGGTCTTGGTTGTTACGTGTACCTATGTGGTGTCTTCGCTTGGTGCCCAAAACACAAGCTAATGCTTAGTTTGAGACCTAGACGTTGTTGTATTGTATACGTTATTATTATTATTATTAATTATGTATCTATATATACACTCCTAGACAGTTTAACCATTGTACGAAATTAAAGCAAAATACAATACAATCAACGCTAAACAGAAAGATATTCACATTTCTTCAATTATTTAAAATCAACAGTTTCTTTTGCTTTTTTCCCCTCCTTTTACTTTTTTGTGCCGCACTCACCCAAGATATTCTATAGAAAACTGGTATCAGAGATTATGTGAGAGTTTGTCTTATTAAAAAATCTTGATAGTAGAAGTAGACAACAGAGAACAACTGTCAGTGCCTGAAAGTACCATTCTAATAACTAATTTATGTTGAATATTTATGATAAGCACTTAACTTGATTTCAAATAGATTAAGCACAATGTAACTAAGCCTATGTGGAAAACTTTTCTAAATATATTATTAATGAAATTAGTCGCTGTGGACCAATCGCATGCGTAAGAAACAATTAAAGGAAAGGGGTGGGTCATAATTACGTGTAAAGAACATTTTTCTGGTAATGTCAAGTAGGTAATCAAACACGAAAGTCGTCCTAGCAATTTCTTTCTTTTCAATAAAAAGAAACGAATAAAAACTATTTTTGTTTTATATTTAATTTCATATTTTTTGGTTTACACCTAATATGTTTTTTGAGACATAAAATAAGGAATTGTGTGTTAAGAGAACGGTGTGATACGGAAGAAGATGTAGTGACAAAAATTGAAAAAGGAATGCTGCGGTGGTTTGGTCATTTGGAGAGGATGGGTGAAAGAAGACTGACGAAAGAAATTTACTGTGCGGAGGTGAATGGTAGGGTCGGAATGGGTCGCCCTAGACGAACGTACAGGAACCAGATCGGGTACGTACTACAAAAGAGTCAAGTCCAGAGTATCCGGAGTATCTGGAGAGCGTGTATGAGAAGAGTGATGAGGGTCGATGAAGCGAAAGAAGTATGCCAGGTTTGCACTAAGTGGAAATCTGTAGTCTCTGCCTACCCCAATGGGAAGTAGGAGCGAGTATATGTATGTATTGTAGGAACGGTTCCTATCCGGAGCGTAGATTAATAAAATCACTCACAGACTTTCACGTTTATTGTTAACGATTATTCATAATAATTATAATATTTCGATATTATTTGGCTCACTACTCGCGTACATAGATTTTCGTCTATTTCGCAACCCCCACTCCCCTTTTTTCTATTCATTCTGTATTATATAAATTTACATTTTTAAAATATATTTTAGAACCATAATACATGTGTGTGGCCAGCACCTTAAGTGGCCAGCTACATACGCTACAGTATGTATATTTTTTACTAATTACGAAAATTTGAATTGTGCAGCTAATATCAAATTTTGCTGTAAGGTCAATTTTTAACTCGGGATGATACCACCGAGAGAGTTTAATAAAATTTACAAAGTAAAAAATAAAGAAGTTTCAATTATTAATTTGGGTGAAAAAAGTTATGCAACTTACGATTCCCTCAAAGGTTTCGAAATATTATAATTTAATAAACTTTTTAAAAAGGAAAAAAGAAGTTGGCGTAAGTAGGGTGTATAGAATTAAATATTTATTGTTTTGGATAGGCATCAGCTCAATTGAAAATAAATAACCGAAATCCTATATAGTCTTTTTAATAAGTTTACACTTAAAACCGCCTATTCAGTAGGTATACATGTTAACAACTAGTTATTTCTTGTTCTAGAACATGCTTAGTACATTAAACATGGTTACTTTGTAAACAAAATGCCTCAGGCGCCAACGGCCACCACGCGAAGGTGTCTGCAGCCTAATTATATAGCAGACGAACACCGGCAAACCCAAATATTTGTTAAATTTACACCGTAATCGAGGCGAGCTATTGTAAATCAAATTACTTACAACATAAGGTTAAAAATCGAAAAGCAAATTAACATCTAGTTAAAAGATGATCTATTGAAGCCGATGTTGAAGTAGGAAAAAAAGCTAATATCGAAGATTGGCGTAAAAACGAACTTAATTATGTTATGATTAGGGGTTAGTTCGGACAAAACTAACAGGCGTTTGTTCAGAGTTAATTAACGTACTAACTAGTTATATAGTCGTTAACGTCAGCTGGATGGTCGTTTTAGAAATGTTTCCGTCTTTTTTTTAATACAGTTTAACGAATTGTTTATGGCGAGTGTTATAAGACAGTTGTGGATGTATAATTGATTACGTGGATGTTTTATTATATCTAGTTTTAGTAATTTCATAACGAGATATGAGACTTGTTAAAACAGGGAGTTATTAAGTAGTTTGGTTATGTTATCCAAACTTCGCTTAAATTAATCGCGTAAATCTACCAATGATTGATTTTTGTGGAACTGTATTAGAATAGATATAATAATAACGTATCATCATCATCAGCCCATTCTACCCCACTGCAGGGGCTTAGGCCTCCCCCAGGGTGAGGAGGGGGTTTAGAGCTTAAATCCACCACGCTACTCCACTGCGGGTTGGGGATTGTAACGACCGCCATCTATTGACAGCGTCCGAGGCCGACTGCTTAACGTGCTCTCCGAGGCACGGAGTCAGTGATAGTTAATGTACTTAAGTCAGAAAAACTCATTGGTACACGCCCGGATTCGAACCATGGCCCTATGCCTTATAAATTTGAGACAGGTTCGTTGCGCTCTGGGTTATCACGATAATAACGTATACAACACAACAACGTCTAGGCCCCAAACTAAGCATTAGCTTGTGTTTTGGGTACCAAGCGAAGACAACACATACATGTAACAACCAAGACCCGGTACCAGTATCAATATTCATCATATAAATACTGACCCGACCTGGGATTCGAACCTGGGACCTCCAGCTTCGTAGGCAGGATCGCTACCCACTACGCTAAGGGGTCGTCAATATGTTAAAATATAATTTTGAAGTTTTTGTCTCCGACCAAAAAAAGGACAGATAGGGCGCTACAATCACCAGTAGAGCAAGAAGAAATCGAGTAGGAAAAACTGCGCAAAATTTCCGCGTTGACGCATTTTTCTTCTTCTTTGTATTAGGTACTCGATTTTTATTAAGACGGTCATTAATTGCTCTAGCGATATGAGCACTTTTCTCAGTGTAATATATAGCTACGAGAACCTTGTTGAATTGTTTGTAAGTAAGTAGACGAATACTTATTATATACCAAAATATTGGAAATTTGTTGATTGTCTACGATACCGCTGATGGGAAAAAAAATGTAAAAAGTTCGATTGAGTTAAAATTACTTTTCACAATTGAGTAGGTAGGTACTTAGTTGTATGAGCTTTATCACAACTAAGTAGGTATAGGTAGGTACTTAGTTGAGTGACCTTGGACACTTTGACAAATAAGTTACCTTAACTTATATGTCAAAGCGTCCAAGGTCATTCACACATTCAATTAACTAAGTGCTCTGATTTAATGCATTTTTTCGCGGAATTTGGTTTTTATTTTTAGTGTCCCGTATTTTAGAAAAACATAACATTTGTGGAATCACCTCGGTGCCGGTCTGTATTAAGCGTTTCTTTTCACAAACTATATGACGTAGAAATTTCAAACTTGGCACTAAAGTTATAAAAAGATGACCTGATTTTAGAAAAGTTGTTTTAAAATTTCATTTTGATTCCGCGGGTTATCTTAATGGCATAAACCGAAATTAAAAAAACAAATTAAAAACTTTCTGCGAACTATCAAATGAATACACACTGAAATACGAAATCAAAAATGTATAGTATACACGAGTACGTTACTAATTAAACATTAATTTTCCTTTAACCTTTTCTGAAAATAAAACAAAACAAGTAAAAACTGCTGGCACCTCGTCTTATTTTAAAACGACAGCAAAAAAAATATGAAAAAAATACTGCACATCGAGCACGTAGATAATGTGTAGTGTGTATAGATTAATTGAAGATAATTAGGTTTGCATCGCGTTACACTTAGATTTTAGGTAAATTAAAAAAAAAATACAATAAATTGAGTTTACTCTAGAGTATAACTGAAGTCAGTAAAAAACATTTCACGTATAATGTATCCATAAAGCCAACTATGGAACGCTAAATTGTACAACTATAGTTTGACCGAAACCGCTGTATTGCTCCTTAGGTATGTGCGCGGCGAGGAGGGAAAGCAATTCCTAAGCGTTGACGACGGGCTGACAGAGCAGATCTGCCTCCCTCTGCGCCGCGCACAGCCTATGCCTACAGCGGTTTCGGTCAAACTAATAACTACGAATTGTACTTCGCAGATTTTTTGTCTGTGTTTTCAAACATACTAGGCTACCAGCAACAGATACTGAGTGTAAGATTACCAATAAAAGCCCATTAGTTAGACGATGGCATAGACTAATTCGCATCTCTGAACAAACAACCACCTGATTACAAAACAAACAGTTATACGCCAGCAGGTGGCTTTGGAGCTCGGATCATATAATTTTATGGGTCCAAGTTTATTTATAACCATTATAAACACAGTTTACAACCTCATTTCGTCGTTGTGGACATCGAATAAGCATTATAACAAGAAAAGTGACACTGGCAGTCGACGTATGAGTTATTTTGGTTTCTCACACCTAAAATAACACACTGAAGATTGTATATGATAGCACACAATCGTCTCGCAAGTTTCATGTCCAATTATCTTCACAATTAGCCGTGCGAATACGTATTGCGTTAGTAATCATATAGTATGGAGATTATTAAGTATTGTGAATATAATATTAGGAGGATATATGAATGGAATACAAATGTGTCATTAAAAACATTCATTAAACTTTAATTTAGTTTTTTGGTCTGTCTGTCCTAGCCATTTTTTACAGGCTGTTAGTGTTTTAAAGCTGGCTATAGTTACACTTACACGATTGTAACAACTACATGGTTTTGCAATGAAATTTTGAAAAACATTTTTGTTCTTACTTGAAGAGACTTCTGAAGAACTTGAAAGTCTTCAAATAGAATGCATCTTCCTACTATATCTAAAGTACCTTTCACCTGTTTTTCGTAAATGGCTAACACTTTGATTTGTCAAATAAATTGTATAAATTTTAGTATATCATATATATTCTCTAAATAAACTAAAAGTTTCGTAACGTAAATCCAAAGTGTTTGTAGCAAAATGTTGCTGATAGGGTTACATCATAATATTGTATTACTTATCGTTCTAGATGCTGTCATACATTATCGCTATAAGTAACGACATATCGTTCTAGTTTTGACTTATAACATTCTACTATTCACATTTTCTTCCTGCGCGTGCTCATTACTTATAACGAGTGCCAAAGTGCATTACTTAAAGTCAAAATGGAGGACATAATCAGATAGTAAAAACCATATAGAGCAGGCGTCTGTATCTACAGACATCGCCGTATTACGCTCGAATATTAGGTACAGGTAAAAATCGTGATTATTTGTGACCCAACACCCGAAACCGCCTACATGTCGACGTGCTGCGTGGCGATTCTAGTACTGTCTAGTCTATTTTGACACCTGTTAGTTTGTATGGGCTTTTTGCCTGTGTCACCTGACCTGCCTATCACCCCTTTAACGGTGCCCATATTGCACACTGTGGGGTGTGAACTCGTTGAGGTATATTGTAGTGTCGCGGAGCTCCCTCTGTAGGTGGTTTCGAATATCTTGATCCTTTATAACTTATAACCATTCTATGGCTTCTATAGCTTGATGGCAAGTTTCTTGTTAACTTCGTATGTAGGTGCGTAAAAAGTTTTCTTTTTATTTTAGTAAAATAATAATAATAGTTTTAAAAAGCTTTTTTTTGTTTTATGTAACAATTTATGAGACAAATATTTCGGTAAATTATGTTAAAGTTTGTTTTATTTGTTCTAGTTGTTTGCATACGAATCATTAAAGTACGAATTGACTAGAAGCACTCTTCTGCGCTTACCGTCTAACCACTCTTCTTCTAGTTAGCTGTCGTATCTTTGGCAAGTTTCAGTCTGTTTTCGGTCCGCGATTTCGCCGCGCTCCAGCCTTCACCCTCGCGAAATTGCGTTTGACTGTATCGATACTGTGAAGTGACATTTCTGACTCTATTAAAACCAAACGTTGCTGTCAAATTTATTTACTCTATGGTACGAATACATTCTTATAATATCACCTACATGAACCATGCATGAACCACATATAAAAATTACATAAGAATTAAATGAAAATAATTTTAAAGACATTTTACATGAGTATTAATTACTTTTTTATAGTGCCCGTATGCAATTAATTGGTTTCGAACGGCCGCCATGTTAACTAGATTTACACAGTACATAAAAGTTTTTTTATTTATGGAGAAATGTGGAAACCTATTTACAAAGTTAGCTGATTATGGTGGCGAAATATTAGTTTGTATGGTTTGTGTTACATTACCAGCGCTTAGAATGCCCATTATTGAATATAGTTTAGTATCGTTTAAACGGCCGCGTTCATTCTCAACGTTTTTTTTTTACCAAACTTATTCTATGTACTTCCTCCATATAATAAGATTACATTCATTCCTCCATATAGTTCATTCCTCTATGGTCACATCTTACCTGGTATTTATATACTTACCTATTGTTTGTTTTAAGAAATTTTTTACTCGATCAGTAACGAAAAGTAAAATTTTTACGATTTGTAACAGATGTTACGTCGATATCAAATAATGCAAGATTCAAATTCGTACCTATATTTATATGGAAAAATAGCGTCATCGTTTTCCAGGGTGGTGAAACATGTGCGGGGGGTTTTAACGTTGCTATTCAAATATGATCTTTATTACAATACAATAAGATTGGTCAATTGATTTGTTGGCATTAGTTCGATTTTTAGTATTTAGCGTCCTGATGTTCAAATATTCCGATGTACTTTTATGGATGTGCTACTTCACTTATAAGCTTATATAGTCGACAAATTATACTATAGGCGATTATTTCATCACTCGTACACTTTTCATAGGTAGGTATCATTTAAAGACTCCACTTTTGAGAAAAAAGTAGGCAAAAAGTTTTACATATAAATGTTTCCCTAATACAGTGTGGTGTTAGTTACTTAGAAACATAAATATGTACTACGCATAAGAAAGGTACGATTGCGGGTGTAGCGGGGAGGGGCACCCCGCCGGAGACCGCTGACTGACGCGGTTGTTTCCCATATTGCATTCTTACGTGGTTTTGTTGTGATTATTATCTCTTTAAAGTAATTTAGTGATTTTCGTTGATTGACTGGCACCGACTCAGAATTAGTTACAGTACTTAGGTAGTTTAGGAGCTTATTTATTAAGAATAAAAATGGTTATTTAATTTTTCGCTTTTCAGTTTCTTTTTTAGTCAGATTAATTTTTCGTACTTTTTGGGGGCCAAAAATGTTAATTACTATCTAATTACTTCATTTTTTATTAATTTAATTAATAACCCAGTTAGGACTTTTCAAAATAAAGGATGAAGTAGGTACGTCCACACACGAGGTATATAGCTCTCGTAAACCGTTGAGGAGTTCCCTCGACTGTCTTTTATCTCTACCATCAGATTAATTCCAGATCTCCATCATGTTGTAGTGCCATTTGAACTAATTATGTATGCCAAGTTATAACAAAATCGGTTCACAGGTGAAAATCCAGTAAGTGAAAAATCAATCCTTTTCTATATACGTTTTTACTCTTGTAGGAGTGAAATTTTATTTTCAAATTATATATGCGGTATATATACCCTATATAATAAAAAAAAAATTAAATTGGACTACTCTGTAAAAAGTTAAACGTTGTTGGTATGAATAAAAAAAATAAAAAAAAAAATACGCGCCAACATGAGATCCTCCTCCTCTTTCGGTTAAAAAGTATTGGTTATATAATGTCTGGATGGACAGTCGCAATACAGTATCAACAAAAATTACAGGCAAACTTTTACATATTTGTGTATGTGACTCAACCGACCACATACTAATCGCTATGCCATACTATAACCATGTAAATACATACCATCTCTGTGTTCGTGAACTATAATAGGATAGGTAGGTGATATTTTTATCTACGTTTTTTGACGCCCACTCTCTATCCAGAGATTAGATATAGAACACACTAGTAGGTCAAAGCAAGTAGATAGGTACTTACGTATCTAAAAAAAAAAAATTTCTATGTTCCGATAGTCATATATTGATGTTAAAAACTAATTAACTTTTATCTCATCGTTTTACTAATTAATATTTAAAATTTCGAATGTAATTAACTATCGATAATTAAAATTACACGTCAAAATTATTAACATTTGTTTATATTCAGACATAAACTACATTTCGCTTCGCCAACCGCGTACAGAGAAAAAAAAAACCGTTGCCCACAAAAACTCAACAAAAGGCGTTTCAATAAAAACGGGTCATAGACTATAATAGTTGAACACGGCCATAAATAATAGAATCATTAACATCTGCCGTGATGATTTGGGCCATCAATTTTTTTGTTATATAATAATAAACTGATGCATGCTTAGGTGAGTTTCGTTCGTATAAGTACAGTTGGAAAATGAAATTGTTTTATTAAAAATTGTGAGGTGTAGAATTGAGTTTCCTAGTTGTAGTAAAATTAAAATGGTGTAGATATATATCATAAAGGTATATATATATATATACTTTATAGGTACTACACCTGCCCGGAAAGCGCTCTAATACTTTTTAAAGAAGAAGGCGGAAAGTTTTTTTTGATTCCCGTGGGAGAGAAAAATGTATGAAAATGCATTATTTCCGCCCGCAGCGGGATGAATGTTGTATGAAAATCCATTGCTCCAGCTGTTTTTTCTTATATTAAAATACGAATCTTTTATATGAAGACGCAAAATTGTACTGGCCACTTACTTTTTATTCAGAATGAAAATTTAAAAAAAAACACACTAACGTCAGAGCCGTCAAGCTGCATCAATCTATATGAAAAAGCGAGCGGATTTCTTTTAGTGATGAATTAATTGCTTTTGCTTAATTTGCATAATTTTACTAAAAATTTCCTCTAGAAGCTGTTATTCACAACTTGGTGGAATCGGGGAAATTGAATTTTAATATTAACTTTAATTCATAGACATTTTATTTGTAACATTTTCCTCGTAGGTGTAGTATAAAGTAGTATGCAGAAAGTGCGTTTCCCGCTTCGTGTGTTTAAATGCACACTCAGCGGTAATCGGTCACTTTCTTCCATCGATGAACAATGTCCTATTTTGTCTCTTCTAGAGGGCGTTAAGTGGAAACAGTTCAAAAAGAAATTTAAAAATAAACCATCGCTAACTTAGAAAATGTTTGTAAGCAAATAATAATTTGATTTGAGAAAAATTGTTTCACGCTTTTCAAATAAATTAAAAAAACGTCTATTAATAAAACTATGAAATTTCATTTAGTAGGTTCTTGACGGTGAAGACAAACTAAAATTACAAAAACATATTTGTTATAAAAATTAAAATAGAATTTCATTTAAGGAATACAGCCAAATGTTATGAGTCAATTTCGTTCACTTTCTTCTTATTCTAACTAAAATGTTATATTTTAACAATTGAAAATCTTAAAATCCTTAATTTAGTGTGTACAGTAGATACACCCACTCGTAAGTGCCACAGAAAAAATATGTTATGGGCTTAGGCTTGTAAAATTTTATTTTGTCTGTGTACCTGTATTTGTGTTTAAAATCAGCTGTGTAATGTAAAGTAGGTACTTACCTACCTTATATATGATAAATTAAAAAATTAACAAAAATTAAAAAAAATATCTTATATTTATCCTAAAACATAATATGGGCACATAGACATTTCGTCTTAAAATAGAGCTCTATTATAGTATAGTTATATAATAGAATAATAAAATGAGTGTAATCCCTTAAAGTGGAAAAGCTGCTGAAAACACACAGCCTTGCAAGACAGTGAGTTTAGTTTTCAAAGTAGGTACAGGAAGATATGTTACAAAAAGTCTACTAACCAAATGGTCTGAGTGGGGGTCGCGGGGCGCGCTAGGAGCGGCGTTGGGCCACAGCAACTTGGACAACGCTCGGCTTTGGCTATAGATGAGCTCCTACGGAAGGAGAGAAAAATACCATTTTAGTAAGCCGGAAGATTGGCCCAACGGCGAAATAGGGAGAAAAAAAAACATAAAAAAATTGTTCCGTTCCGTTCTTATAGCGGTGAGTATCTGATTGTGTATCTAAACAAAAAAAAATGTTAGTTGTATAATGTTATTAACACAATGACTGCCGACGATTAAATATTTAGTCACGTGAGTTCAAGCGATGAGTAAAAAAATCAAGTTCTACAGCCAAAATTTTAAATCTATTCAAAATGCAATTACAAAACGTACCTACCTACGAATTGTTGTCGGCATGCATTGTGTTAAAAGCACCTTGTTCATTATTTACTAAGTTCTTCTGTAAGAGCATATTACCGTGTCATTACATAGCAAATTGCTTGTAAATAATAATATTCAATATTTCTACACAAAATACTTAGGTCTCCTTTATTCTGAGAACCATGGGTGTGTTAGTACCAAGGCGAAATAATAACAGGTTTTTTTTCTCGAACGCCCGCGCCCGTGCCCCAGGCATGGCGCGACGCCGACGGGCAATTTCAACTCGCGACCTGGCTCACAAACCTGTGGTTATTTTAAAAATATTGTTTACTGTTTACCAATAATTATTTTCGGATTGATTTATCAACTCACCATCGTGTCTATACTGACATAAATGAGCTCTTGTTAAAACGTCGAAAAAAGTTGTCATGTTAACATTTATCTTACAAATACTTCGATGTCTTTATTAGGGTTCTGTACCCAAAGGGTACTAACAGGACCCTATCACTAAGGCTCTGCTGTCCGTCCGTACGTCAGTCTGTCTATCCCAAGGCAAGTATCTTTTGAACCGTGTTAGGTACTATGGCCGCAACAATAAAAAATAATAAAAATAAAATAAAGTTAAAAATTAACCACAAACACAGTGTTGAACTGTATATCTTTAATTTTTACATCAATGACCTAAATATTGGGTTGGTATGGAAACCTTGGTGTGTGCGTCCGACTCGCACTTTGACCGGTTTTTTTTAAATAGAGCATTTTTCGACTCAGAATAAAGAGCGCTCCCCCCCCCCCCCCCGGCTAACTCAATAAATTTGAAAAACAAAATCAGCAAATGGCCAGTGAATTATTAGTGCTTATTATTAAATATTTATTAAATACGGGTATTAAGTATGTGTCATAGAAGTAAAACGAAAGCATAGTTCACTAAGATGAAATAATTTGAAAAGTTTTGAATAATGAAAATTTGCCAGCAAAATTAAAAAATATGTAAAATTGATGTCGTAACGGTGGTCATTCTAAAAAATCGGCTCACGTTCAGATTTCAAGGTAGGATTCATAACAGAAGACACGCTACGCATTGTATTGGAATTTAGTAGTGAATGTAGTTTTTTTTTTTTAAATGTAGTTGAGAACAACTACGTGCGCGCTATGATTGGAGTTTACTGATACGAGTAGGTACAATGTGATCGCGGTATCATACTAACCAATATAGCTCAATTAACCTCTTTCTAAGTCCTCACCAAAGTACTAATAAGTTTTTGTGTTAATACACCAAGAACCAATTTCGTAAACTTTTATAAGTGAAAATCAATTTATTCGAAACACTTTTCAACTCGTCTGTTGAAACATCTCGAGAACTTCTCAAAGTTGATTCAAGCAAAAACTTTTTAGAATAACAAAATCGAAACGTGGTTGGTAACTCCTGGCTCAAAAAGAACAAAACTTTAATAATAGGTTAAGTAAAGTTCTCGCGCCTGCAAAACAAACACGGACCACAGAGCAGTGTGAAGAACAGAAAAGTTATGTTTCCAAAAGGATAAAATATTTTGTTTTAAATAACGATTTGACTTCTCGTGGTGAGAAGATTTACGTGGTAGGTATTCATGTACACTCAGAAAGATACTATAGTGAATTCAGATATTATTATAATGGTTTCACTATGAGTAGAGCAATTGATAATCGAGATCATCATAAATACGAGGAAACCGAGGAAAGAAAAACTACTCGTCATTATAATTATGTTACAGGAACCATAATTTCCGCTTAATTTTCCGCAGGAATATTTTTCCTCTTCATATTCCTCGTCTTTTAATGCGCGTTACCCATTGCTCGACATTTTTTTTTGGGTAGTTTTATGTACGGAAAACCTGCATTGCAATGATTTTAAGGCAATCACATCTACACACTACCTAATTTATTAAATTTATTAGATATATTTACATATTGAGGTAAACATTTTTTATCAGCTTCTTATTGTTTTTATGCTTCCAGTTAGACAGAAAGAAGAGGAAATATGGATTTGAATTTTTGGACTATTGGACTTTTTCTTGTTGGATTTTAAATTCAATTATATTTTTTAACATAAATATACTGCAACAAAAATATACAAACTATTCTGGGAGTTTGCCTTGACTCCAGGACATTGATAAACAATAAATAAATTACAAAACACATTTCCATCATACCGAAACCGTTACTAAAATCCAGAACCCTTCGTATTGCAGACAGCGTAACCATTACGCCAGTGAGGCCATCACCAAAGTAGACTCAGTGATTAGACAAAGCATCTGGGATCATCATTGTTTTAAACAAAAATTTTGTTAAATTATACATGAAATATAATTTTATAATATTTATTTTCTTTTCTAGAAAAATCTACTAGTGTATATTTATCTACGGCGTATATTTTTTCGCTCACATATTAGTTATCAGGTATGTCTACATACCTATATGAACGTCCATGCATATAATATAGTTTTTTGTTTAGGTACCGAAAATATCGGGTTTTTACTGAATTAAGTGAAATTCAATACAATATCTCAATTTTCAAAATACAGATAATAATAATATTTGAGACATCCCACACAGTGTCATCCAGTCCCAAAGTAAGCAACTAATATGCTTGTATTATGGGGTACTAAACAACGGATATACATACTTAAATATTATTTTTTAACATAATATATACTTATATGGATACTTTACACCCAGCCACGGAATAAGTAGATATGTTCATGCACACGAATATTTGTCCAGGGCAGGACTCGAACCCGCGACCCTCGGCTCCGCAGTTAGGGTCTCTAACCACTCGGTCAACCAGTCAGTCAAGTTCAGATCTTTCTTTGCCAATCCAACCGTAATCTACTGATAAGTTTTATTCTCTACAGAACGAAGAACAAAACACAAATCGTTGTCAAATGGTTACTCTTTCTACCTCTATTCTTTTCTAGTTCTTGTTACTACACTTTATCGTTACATCCATAAAGTTGTCTGGGTGGGAGGAAATGGGTAGTTGCCAAGATTCTTTCATAATCACTTAAAGTTAATTATCGTATGATATTTAGTCACGTATAATATTGGTGAGGTCGACCTGAGATCCATTCACGAGTTCAGACAGGTTTTTTTTTTTACTTTGCGATGGATAGATAGGTACGTGTATAAATGAATTACGATCGGTTATTAAAATTGGTGAAGTGTGTGTCGTGAAAAGTTAACGGAAGGATTCGTGAATAAGCCTTTTTTTATCTTTTAACTATAATATGATGTCGTGATAGCCCAAGCGCAGCTAACCTATTTCTGGTTTAGAAGGCCGTGCGGCGGCGGTTCGAATCCGGGCGTGTATCAATAACTTTTTTCTAACTTAAGCATCTATGGACTTAAGTACATAACTATCTCTGACTCGGAAAGCACGTTAAGCTGTCGGTTTCGGGTGCCATCAACAGAAGGTAGTCGTTAAAATCCACCAACCCGCACTAAGAGCAGCGTGGTGGATTAAGCTCCAATCCCCTTCACCCTGGTGGAGGCCTAAGCCCCTGCAGTGGGGCATTAACGGGTTGGTGGAACTATAATATACTTAGTTAAGTTAGTATACTCGTTGATACAAATAACAAGATGTGTCCTCTCATACGTTGTTTTTGCGAAAGCTTTCCACGTCAAAAGCAGTGAACTTATTAGGTGTTTTTTGCATTTAACATTTTGATATCCACGCGTAAAGGAATGTAAGTGTTTAAGTGTGAGCACGCATGAATTACTTTACAACGATATTACTACTTGGATATGGAATAACTATGGTTAATTATATGTTTAGATAAAGCATCCCGTAGCTTTACAACAACAAAAGATTTATTTTTATATGCTTTTAACCTGACCGTCTCGGTCTGCGTGAATTATAAACAAAAAGTGATATTTTTTTTTACGTTTTCTGACGCCGAAACTCTATCTAGAGTTGTACATAATCAAAGTGTGACACGTTTTCTCGTTTATTTTGACACATTTTGTGAATCAAATTTATATATAGATAGCGTTGCAACTTGAAATATGTCTTTTATTTTCTTTATTTGCAAGGTAACGTACTTAGAGTTTTTTTTTAACAAATATTATTTTGGAGTTATACATTATTAGCCATTAATAGGTACCAATTAAGTTTTTTAGATCATTTAAGTATTTCAAGCAATATTCGTTCATGTCGAGATGTACGACGTGCATACAATGTTTCTCGTTCTTATACAGGTTGAGGTTTTAATGACCAGACAAATTTTAATATAATGATATTTGGTAGAAAACCGATAGCCGTCTTGTTTCCTTTTAGTACTGTTCTATAGAAAAATATTGAGATTTTACTACACAAACCTCTACCGAAAAAACCAATAACTCTAGTCACCATTCATGCCCGCCGCCCCATTCCGTTTCAAAGCCTCGGGCGCGTACGTTTACTATAGCGTTAAGAAGGCAACCAAACGTTATAAAATAACACTGTACATAAAATAATTAATTATGAAAATGTAATCCATATTTTTTATTTACGCAATGAGGTCTATTGGTGATACATAACACCTAGAAAAATTTTGGCCGGTTACTAAAATCTCACCTTGTACAGGCTCCCAGAACCTTGTAATAGATAAATATACCCAGCTATCAGTTTGTATATAAAGGTTTTGGATTAAATAAGAGTTACGTCGTTCATCTAACGTATGATTTGAATATTTAGGTGACTAAAATAATGCAATTATTGGACTAGGCCAAGATTTAAAAACTTAATTTTATATCTTATTTTATGTTGATATAAGTTGACATTGTAAGTTACGGTTATTGTAAAATGCCTGGATATTCCGTAATTGTGATGTTTTTTTGATGTATTTTGTTTAGTTGGGTAAGTTGTACACGCTCTATAAATTTGGACTACGTTTAACTTAACACGTGGTAGGTATATCAAGATAGACAATGTGGCTGAAAAGTTGGAATGCCACAGAAAAAACGGATAAATCGAGATATACCTACATTGAGAAAAGTACTATAAAGAATTCAGATTTCATTATGTTTCACTATAAGTAGAGCGATTAATAATAAATAAATAAATAAATATATAAAATAATAATACGAGAAAACCGATGGAGAAAAAATACGCATCATCATAATTACGTTACAGGAACCATAATTTCCGCTGACGCATTTTCTCCTCTTCATATGCCTCGTTTTTTATCATGGGGGTCATCCATTGCTCGACTGATGAGATGATGAACACTTTTCTCAGGGTAGAATGGACACGCAAAACAACATTGCTTCTATATAGCTGCAGGTCCCGTGTTCGAATTCCTGGTCGGGTCAGTATTAGTATGATGAATATTGATACTGGTACCGGGTCTTAGTTGTTATATGTGTGTGGTGTCTTCGCAAAAATATTTATATATGTATATATTATAAGGAATATTTAAGTATGTATATCAGTTGTCTAGTAACCCATAACACAAGCATAATTCTTGCTTACTTTCGGACTAGATGGCGCTGTGTGGGAAGTCCCATATATTATTATTATTATTACATAGTGTTGTCTGGAAAATGTAATATCCAATATCAATTTATGTGTAGATTGCGTCACCGTGAGTAATGTTTGATTAATTCGCGCCCACTAAGATAAGTTTGCTTCTATCATAATGTGATTACGCACCTCAAAGCTATTTTGGTGGCTACAGTGTGCGGTATATAGTATCGTTCATCTATGTATCAATATAACTAGATGGGCTGTCCGCGTTCTAAAGTGCCCGCGCAGAAAGTCATCCAAAACGCAATAAGTCCACCAACCGGCTCTCTTAGTCAGTGTAATGGCTTAGCACCGAATAAACGTGCGCGATTCCGACTTGTGTCGTGCAAAATTTGTAAAACTACTCGTCAAAGACGCAAATAAAGTTGAATATCGTATTTGTGGTAAGTAAACATTGTAATTTAACATTAGTTTATGCCTGCAGACGGTTATTCGATTATTTTTTAATTTAATTTGAACATTATCACGATTTCATTCTTGTCACATTCCCGTAAAGAGTGTGACACGTCCGACCCGTAATAAGTATTTGCATGGACTGACGCACACATCGGAGCGATCGCTGCCCACGCACTTTGCGGACGCTTTTATTTTGCTTTTGTTTACCGACTACAAATCCTTATTATTAAAATTAATAAATCAATGGTATCGTTGTATAATTTTATTTTTTGTGCTCTATGAACAGATTAATTGAAAGCCCTATACTATACCATTGTGCACCGTACAAATATAAAAACTACAGATAGACCTTACAAATTGCAACACTTTTTATTTAACAATTTAAAATAAGGAAATTAAAAAAAAAACATGACGTGCATATTATTTCGTTATACGTTACAAAACCTACAGATAGGTAGTCCTCACCAAATGCGACACTAGCTACCTACATGTTTATTTTAGTGACCGCATATTGGTTATTTATAGTAGGCATATAAAAAAAATAACCATAGATTAATAGTACATTATTACACAAAGGGTGAAAGGGATCTATTAAGGCACGAGATGGTTTGGCGCACGAGCGTAACGAGGGTGCCAATAGTTCGAGTGCCTAAATAGGTCTTTTACCCGAGGTAAACATACTGCTTTTCATTACGAATATAAGAAAAATAAAAAAAAGCGTTAAATTCATATCTGAATCTGATGAACGCATTTTATAAAAATATCTGTATACGTAACTTATCAGCACTTGACAAAACAACTGAAGATCGAATTGTCGCTTACTCGTTTTTTTTTTTTTAGAGTTTTTTTTTTTTTTCTATGGCATTCTATCAGCCAGTATTTTTTTATCATTGATGATGGTAAATATTTACCTCAAGTCTATGTAAATTAAATGATAATTTAATTAAAAGTAAATCATAAGTATAAAGTCATATTACAAAATTGATGTTAATATTGTTTTTTAATTACAATTCTACGCCGCGATTTAACAGAGTTGTTGAATAAAAGTTGGGACATGGCTTGCATAGTTTTTTTTAAAATGTATTTGACAGCAGAGAAAATCGTTTCCCAGGGACGAAAAGTACTACTTTCATCCTCTGATCAGGTGACTTCAAGCGTACTTTCCGAGTATGAGTACTGAAAATTATTTTATATTAACATTTATGTATTCATATGAAAAAATCCAAGTGGTTTTTAATCAGAAAGCTGCATTTGGCGAGCCCTTATTTGCATAAGTTTTAATATTAGAAACGAATACGCGGACACTCTATATATATAATTAGCCGAGTGGTTAGAGACTCTGATTGCGGAATCGAAGGTTCGATTCGCGCCCAGGACAAATATTTGTGTGCATGAACATGTCTATTTGTTCCGTGTCTGGGTGTATAAATATCTGTACATGTATATATTATAAATAATATTTAAGTATGTGTATCAGTTGTCTAGAAGACCCCATAATAAAAACATAATACTTGCTTACTTTGGGACTAGATGGCGTTGTGCAATATGTCCCAGGTATTATTATTATTGTTATTGTGAAACATCGTCAAATTAGCAATTGACCTCAGAAGAAGTTGTAGTAAGCTATAGCCACCTACTAAAGAAACTTATTGTACTCAAAGTCAAAAGTTTAATAATTTTGCTCCTAGCATGAAACTCTGAAATTAATCTGTTATCAGATCTACCCCGAGATTCCACTGCGGCCATCCATATAATTATTTATTGTAGAAAACAATATGATGTCAAGAACTTAATCACGGCAGGGCGAAGGTGGAAATGTGGACTGTAATTAAGGGCCAGTTGTACAAATAATATGAATGTAGGCGCCAACCAGCCACGCCCAACCGCATCTCGGCTGCACGCCGCTGGTACAGTCCTACTCAAAAACATGTTTTGACCGCTAGTGGAGACTATGTGGTTTTTTCTGAGTTTAAGGGTTTCAGGAACATCTTCGCTACGTATTTTCACAATACTTGGCATTATGATTTTGATCTAGAATTCGATCATAACTTGTTAAGATATCTATTTGGTAATGGTTTCATGCAAAACATTACGACGACCCGTTGTTACGTAATTGACCGCCAAATATCCAAACATATAAATTTTGACAATTATAATATTACTATGTTGAACACTTTACAATATAAAAAGTGTGTAATGAATGATGTAATCACAATTTAAGTTGGTATTTGGTTGTTAATTATTTATTATATTGTAAAGCGTTCAAAGTTCTAATATTATTATTGTGAAAGTTTAAATGTTTGGATGTTTGGCAGTCAATTACGCAACAACGGGTCGCCGTTATTTTTTGTAGAGATATAGTTAAGTAGCTGGAGACTGACATAGGCTGCTTTTTATTCCGGAAAAAAGACACGATTCGTGTGGGATACCTATTCTTCATGCTAGAACGGCTGAACGAATTTTGGTGAAATTTAGTGCTGAGGTGACTAAGGCTTGAAATAACACACGGGATAAACATTCCTGAAAATACCTACCCAGTTTCTGCGGAATAGGTATTCTTGACACAAAAATAGTTAAACGGACTTTGATAAAATTTGGTATAGACAGCATTTCATTTTAATTTTATAAAAATATGGTTCAGTTTTTGGCACAATATCACCAAATTATAACACAAGTAATTCGATGCACTTTACTGCAAAAACACAGTAAACTTGTTCACGAAATGGTTTTTTTTCTTTTTTACAATAAATAAATTTCATTTCAAATCACAACCAAAAAAAAAGGATCTGTTAGCGTTCAAATTAGTCATAAAAAAGCGACTTTTATTTTGTCTAGCTGTGTTAAAACATACAATAAACGCTAGACATTCAGTTAGAAACTATTTATACCGTCTACATGTTTCAATAACTAGTATACTCCCTAATTTCCGGGATACAATACAGCTGATACCGGGGAAAGTTCAGAGGCGATCAAAACGATCCTCTATATAGCGCTATATAGCTTACCCATACTGCTATAATAAAGTCTATATAGTCAATTGCGGCGTGGTGAAGGCCTAAGCGACGCATCTGGAGACGTATATGGAGGTCGCCGGACAGGCGCCGACAGAGCGAAAGATCGACGCTAATTAAGCGCCATAAAACCGAATATCGCTCTCATACCGTCGTCGTTACCTTTCACCGCGCGCTGCACCGCAACAAATTCTATCAGGGACGAGAAAAAAAGAACAATCACCTCACATACACGAGCCTCGTAATAGATTAATGATATAGCCTGCGAGGGCTGTATTTAAACGAAACCCTTAGCGGAGGCGCGAGCGGCGCGGGCGACGTAATGACCGCGGCCGCCACCCGCGTGCGTCCGTGTGTGAGCGAGACAGCGCCACATGGGAAAGGGAGACAGGGGCATAATCGATTGTGGCGCCACCGGTCGGCCCCACGCGCTCGCGACGGCTTATTGAGAAATTCTACGAGATGCTCGCTCGTCGTTTTGGTTCCCGTGCGGTTATTTACTCCCCGTTAACGTCATTACCATTTCGGTGACGGCAGCGGCCGAGGAGCAGACGCATATATCATCGCAGGACATTTTCGCTGAACTGTTTAGAATATCCTTGAATTTTGTGGTAGGTATAGAGATCGTTTGTACCTATTGTTAGAGGTGTATTGATATGCCACGGTACAACAACAATAGATTGATTAACAACAATAATTGTCAACTGTTGTGTAATTTACATTTATAATATCTAATAAATATTGTTTATAATATAATATTGTTACAGTGTTTTTAAGTTGCACTAACTTAAAAAATTTCAATATTTTCCACCACATAGTTGAAAAGTTAAAGGGGACACACACAGACACACACATTTTTGAGCACTTTATAAGCGAATATTGTATTAACTATTAACTTAAATAAAAAAGTCGTTTTGAAACCTCTCTGCCATTTTTAAAGACTTATCTGCAGAGGAACCTTACACGTTTATTTGCGGTGGAATATTTTTGGAGCCTCAGATATGGACGGTGACCTAGCCCAAAAAAGTTTTCTTTCGTAATTACGCTACATTATTGTTTATGTTTATTGTAATTTAATTACATCATTGAATATAGGTTCATGGACACTTACCTTCGAGATTTCATCTAAGTATATGATGCCATTAACCCCGAGTAAAATGACTGTGACAGACAGACAAACAGACAGACAGACAAACAGACAGACAAACAGACAGACAAACAGACAGACAGACAAACTTTATTAGAGCGAAATTATAAGGTTTCCGTTTTTTGCCATTCGGCTCCGGAACCCTAAAAAGGAAAAGCAGGGTCTAGGAAACAACGTACATTTGAGTGTATGAATAGTAATCTTGATGCCATGAAAAACTTGCTATCTACTTGTGAAAAGTAGGCAGGTAGGCAAGTAGGCTCTTATCGATGCTACGACCGCACTTCTTTTGCATCGTAACATATCGTAACATCGTAGCATGCAAACATAAAATCGTTTCCGCCATTGATGTAAAATTACATGGATGGGGCATGCATATTATCCGCAAATTATTGTGATAAGTCGCCGAAATCGCGAGAACTGTAAAAATGTTCGGGAAAGAGTTGACAAATTGTCACATAACTCCATAGTTCTCTACTCTCGTTCATAGCCTTTCTTTTTTTTTTTCGTTTGAATGAAATTATTCCCATGCCTACCTACGGTGACAAGCGATCTATTTCGTAAGGTAGGTATCAACCGTACAGGTTTCAACAAAATTTTATGACAAGACCGTATTTGCAACTTATTTTCACGGCTAGAGGTTTCGCAAACACTGAACGCTGCTGGTAATGTTTTGGTGTACCTACCGAAATCTGTTTAAGTTTCGCGTATTTACAAGCGGATAGGCAACGTATTTAAGACATCATTTATTGTGTTCAAGATGGCCTGTCTCACTTTTTTTTATCTGAGAAGCCCGTTAAAACCTATCTGTAAGTAAAGATTACTTTAAATATTTCTAGAACAACAAATCTACGGGGCAACCTTGACACGGGTTGAAATACAACATTTGTTCAATGCCTCCAAGATGTAATCTAGTCACAGGAAACATTTATAATCGACCATTTTCAAAGTTCCCGAGGGTCCGGCGAGTTATCACAAAAATCAACGTCGTAAACTTGAAAGTATACACAAAATATGCAGCTGTCGAAAGAGTAATCACGTGCCATCAAGCAGTTATGCTAATAAGACATACTAATTCCGAAAACCAACAAGCGATGAGCAAAACGATCACCCGAACACACGGCAGGAGCAAAAAGTCCGGACGTCGGGCGCCAGCGGCCAATTTATTGAACGGGTGTCTGTCGTAGCATGGCCTGGGTTCAAGTTCTCTGGTTCAAGTCTCCGCTGCAATTTTCTGTTTTTTTAATACCTACTAGACTGGAAATAGGCATTAAATTAAAAAGTAGTATATTTGCATTAATTAATAAGGCTTTTTGGCCGCAACCGAAACTGCTTATGCTCAAAATAATAATAATAACGTATACATGACAACAACGTCTAGGCACCAAACTGAGCATTAGCTTGTGTTTTGGGTACCAAGCGAAGACACCACATACTCAAAACTACCAAGACCCGGTACCGATATCAATATTTATCATATAAATACTGACCCGACCTGGGATTCGAACCCGGGACCTCCAGCTTCGTAGGCAGGGTCGCTACCCACTAGGCTAAACGGTCGTCAATAATTTTATAAATAATATATTTTAAATAATTTTATAATAATATACGCGGGATTTTTTGTTGAGGTAAAATATTGACGCCTATGAAAAAAATATGTGTCCTTTAGAGGCTATCTGAATCATAATAATCCATATTAAAAAAAATCATATTTGTTAGTGGATAGGTACCGCTATCGCCGTCCATTATTTCTATATATTATCATAACAACTTATCGGTAGGTATAATTATTAATTTGAGTGTTTTTGCTTTATTTTTATATTATTTTATTTCACAATACACCGTTTTAGGGTTCCATCGTAAAGTTACAAAAAAAGGAATTCATATCGAATCACTACGGTGTCTGACTGTACGTCCGTTGTCAAAAGCAAATATCTTGCGATATTCCAAACTGATTTTGATGAAACTGGTATCAAAATATGCATAACAATTGCCCGCAGGCAACCAGCAAATTTGGGTAAATGTGTGGTGAGTACAGGATACTACAAAATGTGAACTAAGAAAAACTTTTTTTTAATAGATAATTGTTATATTGTCCTGTAAATGTTATTGTGACAGTAAAAATATTTACTTGTCTATACCCATTAAGCTCGCTTTGACAAATTCTTAGTTTAAAGTTGAATAAAAAATTACAGTTTCATCACCGAAATTCATCTACTTATATACGTATATTGGAAAATACTTTGAAAAAAATCAAAATATCTGCATGAGCGCGGCGGGACCCTCGATACGTGAATCCGTCCCTCGCTATACGCTCCACTCGGGACTGCCTGTGTTTAGAAAGGGTGTGAGGGATAGATGTCGAAGCCTATAATATAGTTTTCGTTCTATTGAAAAACAATTTATTTTTAGGTCCAGGCGAAGACCGAAATATTTCGTTTATTTTATGATTTATGACATATCCAGAGACTTTTTTTCATTACATAACAATTTAGCTAATAACGAATGGTATCAAATTGAACTTTTAACCGTTAACCAGCAATGTGTTTGAAAAATAATTCAATGCGATGTAACAAACCAAGTTTTGAATAGAGGAAACAGATACCTGAGCACATTTTAATTATTTGATTTTGATTGCTTAAAAACTGAAAAATCAATGGGGAAAACAAACTGGTTACGAAACGTAGTCATCATTTTAATCACTTTGCCAAATTATATTCATAATTTTTACTGCATGTCACAAGGTATGGCATTGAGTTTGTAATAATTAGAACAACTCAATAGGTGTATAATATTGTATGTGACGCCCTGCAAGGAAGTAGAAATTTCAACATGTGTTATTTTTTATGTCTATCGGTCAACGATTTCTTTATAATAAATACAATATAATTTTACTAATTATAAATACTTTAAATGGAAGTTAATTAGGTAAATGCTGTTTTTTTTAAATTTATTTACATTTACATTACATTACATTTATTCATATAATATTTATTACGATTTCATTCATTATTAGGATGTAATAATTATTTTATTATGTCTTCTAAAAATTACATAAATGATGATACTTAATTCATTTTTGCAAAGAAACTCCTTGAGTCGTTTTTCGATGGTCGTAGTTTTTATAATGTTTTTCATATAATTTGGTAATACCTATTACCCCTCACGACTTGATACTTCTAGAATTTACATGTCTTTGTTTCTGTATCAGTAGGTACTTGTTTACTATAGATCTGATACTGTACCAATAATATAATATAAATTATTATTTATCAAACGAATTAATAAAGTTGGACAACTAAATGAATTCCGTACAGTTAGTTATCTACTTAACTTCGACAAAAGGGCCAGAACTGGCTGGAGGTTTGTTGGTTTTGGTAACTCGTTTAGACAATTTATGGGTGGGAAAATATATGGGGTATTTGGAACGTGTTTATTAGGCCTGATTTTGTTATGGGTTTTGGGTCCGAGCAAGGGATTTTACGGCGATCCTTTTGAATTCAAATGGTTAATTAATATTTTTAATTACTAAAGACCTATGATACTATACGGTCTATACAATTATAGCGAGTTTTATTATGATATAACTAGAACATATTTCGTACAGTAAAAGGCACGTGAATAGATTGTTTCAAAATGCCATTCAGGAAGAACTTCAAAACTTCGGGACTTTTCAGTTTAAAAACATTTGTTTAGGTGTTCATAGTTTCAGTATTTTATTACAATCACTAAGACTGATCAACTAGACGAGTGGTTAGAGACCTTAACTGTGGAGTCAAGGATCGCGGGTTCGATCCCCGCCCGGGACAAATATTTGTGTGCGCTTTTTTTTTCATTAAGATTCTTGATGAAACTCTAAAACTTGAAAAGTGCCTATGTCTCCATCGCCTTACTCCGATTTCCTCTAAAATACCAGTTCATGGTTTTCACATATGGCATGAGATTGTTTTAATGAATTGGCTATACACAGAGTGATTTTAAGATTAGGCTAATCGTTATGTGCACGGCAGAAGGAAAAAAAAACTACTTTTGCACTGATCTTACCCGCTGGGGGGCTTACACTACTCGTCGATAGATGCCGCTAACAGTAGATTTAAGATTTAGGTATTGCCAACAGTTTTTAAAAACAAAACTAGCTGAAGCTTTTTAAAATAGTAACCATTAGTATGTGTTATAAATATAACTTCCCTAGATACTGTCAGTTATTCACGAAAAACGAATTTGACACCATCGTCTACAGAGGTCGTTGGGCGTTCCGTTCAACACTTCTCTTAATACTGTTCTCGTGCATATACTGTCGTGTCTATCTTTACCTTTACGAAAAATATGCTTATACATCGCCCGTCGAGAGTTTGCGTTCCTGACAGGTCGTAATCGGCATAGTAATCGGAAGGTTGATGTGAATTTGTACCGTCGGACGATTTCCGTTTTCAAATTTTCTTATCATTTACATGCACGAATGACACGAAATTAAATTAAAAATTATATTATTATGTCAACTCACAACAAACATATATATATCTATAAATCTCAAGTGTGGGAAACGCAAACTCTCGACGGCCGATGTATAATCACATGTATCTTTTAGTACGTGTCTACAACTATCAAGCAAAAACATTTCTAGATAAATTTGATTTTTTTTTTTTAATTTGTTGGTATTTTTGTAATCCATTCCATCCATTCTATCAGCCCTCGTTCGTCCACTGCTAGACATAGGCATTTCCTAGGGCACGCCAAACGCCTCTATCCTCGGTCATCTTTATCCAACCTTTCCGGCAACTAGCTTTATATCATCGCTCCAGCGAGCCTGCTGCGTCTCACACTATGTTCGCCGGTTTGTGTTCTCCACTGAAGAACTTTTCCTCCCCAATGTCCATCGGTTCTTCAGCAGATGTAACCAGCCCAGTGCCACTTGAGCTTATTTATCTTGCAGGCTATGTCGATCACTTTTGTTCTCTGATGAATGACGTCATTTCTGATATGATCCAACAGAGATACCCCGAGCATAACCGGTTCCATAGCTGGTTGAGCAATTTTTGTGTGTTTTTGGAAAATTTGTAAAAATTATAGAAAGTACTGTGATGGTAAAATTTAGGGAGTGGCAGGTTTAGATTTTTGCCGTTGATAACCTACCTATTTATTACAATTTTGAACTTCAATAATAAACAACCCTTCCATAGAACTCGTTCTACCACATTGGATAGGATTTCCTCAATATCGGTGCATAGTCCCAGGGGTAGCTTAGGGCGTGAGAGGGCGTTATCTGTGACGTCACGGACACCAACCAATCACGACCCGAGTACAGTCATTGACACTTCCGTTTGTACGCGTGAAGTTACACGCTTTCAATGGTAGTACTGACCTAGTGTAAGAGAGGACGACGCGACGGTAAAAAACTTAGTTGAAAGATTTAAACTTTCGGGATACTGTGATGTTGTTAGTAGTCGCTCGTGGTTGCATCCCATTGGAAACCTGATTCATTGGCGGGTTGTCCACCATTTTGCCCTAAAAATAGGTCGCTAGGTATTAACGGATTAACGCGTCAAAGACGGCAACGTATTTTTCTTGTTGTTTTTTTTTTGTTTAAGTTTATTGTATTAATCTGTTAATTTGGCATTAATTTTATATGTTAACTCGAGAAGTAGAATAAACTGAATGTCAAAAATTAAGTTAAAGTTGTTATTAGGTTGATGAGTCGAGCTGATTGTACCTACTCTACAATTTTCTTATAAAATTGAAATTTTACTTTCAGAAGTCATTAACTACTTTACAATTTTTATCGGAAGTGAGGATTTCCACGCTGACGGATCAAGTTTTCATTGGGTCGCTGCTGTGGTGTCACGATTGCGATATAGACCTACTTACAACTCGTATTAACATTTTCCTAAAATTTCCTCATATAGATAACAAATGACATCCATTTTCACATCCAACACATGTTTAATGAAAAAATATGAAGCTTTTTAATTAGATTGGGTTTTAATGAAAACTAGAGATAAGAAATATGTTAAAGGATAATAAATATTATATACCATGTTTAAAGAAATCACAGAACGACAATAACAGCTTAGATTCGTAGGTACTTCGGCTTATAATATTTTTAAAAAATATATACTCCTATTATCCGATTTCTAATTTTATGTAGATATATCTGTTTATCTTTGAAATTTAAAAATTTAAAATTAAAATCTACGTTAAATTTGGACAATATTAACTAATGCGTTAAAATATAGTTCACTCTTAAAATACATTATTTAATGTAATTAAAATAAATAAATTGCCATCTCCACGTTAAATTGTTTAAACAGCGGCTAAACAATTATTGCTTAAGCGGATCACGAACCGCTAAAAAGCTTGTGTCGTGATAGCCCGAGCGCAGCGAACCTGTTTCAAATCTAAGAGGCCGTGCGGCAGTGGTCGGAGCGTGCACCAAAGAGATTTTTCTGAATTAAGTACATAACTATCACTGACTCCATGCCTGGGAGAGCACGTTAAGACGTCGGTCCCGGCTGCTGTCAATAGATGGCGATCGTTACACTCCACCAACCCGCATTGGAGCAGCGAGGTGGATTAAGCTCCAAGCCTCCCCTCACCTTGAGTGCACGCCCTAGCCCCTGCAGTGGGGTATAATGGGCTGATTGAATGGTAAAAAAAGCTTGTTGATCATATTAAATCAATGTATAGGTAATAATTTTTAACAATGTAATAATAATACCCATTTGCTTACTCTGAACATACAAAATAAAAGTTAAGCATACAATTTTTCAAGTACCGAAGATTTTTGTTTTCTTGTTAATGAAAGTTTAGTCGGTAGTCTGGATTACTTAGGATATTTGCAGAATGACTATGTAACATGAGACATACGAAGACGGCTATAGGAAATTCCCAAATTGCCTAGGTGTCATCATCAGTGTCATGCTCTTTAGATTGTAACATATCGATATACCCGTATTATTTGGGTCTTAAAAGATATTGGACTTTCATGTATTATTGAAACTTTGATTACGTAATGTTTAGATAGACCCTCGCAATAATGACAAACCAAATTTTACATACTTGTGTGTGTGTGACTCAACACACAATATCGCCACGCCATATTAACCATGTACAAGCCGTTTCTGTATGCGTGTATTATAACTGAACGGTTAGGTGATATTTTAATCTACGTTCTTTGACGCCGACTTTCTAGACTTTATATAAGTAAAGTACTGAAATACAGGTAAATGCGTGTTTTTGTATGAATAATATTTACCACAAATAAAAAGAACTTTTAATAATAATAATTAAACAGTTTACTAAACTATACAGCAGCGTCAAGGGTTCGGTAACAGAAGGGTGGCTATGCGTGTAACAATACCATGGCCGTTGGGATTATGGGCGTTTGTATTGTAATGATATGGGATTTAGCACCCTCTTACGGCTGCGCCCATATATATATACGTTTAATTGTTTAAATTTATTATACTTTTCTATAGTTATGTACTTACTACGAATAGATTATTAGATTACACGTATATTTGTTCTATGAAAAGTTTAAGAAGAAAATTTCTTTTTTCTTAAATCTATTCAAATATTTATAGGAGTTTAAAAGATCAAACTTTGTTTATTGGGCTAATTATAAGTAGGTATATAAGTTTCTAACAAATGGCACGTTTAGATTAGGTACGATATCGTATTACTTTTTTTGAAATTTGCGAATACATGGCTGTTCACGAATTCAAAGTCTAAAATAAATCGTTTAACGTTGGCCTTTCTCGTGATAGTCTAACTTTTCACACGGAAGGATAACCTTAAACGGTACAATTTTAGCTATAATAAAACGGATTCGTTGTTCTTTTTCGAAATTTGTAGTTTTATCACTGGACTGAATCGGGAAATATTTAGGCCTATTTTCAATTCCACACAAATTATTTTACTTTAAATTGACATTAAAAATTAATAAAATAAAATCAATATGTCATGAATAAGTATTTCTATTTTTAACATTTTATATTTCGAATTTTCAATAAAAAACCTTTACCTACAGAATTTCTAATTTATTCAGAACATCTGATACCTATGCAGTTTTTTTCTGTTGCCTGCATGCTTGCATACTTCAAAGTCGTAACCATTTTTGGTCACCGGCTCTCCGACTACCAAAAAATAAATTCGATTGATAACAAATTCATTTATTCATTCATAAGTTGTTATTTACGTATTGAATTATTTAAAGTATTACCTCGTTCTACAAAATAACTTCAGCAAAGTAGTCGATGTATCCCGTGATATATATATCTCGCTAATCTTTAGAGGGGAGTGCCGCTTAGCGCTAACTTGTTTTTTAAGTCACTCAAGTAATTAACTAGATAAAACTTCTCCCTGGTGGTCCCAAAGATAATGCTATTCGTCGGTTATTGCTTAGCCACCGTTTATATGCTGATTAACGTTCGTTTTAAAGTGATTTTGTTAATCTTTATTTGTAGATAGGTAAAATAGTTTTTTCTTAATATTCAAAAGGACAATTAACTGAATCTACTTACAAACATACGCATCCACACCTCTAGTTTATGACGTTTCCGCTTTTGAAATTATTTAATAACTACATTTTTGTTCGCGGCTTCGCCCGCATGAACTACACAATTCTACCGGGACAGTTGAAGGAACGCGACGCTCCAAGACACTAAAATTTTCTAAAACACTAACATTTTGAAACTTAACTGTTTAAGAAATCTTTATACTTCACTTACTATACTAAACATTAAAATTCATTAGCTATCCCAAAGAAACAATGTATTTTTCTTGGATAAATTTACCTTGTCTAATATTTCACGCTTTAGTCAACCTCCTTTTTTTGTCTGCAGTTTCGTTGATATCGGTTTACTTATTTCGAAGATCAGCCCAGACGGACCAACAGAAAGAAGAAAAGTAGCCTGTGTCCTTTTCCAAGATTTAGTCTATATCTCTGTACCAAATTTCATCAAAATCGATCCAGCGGTTTAGGCGTAAAAGCGGAACAGACAGACAGAGTTACTTTCGAATTTATTTAGCAGGGAGTTGTAATTAATTATATTCAGATATTTTTACAGTTAAATAGCTATTTGTACTTGTACAGTGTTGTAATGTAACAAACAGAAGAAAAACCGATCCATTACGAGTCGGACTTGCATGGAGAGGGTTCACAATTTACATAAATCATCACTATAAATATGAATTTTGAGGTTTGAAGTTAAAACCGACTCTTTAGTAATAAATACGCTACCATGGTAACAACTAGAGTCCTGAACTTAACAGTTTTCAATGAAATTGATTAACCAACACATTTCATACATAAGCATTTTCTTTTCATGGATATTTTCCGTTTCCCGGGCGAATTTACGAACTTGGGATTTTCGTTTAAATTGTAATTTTTTTTTCGAAATATGGCGACACACCCATCTCCTTACAATTCCACCTATAGTAAAAATTTGTTTATTTAAGCTATGCGTCCGTGATTTGGTTTTATATATCTTTCTGTTTCAGTATACAAAAAGAAAACAAATAAATTATTTTTAGTTTAGATCATCATCAGCCCATTTTACCCCACTGCAGGGGCTTAGGCCTCCCCTAGGGTGAGGAGGGGGTTTGGAGCTTAAATCCACCACGCTACTCCACTGCGGGTTGGGGATTGTAACGACCGCCATCTATTGACAGCGTCCGGGATCGACTGCTTAACGTGCACGTACACGCCCGGATTCGAACCATGGCCCTATGGCCTTATAAATTTGAGACTGGTTCGTTGCGCTCTGGGCTATCACGACATTAGTTTTATTTATTTATTTATTTATTAGTAGAATTTAGTTTAGGTAATATTATACCATTAATACATGAAATATTAATTAGGTAAGGAGATTATGTTTTTTATTTGTTGTTATTTTAGATTTGTATTTAGTAGATACTACTTAGGTAGGTACTTATTGTTATGAAAGCAAAGTAATTTTCTGCACGCAAAGCCTGTACACAGAAAAAAAGGAATTCTTCATTTATGACAATGCATTTTCTTGAAATATATTGTAGATTCAATAAAACATTATCATAGTTTAAAAATATATTACTTTAACTGAGAAACTGCTAATTTTGAACCGAAATATTTTTTTTCTTAAAATATATTTTATATTTAAGACAAGTTTATTATATTAAAGACATATTCAATTCATTTCAAGAATTTGATTTTGTTTAGTTTCAAGAATTTAAAATGTGCTAAAACATTACTTATTTGTTATATTATTAACTTAAACTAAGATACAATATTCTTGGTTACAATTCAAGTACATATTTTCTTAAATTTAGCAGCTAAATGTACTAGCTGCTCCAAGAACATTTTCACTTGGATTGAAACAATTTATTCTTATTTAAATAACTTATATAATAACAAATTTATTATTTATTCTCTTGGTACAAGCTAATCTTATTGAAGCAAGCAATTTTTTCTTGTAACAAGTAATTTAAATTTTAGATTGGCAACACTATACCTACTTCCCCACGCTTCCGCGGTTTTAGTTTAGTGCAGTTTAGTGTGATGTGCGAATTATTATGCTGTTTTGTCGGTCTTATTTCTACTTTGTATTGCTGTTAATATTACAAGTTTTCAATATTACACAATATAATCTGCTACAATAGTAATTGGTGTATCAATGGAAACCATAAGTGAAACTTTAACTTCCTGGGGTATACCCCAAGAAGTAATACAAAACTTTTTATGTAAGTAAAATATTTCATTAAAACTGTTACAATCACAGAAATATACCTACTAGCAAAGTCTATCAAACATTAATCAGACAGCATAGTTGTACATTTTATAACATGTGAGACTGATTTAGATAAAATTAAATGCCCATGTTATAACTGAGTTATCATACCTAAAACTTTCGCAATTCAATAGGTGAGCTTCTATTTTCCTTATTTCTGTTGGAAATTCTAGAACAATCCTTTGTACTTTCCAGCAAATGGTATAACTATAGAATGTTTTCCAAAATTGTCTCCAGTACATCTAAAAGAATTATGTCCACATTTAGGTATCAGGCTAATATTGAAGGAAAAAATTTCAGAATTGATTACTGCATGTGTAAGTTAATCATTCTCCGAGTTAACACCACAAGCAGAGGCAGTTGTAACAAGAAGTTTTCCTAATTTTGATTTGCATACACTTTTGCAAACTTCACCAGGTGGCAAGAGCATCCTTAAATTTTATGAAGCTTATGGCTTTCTTGACAACAGCAAAAGAAATAAGTTGACAGATTTAATAATTAAACATATATTTACACACATTGTCAATTGGTAAGTAATTTATATTTTTAACATTAATTATTATTTTGTATTTCAAAGCATATACTTACCCCAAGGATGTATTCATTAAGTAACAATTATTTTTCATTTTAGTCGAATAACACATGAAGAGTATAATCTAATAGCTGCAAAAATAATCACTGTTTTTCCTAAGGAATCAGTAGGAATTTATTTTACAAAGCCAGTAAGTAAAAATAATTCAGCAAGATGTTTTATGGCTAAATTCTTGTACTGATCCATGGGACGAAGTATTAAAGAAGTGGAAAGAAACATTTAATATAAGAAAACAAAATAACTGTGACAGCATTCACGAGTTTTTTAATAATTGGAAGATTTTAAAAGATATAAGGAGTCATATATTGGTATGTTACAGTGTGTATTTTTATTTCAATAGATTGCATTAATATAAACTTTTAATTGTTAAAATCTTGTCTGATTCCAGATAAATCTTGATTTTGATTTATTATTTCCTGAAAAATGACTGAACTTCTACTTGAATTGGGATATATTTTATGAAAAATTAATAAAATTCAAATGCACAAAAGATGAAAAACTATTACTCATCATGTTGAAAAATATTTGCTGATTAAATAAATATGAATAAATAAAGCTGAATAAAAATAAATGCTGAAAAATATTTAAAATGAATGTATGTGTCTTTTGACATTGATACCTATAGTGTAAACCATTCTAAAAAATACAAAATATAAACATCATTTTCGTTCCTATTTCAGTAAAAGTTCCAGCACAAATATATGTGTTGGGTCATCTGGTGCCGCCGAGGGGCAGATTAACAAAAAAAAATTAAATTCACAACGCAAGAAGCCATTGATTCCATATTTATTTGTGTTGAATTAAGTATTGTCTACGTTATGTCACTGGAATAGGTTTAAGGGATATTATTTCATTTGGAAAACTTGACTTAGATAATTATGATAATGATAGCGAAGAACACTGTATTTATGTTTATTGGTGTGAATTTAATGGCATCAGGTTTAATGTAAACAATATTTTGTTGTACAATGTTAAAGATGATGTACCTGAATACATAATAAACAAAATTATTGTCAATCAGAGCACTAAAGATTTATTGTTTAATTGCTTTTATTTGGAAATTGTTCATTATAACTTACATTCCAGAGCATACAAAATAATACAAACATTACAAAAACAACCTATTTCATATAATGATTTATATACAAACGTAATTTCTGTAATTTTCAAAGTGAATTCAAAATAATATGTGAAACTTGATTTTTGAAATTGTATTGTTGAGTGCTGATCATAGACTATGTTTGTAGACCGTTCACCAATTTCTTATAAGAATTTTGATTCAGTTTTGTGTGTATTTTAATAAATGTTTATGTTTAAATATACCTAACTTGTTTAATTTATTATCATGTTATACAAATGCAATTAATTTGGTGTTTTTTTTTTAATATTCTTTATTTACAAGGCAATATAGACCTAAGTTTATATTACACCAATATAGAACTAGGTTTATATTGGTATAAAAGTAAAAAATACCTACTCAACACCAATAAAATAATGTGTCTTAAATTAACTATAACAAGCAATTTAATCCAAAAAATTAAAATTTAGAATCAATATAAAGTCAATCTCTAAGTAACAAAATATTTTCTTGTATTGATATACAAAAAGCTTGAAATTGAATAAAAAGTAATCAAAGTGATACATACAATATATTTAACTTAACAGAATAGTGAATCATTCTTAATACAACATTATTTTGAGTGAAGAAATCGAATTGTCTTAAATGAAATAAACATTGATTGGTTTATTTACTTTTACACTTTAACCAAGTTAAAAATTCTCTTGATGTAAACAAATTTTAAATTGATCAAAAAAAATTATTAATACGCTCAAGACTAAGTATTCATGTTTTCAATATAACTAACTGTCACAGACTGAGTTAATAATTTATTGGTTCAAAGAATTTTATCTTGCAACAAAAGAAAAAAATTAAGAGTTTTTTTTACTATACTGGAGAATATATTCTCTCACGTCTATAGGGAGAGAATCATTTTCTTGAAATTAAGAAATTTGCTTTGGTTTGAGAAAATTTGTTTTGTTTCAAGTAATCCTTTTTTTCTGTGTAGCAGCTTTAACTTGTATAGAAACTACAGATCAGTTCAGTGTCATGTACCTAAATATTAATACTGTTTGTATGTGCCCGTTTGTTTTATAATAAAATAAAATAAAAATAAAACACAACAACCAAATGTTCACAATCGAAAACCATAATCCTTGTAGATATTATTTATTTATTTTATTTATTCATTTTAATTATATATTTAATTTATTTATTTAATTTATTTATTTAATTTATTTATTTAATTAATTAATTTAATTTATTTATTTTATTTTATTCGGAATACCAACAGCATTTATACATTTATATACGTACGTATAAGTTTATACTATACGATATGTTTGAACATAACCGACTACGTCCGTTCATTAAAGGGACTCGGGAAGGCCGCAGTTAATTGAAACGCAATAATAAGCAGGCGAATAAATTCTCATAAGGCCCCGATATCGTCAATAAAGAGCTCTTTGTGCACAGCTAAACAAATCGGTGCGCCTTTGACGGCACAAAAGCGCCGCTGCCCGTCGCCTTAATAAAACATCGCAGTTTATTTGTCACTCGATTCCGTCGGAGTCGCGTAATGTACGTGTTGGAATTATTAAAGTGAACGCGTCCTTGCATAAAACGTCAAGTGGAATTTGAATATTCTGTCTAGCGTGACAATCTGTGTGACTAACAGAAATATCTATTTATTTATTGACTACCTTTTGACAACGGCTACATATGGAGATAGAATAAATTCTATGGCAATACGGAGCTGTTTTCGCGTGGCCATAGAATGAATTGCCATTGTGATCCTGATCCCGATCTTGATCCCGATGCTGATGCGATCCCAATTCCTATCACAATTATAGTCTTGGGCTCAATCTCGATTCCGTCCACAATCACAACAATCCCCATCTTGGTACCTTCACTTCACTTCATCAGCCCATTTTTTACCCCACTGCAGGGGCTTAGGCCTCCCCCAGGGTGAGGAGGGAAGCTTGCAGCTTAAATCTACCACGCTGCTCCACTGCGGGTTGGGGACTGTAACGACCGCCATCTATTGACAGCGTCCGGGACCGACTGCTTAACTTGCCCTCCAAAGCACGGATCAGTGATAGTTATGTACTTAAGTCAGAAAAACTCATAGATACACGCCCGGATTCGAACCATGGCCCTAACGCCTTATAAATTTGAGACAGGTTCGTTGCGCTTTGGGCTATCACGACATATCATCTTGGTACCTACCGATCTCAAGTCTGGTTCAAGTCTTAGATATCTAACTATATCCATACCCTTCGGTTATTTACTACATGTCTAGATAAAACCACAAAAACAATGTCAGCAAAAAATAGGCAAACAAACATGCTGTTAACTAAAAAGAACACATACTTTCGTTACACCATACTTGTCCTAACCAACTCTGTGTGCTTCAATTATAACCGAACTGTTAGATGATAAGTTTTTTGACGCTTAAGCTCTGTCTAAACTTTACCATATTTCGATCTCAATTCTAAATATTTTTTTTAAACATAGGTTCAAACATTCTGAAAAAATTTCTTGGAATAGTTCTATATGCAACCAAAGAATAGTGCATGTTTATTAAAATACTGAACAAGCACTTAGGATTATCAACCCATATGATTGGTCCTTGACAGTTCTAAAAAATATGCTAGATTTTCTTCGTAAACGTTTTTGAGTACTTATTCTCGAAAATTTAAATAAAATAAATAACTTTCATTCACGTAGGTATAACAGTGCATGACACATATGTAGTACATACTTAGAGAAAGATTAAAAAGTAAATATGAATAAAAAAGACTATCATTTCGTATGACTAAGTAGTTATGTACTACGAGGCATAACTACAATAATCGTGTTTTTTTAATCAATAGTCTTTTTTTACATTTGTGTACTTATGCATAAAATATAAACCTAAACACTCTGACTTATAAATGTGGTACAAATGTGTAAGCACTGACACGAATAATATACAATGAAATAAGTTTTTTTAAGTATTCCGAAATATCTTCACCTGTCTGAGAAAAAATTGTTGATGAAGATGAAGACTTTTTTGGTTAAATTGCATTTTTTTTTGAACTGGTTCATTTAAAGGATTAAAAAAATAATTGTACTGTACTTTTATTGAGTAATAAATATATTGGCCAACTCATGATTAATACTGAATACATTGTTTAAAAAAATTATGATAAAATAAATCAATTTAGTTACATAAAAATCGAATTGCCAAGACGGCGCGGCGTGTTCAATATTATGTGACAGTGTAATGAAATAAAGTTAAAGAGATAAAAGCGGCTCGGTCCGAATACCGGTAGCGCTTCGCCCGCGTTAAGATAAGGCGCTGGACACCGTAAAGTACCTATTTAATAGGCTGTATTAAGCGGATGTTTGAATCCATGGCTTTGCGGTTTAAAAATATTCTAGAACCGTATTCGATTCTCTACTGTAACATTCATTTACGGAATGTAACCAATAAACGCGTAGTTAATTTCAATGAATATAGATGAATATTATAAGTATAGACAAATCAAAGCCTTAATTTTTGAAATAAACGTTTTTACATCATACGGTTTTTCAGCAATTATATTCGATACAAAAGTACTGATAAAAAGAAAAATTATTCTTTAGATTTTTGTCTAAATCCTTCGTTAAGTAGTTGAAAATATATTCAAATAATTTTATAAAAAGTGACTAATTTAAACTCTTTAAGTAATTGAGGATATAAAATCAGTTCAATACCTACTGATAGGTACCAGCCAATAATTTTTCATATCTATGAAAAATAATTTTGTAGATCGGTCATTGGATAAATCAATTCATTAGGTTCTGAAATTTAATAGATATTTTTTAATAAAATAAAAATTAGGAATTGCTGATGTTGCGTGATTTAAATTTAAGCGACATTTTTGGTTTCCCAATCACCCGTATCTTCGTTCGTCTCGTATATGAACAAACGCGACACAATAGACCATTGACGGACGACTTGCGCGTAGGCATCTAGTGAAATTACACCAAAAATAAAAAAAAGCTTGCGTATTGCTCAAAGTAATTGAACTAGTTAAATATAATGATTTTCTGATTCTAAAATAACATTATGTCAGTCGTCATGCCGTCAAATTAATCCAACAGAATTTTAAAAATAATTCAAAGTTAGACTGTTTCTGACTTTTGGCTCTACCAAACATGAATTCTGAAAAAAAAAAAACTCTGTTGATACATCAATACATTAAGCGTATATGTAAAGTTACAAAAAAATATTACCTATACCAGCTAAAAAAAGAAGGAAATGGACATACTCATAAATTACAGTCGTGAAGATAATAACGAGTGGACACGAGTGATGTTCTATGCTATTAAACTTTGAATCACCAAAATGTCGATAGTTAAATATCGATTATAAATTTTCAAATCTAATTACGTTACGTCACATGAAAATGAAGTTTGTAATTAAATTTTTTTCAGAGAATATTACCATGAAGCAATTTTATATGCAAATTAATTCTAGCTCCAATGAAACAACATTAAAATATTATGGGAACGCAAAATAATGCGTTTTCTATATAAATATGAACAACGATAAAGATGTCAAAACTTAAAAAGGTTGTAGGTGTATTGCTTTGAACACATTTGTCTTCACTTCACTTCACTTCATCAGCCCATTTTTTACCCCACTGCAGGGGCTTAGACCTCCTCCAGGGTGAGGAAGGGGGCTTGGAGCTTAAATCCACCACGCTGCTCCACTGCGGGTTGGGGACTGTAACGACCGCCATCTATTGACAGCGTCCGGGACCGACTGCTTAACGTGCCCTCCGAAGCACGGAGTCAGTGAGAGTTGTGTACTTAAGTCAGAAAAACTCATTAGTACACGCTCGGATTCGAACCATGGCCCTATGAGGCCATATAAATTTGAGACATTTGTCTTAAATATAATAAAAACATGTGTTGAAATTCACACGTGATAGAAGTGAAATCTTCAAAAATTTTGGTTTCAAGATAATGAGATGAATGTAAAATTTCGGGAAGAGGATAATTGTAGGTTTTAGTAATGATCATAGTGATACAAAGTTAGATAATTATTTTACATTTTATTCGAATATATTACATAGATTTATTCAGACCCCGAGCTCACTTTTTCGATAAATAAAACAGGAGACTTATGGTAACTAAAGTATGAAAAAATTACTTTGGTCCCAATATTTCAATAATAGCGACAATATTCTGCATTCGTTTTCGGCATACGTGAAATATTTTATTATAAATAATACGTAAACGTATACAAAACACCACGATTGTTGTGATGCCTTTTCTCAAGCTTTGTACTACGCATGCGCGTACAAACACGTATTAACACACGTACAACGCTGAGGCCCAAGCAAACTCCCACTATGCCTTGGTAAACACGAGTGGAGGGGGTACAAAGCAGAGCTCGAAGAGAACCACGAACATAAGAAACACAGTATAATGCTTCCTATCTCATTTTCTCCCACGTTGAAGCTTATGAATTTACGTGGCTATCTCTTTTTACTGTCGCTTTTTCGTTTCATCGACTTTCAAATCACAACGACGCTAAAGAAGCTTTCACTTCAATTAATATGAATTAAAAAAATGAAACACAAATACAGTAATAATTCATTCATAACGGATTCGTGATACGTTCAAAATAATATTATAGAACGTCGCTTCAGTGACCTCAGCTAACCCAGTCACTAAAATGTAATAATACTTTGAAATAATTTGTGGAATGTAAAGTGGTTTACGTTGCTGTGACTGTGTAAGTATGGGTGTATTTGTATGCCTGTGTGTGTCGATGAGCTTTCGAGGGCTCAATAAAAAGCTGAATTTAAACGCGTTATCGGCCTATCGGCGACTATTAGTGGTCGAGCCTCTGTGGTGAGCGTAAAAAATCAACGGAGACGATGTTCATTGTTCATATTTTTTATTAAAATTAATTACTAACTTTATTCACAGGTGATTTTATTCAAAATTTATTTGCCTTGCAAAACGTAGTTTTAAGGTTGCCTGTGAAGGCAACCTTAAAACTACGTTTCGCAAGGCAAATAAATTGAAGTTTATATATTGAAGTAAATAAAGTGAAGTTTACTCGACTTCTAAGTTTTTCAAACGTTTGTTTTTTATATTACAGTTGTGAAAAAAAAATATGTGTGTTTATTATACAATATACAAGCGATATAAAAACAATAATATATTTAGGAATCGATTACAATTGTAAATAAAAATGACTCCAATTGTTATTTATACTATAACATCTCGACATAAATAATTGAAAATAAATATCACCGTATTATGCGCAACAAAATTATATAGCGTCTAATATTCTTATTTATCGGTTATTTATTATAAAAAAACCTTTTTTTAAATGCATAAAAGTAAACGAAAAATATTTCACAATAATATGATTCTCTTTCTTTCTATTGGGTGCCGTTTAGAGTGTTAACTTTAATTTTAGCGATAACTGAGCCTTAAAAGGAGTACCAAGTTTAATTTTAGCGCTTAGTGTTTGTTGCTTACCGTATGATTTCGCCAGGGTTAGTCTTTTACATTAAAAACAACTTGAGTAACAGCGGTTAAGAGGAAAATAGTATAATGGATAGTGTTAATTATTCATCCATTATTTAGTGAATCTATGGTCATAATGGTAGTGCAAACACACCAACAGGACTATTGACTACATTGAAGATATTGTATTTATCAAGAAAATACAAATCGTATACAAATTTACTTCATACGAAAAAAAAATATAAATAAAATTATATTCGGTTGAAGTGTACCTATGGAACTTATAAGCTATTAAAAGTTTATATCTGTTACTTTCTTGAAAAAAAGAAGTATAACATTTATATGGCGTGACGTCACACTGTGCGGTAGGTATTGCCCTGTCGGTCTAACGGAACATTTTAAACATTCATAACTTTGTTATTTAAATTTAATTTTTTAAAATTATTTAACTGTTATTGTATACTTAAAAAAACTCTTCGATATAAAACGATAATTTATCAAAAATTTTAAACTACAACTACTTAGGTAAAAATCTATAACAAGTGATCTCGTCGTCTAAGCTATTAGGTGATCACTGTGAAGTTATTCCTCTCACTATAGATATCCGCAAAAAAAAATGAATCGACTATATTTAATACTAAATGAATCTAAAGCAACTCCACGCATTCAAACGCCGTCGCATACGCAGCGCGGTGAGATGAAAGCCTCGGACAGATAACGCGCTAAAACACTCATTTGTTTTGTCGCCCGACCACCGGCTGTACGCCCCCTCCTACCTCCTCCATCAAATACCCAGGCCATAAAGGAGAAGTTTTGATAGTCGGTATAATACGTCGTTACATTTAATTGAAATATATATCAAAATTAATAAATCGGTGAAAACTTTTTTGGAACCCGTCAATTAATAACAGAGAAATAAAATTTTTATCTAGTATGTGACGCCGTACCGTGTTGATTGCGGATGTTTGTTTAATTTTATTTAAAAGTTGGATTTCACTCCATTAAAAAAAATTAAAAAAAAAATAGTAATTTACGCCACTGAACAGGCGTTTTGATTAATCGTAAAAAAATAGCGTTGTCATCCACTGAACTATATACTAGTAGAGACGACGGCGCGAACCAAATGTTTGCGCCAAGCGTTGTAGCCGATTCATAGTTCATTCAGTCACTCGCCTATGCTCATCGCGCCTGCGTGCCAAAAACGTGATTAAACAACAATTCAAAAATGCCGTCGCGTCGTGTGGGTTAAAAACCTTTAAAAATCAATCAACTGCGAAGAAAAAAGATAGTGAGATAACTTATCGTCGATAATTAATCAAAAGAAAATTAAACCATCCAAAACTAATTTTTGTACCTACATTATTTTCTACAGTTGCCGCCAAATTTTTTTAACTACGAGTAATGTCACCACATGTATAATATCTACTAACTTGTATAATATTTGTAAATTCTGTGTAGGTATTCTATTGGATACGAACCAAGCATATCACGTATTAGACATGTATAATACAATGTATTATACTTGGTAGAAAAATCAATGTGGTAGAAACCAGTGATAGTGTCGCGCGTACAGATTTTATTCGTGTTGTCTATTCTAATAGTATTTTTGTCATCCCGCTGTTTGATCGCTTGTGAATCTCGGTATGGCTAGAGTATAAACCTTTACGTCTTACCGGGAGCAGCCAAGCCCTACTTGAGTTACGAAGTAATCTCAGAACTTACAGATACGATGATGTATTTATCTATGAAACGCGAGTGGCCACCCCGAACGAGGTGTGCGTGAAGATGGATTCGAAAAGAAATTTACATAGTAGGAATAAATCGATAAATTGTAAGCAAAGTATTTCGTAACTTTATGAAACGAAAAAGATTTTTCACTCTTTCTTAATTTGTGACATTTGTGACCTTTTATCTTTTAAAGATTAAAACATGCCGACTGCGAGCCGCAAAGGAATTCTTATAAAAGCTTACTTTGTATGTTATTTACAGGTGTAATATAAATTCAATTACTTTGAATGTGATTTCTTTTGCGTCTACAGGATCCGACGTTACCGTTACATCGTTTTTGAATTGGTGAACTTTATTACTTTCATTTGTGAATCCTAAAAATGAGTACGTACAGTTAATAATAATAAAAATTAGAACACAGTAATTTGTAATTATTATTAGTAGGTATGTATGCATGTATGTCGTGATGTCGTGATAGCCCAGAGCGCAACGAACCTGTCTCAAATTTATAAGGCCCCATTGGCCCATGGTTCGAATCCGGGCGTGTACCAATGAGTTTTTCTGACTTAAGTACACAATATCACTAACACCGTGCTTCGGAGGGCACGTTAAGCAGTCGGTCCCGGACGCTGTCAATAGATGGCGGTCGTTAGAGTTCCCAACCCGCAGTGGAGCAGCGGGATGGACTTAAGCTCCAGGCCCCCTCCTAACCCTGGGGGAGCCCTAAGCCCCTGCAGTGGGGTAAGAATGGGCTGATGATGATGATGATGATGCATGTATGCATTTATTTCAAAGTTAGTTTCCCTATATTACTATAACATGTTAAAAAAAGTATAGTATTTTTAAAATGTATCGAAACCTCAAACTAAAGTTTCCGGGTGTAAAACTATCTATAAGTGTAAATAGTATATTATAAAGAATATTTAAGTATGTAATCAATTGTATAGTACCCCATGATACAAGCGTAATACTTGCTTATTTTGGGACTAGATGGCACCGTGTGGGATATTCCAGGTATTATTATTTATGTTTGCAAGAAACATCATCTTGTTCCTCTGGAACAAAGACGCGAGACTGCTATTTTTACATAAAATTGCTAATGGACTCTTCCATTGCCTCGATATTCTCAGAAAATTAAAACTTTTACGTTCCGCGTGTGTCCCTTAGGCTCGATTCCATATTCTTTACACCAGTCGTTAGCACTAACTACAGGCAGAACACTTATTATGGCGGTCATGTGACAGTTTTAATAAAATTAATAGAACACTACCGACAAATCTGTTTAATACCCGTGTTTCACAGGTGAGGCGTTTGGTCAGCAATGAATTCTTTGTCGGCGAGACTTATTGATTGGAGGTTCGACTTATTTGTATATATTTCTACATATATATGTTATAAAGGTGTTGGAGGGAGGGGAGCAGGTTTTTCATGCTATTTCTATCAGTAGGAACCTGGAAATGGTTGACTGTGAACAACTCACTGCTAAATACTTTCATTTGTGTCTAACTGTTGGTTCTCCTTAATATAAACAAATAAATAAATTAAAAAGTAAGCTTCCCAAAAATTTATTTCATCGGACTTTTTGTAACGTTTTTGTAAAATTGTTGCTTTTGCACCATTGTACTACTGAACTGTCAATCTCTTAACGCATAAGGCTTTCATGTATGGATGTGTGTCTATTAAATGTATTTATTTACAAGCTGATCAGAAAGGTCTATATCCTGCAGTGGTCAGACACGGACTGACGATGATGATGATGATGATGATCAGAAAGGTAAATGAAGAAAATTTCCGATCAGTCATTTCATGTTATTTTCATAATACAAGAAAAAAGTTACACACATAAGTACACAAAGGTTTTGGAAAACATTGCCTTCATTTATATACGCTGTAGACTGCTAAAAATCATCAAAAATATAACAAATTAACTATTAAATATTAAATGGAAATCAACTCTCGTCGTTGGAAGTGCATTATGAATTTAATTATTCCAATTATAATTTCTTCGAGTTCGTTAAAGTTTAAGCGCATTATTTTGTGATTAAATAATATGCGTAATCAAGAAACATTGTTGTATAGTTACTATGAGTAAAGCCCAAATTATCGCCATCAAGTAAATGGCTAAGAGAGGTTCGATTTCCACACTTCATAATGGAATACAAGCACGCCAAGTTATTTGAATAAAACGGGAGCGCGCAGCTCGGTATCGAGGTCGTTGACAAATTGTAGGGTGCAACGAGTCTTGTACGCGTAGAGTACATACTTTTTCCTAACTAAATTTATAAATACAAAAAAGTGTTTGTCCTTTCTTCATGTCGTAGCAAAGCAACGGAACGACGTGTTTTTTTATACAGAAATAGTTTAAGGGTCAGAGAGTGACATAGACAACTTTTCAGTACGGGAAAATATCTTAATGCCACCGGAATGTTCTTAAAGAAAAGTTTTAGTTACATGGTTGAAACTTTCGACATAATTATTAACATCGCAACAGAGCAAGAGAATCACTTCCTATGTTACGTATGTTAGTTAAATAGTCTGAGGATGTCAAAATGTTTTCTTCCTTTAAAGATGGAAAATATGCGGATGAAAATGTGTGATAGGAAGGTGTAGTAGATATGAGTGAAACAAGGATAAACATTTCATAAAGATAAAATAATAATAACACTCACAATCACAACAACGTCTAGGTCCCAAACTAAGCATTAGCTTGTATTTTGGGTACCAAGCGAAGACACAACATACATATAACAACCAAGACCCGGTGCCAGTATTAATATTCATCATATAAATACTGACCCGACCTGGGATTCGAACCCGGGACCTCCAGCTTCGCAGGCAGGGTCGCTGCCCACTAGGCTAAGCGGTCGTCGTCCATCCATTTATCCATTACATCCATTTACATCCATTTAATCCATTTACAGAGTTAAAATAAGACTCATTATAGCATCCACCCACTCTGCAGTACGCAAAGATCCGATTATTTCGAATATCACATGTAGATGTAGCATAAAACTGTTTTAAAGTTGAGTACTTACAAGCAAATATGGGCCAACAACATAGATTTTAGAGATGGATTATAATGGTGTTACGTGTAAGAACCTTTTCACACATATCGGCGTAATTTACCTGATATGCCCAATATGTCTATATACTTCGCCATCGGGTACCCGGCCCCGGCTACCCGGCACCCGGCACGTGAAAAGGCACTTACTGTTTTATCGAATCGAAAATATCAGTTACTAGAATTCCATCAACTAGAATTGCACCCCAACGCGGTAAAGATAACTTTAAAAATATATAGCTTACATTTTTTGTAATTTTTTGAACCTATTATTGTGCTGAAATTCAGGTTTTTTTCTTAAGGTGAGAAAAAAAATAATCGATAGTTCAATATCAGCAAAAATGTCCACCACGCCTTTGATTATATAATGTCTGGATAAACCCTCGCAATATAATATCAACAAAAATGACAGACCGACTTTTATATACTTGTGTGTGTGTGTTACTCAACAGATCACATACTCTCGCTACGCCAAATTAACCAGTCTGTGTGCGTGAATTATAACCGAACATTTAAGTCATATTTTTATCTACGTTTTTCGACGCCGACTCTCTATCCGCAAAAACTAAATCAAGGTCCACATAAAACCTAATGAATTTTCTATTACAGCTGTTGAATTAGTTGACCTTAGAGATGTCATTGTTAGTATCTCGATAAATGGCATTGAAAACATTTACAAACACTTTCGAATTTTGCAGTTCACCCAAGCCGTCATATCAAATTATTTTGGTTGAATTGAAACGGAAAACTGATTAAATTACAATCAAAATTGGCGTCGGATCAAACCTCATGCACAGACGGAGTCGTATTCTAACCTTTAAGGACACAGTTATGAAAAATAAAATGAAACGTACTAAAATACTCATAGGTATCGAATAAAAATAACCTTGAATAATATACAAACAAAATTCTATATATTATCGGGTTTGTTTTTCAAATTTCAGATAACCATTTTTAACCCGTGTTCTTAATTTTTTGTATTACTGTTTTTTATAAGTTTCCCTTGTCACGGGGCTCACAGTTTTTTGACAGATTGGTAAAAGTCGACAATTTAGGTTTGATCTCTCTTTTACGGTTTATTTAATACAAGCTATTATTCGTGGTGTCACTTTTAAGTTTTATACTGTGCGCGCTATACTTAGTGAACTAGAATTGCACCCCAACGCGCCAAAGATAACTTCAAAAATATAGAGCTTACATTTCTATTTTCTAGAGAAGCACCCTCCATTTTTCTCTTGCAAAACAATATTTGTATCGCATTTATTTTTTTCGCTTCGAAAAACAGACAAATATGGAACAAAAAATATTTCGTGAACGCACGAAAGTATGCGCGAAACGTGAAATTGTCATTTTCACAAGTGAGGGAACGGGGACACCCGAAGCTATTCCTTTATTACCGACAAGTTTAAGAATTCGTGTGATTTCCGACACGTCTCAAATTGAAATGTTTGAAGTGAATAAAATAATATAACTCTAACGTTCCTATCGAAAAAGAATTGTGACTTTTTTATGCATGTATATGTTACAGCTAAAGTTGTATTAATATAAACCTAAGTATCGCTGGCTAAAATTTGAACTTCTGTTAAAATGGGCTAACGAGTATCTAACCTATATTCTGTATTATATATCTGTGCAGTATGTTTATTGTATTAACTTTTTGAAATCTGACTTCTAGAGTTATTGTTTTTGAATTTAATTGTGTTAGATACTCCTAAATTAAACTAAATATATAAGGCGGTTTTTCCTAGATTAGATAAATTTGGAAATTCTATTAAAGCCACAATAAAAAACAAAGTAAAACTCAAAAATACATTTAGGTTATCCTTCATTTTCAGGACGTCACATTCTTGCTACCCTGAAAAGGTTTACCACGGTTTAACACTCTGAGAACATTGCTCATCACCAGTCGAGTAATGGATGACCCCAAAATAAAAAACAAGGAATACGAAAAAAAAATGAGTCAGCGTGAATTATGGTTCTAATAACGTAATTATGGCGCGTAATTTTTCTACATTATTTATTCTACGGTGGTGAACCATCATACTTTTGGAGAACACTCTTCTCAGTGCAGTTGTAAGAACGCCACGCCTGACGTTTACCCATCGTTTACCCATGGAAAAGACGCCATAGATCTCTCGTTTCGTACATGAAATTCCATCCGGCGAGGGTAGCCACGACAGCGATATGTTGGCTGTCTTGGCGGTAGCGATATTGTTTGTGTTGTGTCTCGCTGTAATTTTAATCAATTATCTTTTTATTTATTTTTATTTATTGGGAAACAATTAAGTTAGTTTCCCGATTTTCCGCCATATGCTTTTAATCTGTGGATATATTTGAACGTCGGCTCACATCCTATACTGTAATTTGACTACATATCGCAAACATAGACATTTTCAATGTCAAAATAGCGAACACAAAATTATCGCGCTAGTAAGAAATAAAAAGGACACGAATATATCAGACCACGTACTCACCGTCCGTGTGACTGATTTTAATTTTAAAAACAACACTTTCAACATGTTTACTATGTATGTTATTCAGAGCGTTGTTGGGCGTTGGTGTCGTTTATTCGTACTGTGGGAAGTTTACGAGTTTTCTATGTAAATCAGTACAGAGAATGGATGAGCGGGCGCGGCTGACGTCATGTCAACAAATACGCCGAAAGCGAGGAGACTCGATGCGCTCTTGATTTTAGCGAATTTGGCTACACTTAGGTATAATTCGTATAAGTGGAAACTGATCAGAAAACATATTATTGTTATATTAATTAATCTTCTACATAAGGACTAAACCTTTCCAGTCGATACCTTAAGTCATTCTGAAGATGATTTGTGATAGAGAGACCAACAACTCGTATAGTAAATTCCAGTAACAAAATAATACTTAACTTTGTTAGCGATAATTAACAACATTAACATTAACAAAATAATATTTTAATTTTAGGGGTAAACAGAATGAGCTATAGATTCGTTTGCATATTTTGTGCAAAATGTTGACCCTAAACCAAATATTGAAGTAGTAACTAAGTTAGATAGCTATCTACATGAAAAAGGATCAAAAAAAATTTTGAGGACAAACATATTTTTAAACGTCTTAACATACTCGTATAGTAAACACAAAGAGAATAGAGGCGAACGGCACATACTTAGTTTACGTTTTGATTATATATTGTTTGGATAAAGAGTTGGCGTCAAAAGTTTAGATAAAAATATTACCAGACTATAAATACTTACCTAAAGAAATCAGGGGCCGTCAAAATAGTAAGTTTTGGGCGATTTTTATGTTTTTATTTCAAAAACCAAACTAGTTAGAAATTTGAAATTTCTGCATATCACGTAACAAACGTATCGTATATTTAAATAACAAACACTGGCTACGCCAATTCTTAAAAAGTAGTTTGTAAGGTATGACTGAAGCAAGCAAACATTTTTTTCCCTCACTGGTTGTTGCGATGTTTATTAGTAAATAAATTACAAAAATATATTCTGTGGTTCTATTTTTTTTTCTGAATTTTTATTTTTGAAATGCGTTCATTTGCTATATTCATCTTCCCACGGATAACCTATTAAAAAAGTGCAAAATGCAACCGCGAACCGTAAGCTTTGGTAAACGAGTTCACGTCGACTAACGCACACATACAATGAACTTGAACTATTAATTCATTGCTATAGTAAGTATATATGGTGTTACTTAATAAAACGAATGAGATTTATTTACTTGTGTCCTAAAGAGTAATGTACTTAATTTTATTGTTTCTGCCCTATGAGAACTAACGCGTGTGAGTTCACCACCAAGCGACTCTGATATGAAAAGTGATCAGATAATGTCAAATATAAATCGAATATCATTGAAAATCTTTGAATTGACCTCAGTACAATCACCAAAATTAAAAACATTATGTTAAACAAAAAATAATCTGTCAGTAAACATAGACAACAAAAACTTTTGACAGCTGACGTCACTATGCCCCGGTGGCACCGTCCGGTGAGCCTCGAGACGGTAACCTCTTTTCAAAAACGTTAGTTTATATTTAATTTAGTTACAATATGTATTTATCTTTGTTTACCAAGTGGTTAGAGTCCCTAACTGTAGAACCAAAGGTCGCGGGTTCGATTTTCCCCGGGACGTATATTTGTGCGCATGAATATATCTATTTGTTCTGTGTGTGGATGTAAAATATCTATATAAAAATACATTATAAAAAAAAATTTAGTAGATATGTATATCAGTTGTATGGTATCCATTACACAAGCAATAAACTTGCTTACTTTGGGACTAGATGGCGCTGTGTGGGATGTCTTAGGTATTATTATTATTATCTTTCACTATGACACTTAAGTTTGAAAGACTCAAACAAAACCTATTTTAACTAAAAGGTTTCAACAAATTTTTTTGAAAGATTTCAAAGTCTAATCAATAGTTGAAAATCATTACATTACACTTGTAACACAACAGTGTTTCAAAGAAAATAGGTTACTTGTTACACGCGTTTACCTCTAAACATCATAAATTATAAAACTTACTTAAACTTATATCGGCATCGCACCACGAAATTGGGCGACATAAAAACGAACACGTGAAACTGTTAAGTTCGCACCCCAGTTTAATAATAGGCTTTAAACACCCACAGCGTCGGTGGAAGGGGGTGCGTGATTTGAACCCATATCGTGGTAGAAGGTGGCACTTGTAGGTAGCACTTTGTGTCACACGGAGGCATTTCTTTGTGACTTGTGACCGTAACCGTATACGAAACCATTGCCCGATGACGTTTTTATTCACGGCAAAAGAAGTATAAAGTAGGTACTCTCGAACACTCAAACCGCGCGTGTCTCTATTATATAAGAAGTTTCTTGTGTAATGACGTACAAACATGGAAGCTTCAAGATAACAAAACAGTGAAAAAAAAGGTTTAACTTTTAGCGTTACTTTGTACAGTTGATACGTGAGGGTTGGAACTGCGTTCAAAATTTTGCATAGTCTATACATTTATTTGAAATTTAATAATATTTGATTATCTATATACAGTGTGGTAATATAACAACTACCTTAAACATTGTAGCTCGAATAAAAGATTCACCCCATCTCAAACTTTTGAGTTACTTCATCTGCAACAAAGTTTTTGGATAAAAAGTATGCTACAGCCCGCGATGAAAAAGGTATTTTAATGTTTTTTTTTTGTGGCGTCAATCGATTTTTACCGAGCACCGAACTTTAAATGTAGCAGACTAGAAGGCGTACTTTGCTAAAATTAACGACTCAAAGCAGACTTTTGTCGACTATGTTTTGAATTTTACTATCAGGATGTGCCTTTCATTCAATATTATGTTGTGACGGGTTATACACAAAGACCTACAGGCATAACACAAAAATCTAGGTAACCAATCGCGTGGACCAGACATGCGTCCCACCCGTCCTATCCTCCTATAAATCAAAAGATTATGTTAGAAAGTGTACCTAAAATTTGTTCCTACTGTTGTACCAAAACGTGGTAATAATAAAACAATATTAAACTCAGTCTGTATAGATTCATTTATGTGGGGAATCCAGATAGGCTAACCTTTATCGAGATACTGACGAGTCAACACAACCCCACAAACTAAATGCTTGGCATTAGTCTTCTATCAAACTTATTCGAAGCGCGGTGTACAAAAAACTCAGAGGAGCTTATGTTAAGTACTAGATACATACAAGTACGAATTGACTAGAAGCCCTCTTCTGCGTTTACCGTCTAACCACTCATACTATAGCTAGCTGGTGTAAGATGGACAGTTTTAGTCCGAGTTTCAGTGCGTAAAGTCCCCGCGCGCCGCTCTTCATGCCGAGAAATCCCCGCGCCCCGGTTTCAACATCAAAATTGGCGTAATGTCACTTCGATACTGTGAACTGACATTTATGACTCTATTAAAACATGTTTTCATCATCATCATCATCAGTCCGTGTCTCTCCACTGCAGGGTATAGGCCTCGCCCAAGGCTCGCCACCACACACGGTCCTCCGCCTTTCGCATCCAACTACCCCCGGTATGGTGCTTCAGGTCATCTGTCCACCTGGCCGGGGGGCGTCCAACGCTTCGCTTTTCGGTACGTGGCCTCCATTCGAGAACTAGTCTACCCCAACGGTTATCAGTTCTACGGCAAATATGACCGGCCCATTGCCACTTCAGCTTGCTGATCGCTTCGGCTATGTCGACAACTTTAGTTCTTTGACGGATTTCAGTGTTTCTGATTTTATCCATGAACATGTCTAAACATGTTTTACTCATATCAAATCGTGCATTGTGTCCTTGATATACTTAGGTACATCCTTTGCTGTGGTAATGATATAGCTTTGAGGAATATTAACTATGTAAATTTATTTCCGAAGGAAGTATCATAAGGATGTGAATTTATCTAAATTTTTAACCTAGTAACTATAATAACACAAACACACGCACAACATAATATGATAAGCTAAAAGGGGAAGTTCAGGGACGTACCAATAAAATGGTTCTTACAACTTGTGATAGTATTTAAAACTGTCATAAAGTTATGAAAGTTCAGAAAACTGCGAGTTCCTCGTTTTCAGAGTTGCGTCGCGTCGTAAGGTTCATTTATATTTTCAATCAAGATATTTTTGCTTTTCAGGTTTGTGCTATTAGCTTGGATTTTTTTTAAATATAATTACAAAATACCTTCAGCAGTAAAAAAACCTTGTAAACCTTGTAAAACGATTCGTACTACAATAATCGAAATTCGAAATAAAAAACGAATCAGACTATTTTATCTTTTAAAAATTGAGCCTGTTTTGACGAAAGCTTCCTCCAAACCGTCTTATATAATACGTATAAGTTATATTCACTTATGCGAAAATGGAAACTTCGAGGCGAATTATTTTCTGTTTACTTTAGACGACATATGTGAAATAAGCACAACTTCTTAAATGTTCCTAAAATGACAAAAAGTCGGACACATTTGATAACAGGTAGGCTTTTCGAACTTGCCATATTATGGCATTAGGCGCGATATGATACATAAAAAAAAAAGACCTTGGCTGACAGTCTATTGTGCTTATAAGCACACTACTATAGTAGTGTATGACAGTGTCACGGCCCATATTATATATAATCATAGAAACGCAATATATCATCAGTGACTGCCAATATTTGCAAAATTTTATAGCTTTGTGCTATGAAGTTAAATAGTTCTTACAATATTAATAATTAATTTCATTAATTCTTTATTTCTTAAATTGTTTATTAATTAATTAAACTATATTCATTATTATTTGGTATGACTTTGGTGCCGTGGGAGAAGAGTAGGTGTCTACTTTGGGACGCCACGTGTGTCAGCACAATTGCCGCCTCTCACCTTGGTCGCACTATGGAATCAGCTGGAGGCGTTGCGGAGTCTGCAGCCGCCAGAAAACGAGTCAAATACTCTACTCTGGAGAGTAAATACTTGTTCGTCCCTCTCGCGGTAGAAGATGCTGGCTGTTGGGGGAGTGAAGCCAAACGTTTCGTCGCAGGCATCGGTCGTCGTCTGAGGGAAAGGAGATTCAACCCCCTCTACGGTTTCTTCCTGGTGCAAAGAATTGCCATTGCAATTCACCACGGCAATGCGATGATTATCAGGGGGTGCCGTCGGGGGTGACGAGTGATGGATTATTGGATTAGTTTTATTTCATTTAATATGTAATAAATTTTAATCTCAATTATTTATTTATTTTATTTATTAATTAAAATATTAAAAATAGTTAAACAAATGTTTTTTTGAAAAATTTAATCCCATTAACTGTCTCACAAAACTAACTAGAGTCTGTGAATAGGCTAATCAAATATTTTGTTACGTAGTTTATACGGAACACATAAAGTAAGCATCATCGCTTTTCGAAAACTAGGAACGGCATTTCCTTTTAGTGGAGGTGCGTGTATATAAACTTCTGCGGTATAAGCTGGTGTCGTTTTTCCAATTTTCCCGCCAAAATTTCATACCACAGTTTCGGGCGGGCGAGCGACTCACGCACGCTGTAACACGCGATCGTGAAAAAGTTTCTAATCGTGTCCAAGATATGATTTATATTTTCATTCTAATTGGGTGTGATTGAACGTCAGTCGGGTCGTGTGAAATACGTTTATTACTGTTTTTATTACGACTTAAGTTACTTTTTAAGTGCGACGTTATGTACTTTTTTGGGTTCTTTTTTAGAGATTTTTTAACAGTTTAGCTGTGATATTTAGTTTGTTTTGGAGATCGATGACCTATAAAGATCACTATCATACTTAGTTTGCCTTATTTAGACAGAAACGGACATTCCTATTTGGGTAGGAGGTGAGACATCGAACTTTGAATGTAACAGACCAGAAGATGCAGCTTGCTGAACTCAACGATTCTAAGTTGACAAATTTGTCAAAATTATTGAAGTGAAACTTCTTGTGGCACGGGGTAAGCCTAAAATGACACGAAAATGCGTCACACTAAATAACATAAGTGAGGGAGAAATAAGGAACAATCGGCTTTCACACGAAAAGCCGGTTGTTCCCTATATCCCCACTACTAACTGCTGAGTGTGGGGAGTAAGGCCAGAGCGTTACTCAGTTTCGTGTCGCTGGCAGCTGCGTCATTGCTCGGAGTGTCAATAGATGTGAAAATCGTGAAAACCAGATAGATGTTGATAATTTTAATAACATTATGTAAATTCAAATTTTAATACTAAAAGTTCTAAGTTTCCAGTCTTCTGCCGGCAGTTTCTATAACTGCCAATCAGATTTTTATTAAAAAAAATAAATATCATTATTAGCCTTTCATTCAATAATATGTAACTAGTTGTGACGGGCAACATACAAAGACTAGACACAACATAAATATCAAGGTAATCGATTGCGTGGGCCACACGTGCGTTCCGCTCGTCTGCTTTTCTCATCCTATGGCTCAAATGTGCATAACTTTGGTTTTCGAACTAAAAGTCAGCATTAAGTACTCCTCTATTAAACTAATTCAAAGTTCGGTGTGGTGAAACAAGTGAGCCAGCGTTACAAATTATGAAATAAGGACTTAAACAGAAAGCTAACCTATGACTTGCGTTCAGTTTCATGTAAGTACTGTAAAATTATATAACTATATATCGAGTGATACTTAAAGTAATGCATTATTTTTTAATACGTCTCACAAATTCACTTTCTATTTGCATTAGTTTGTTGTAGGTAAGAGGTAGCTAGCTTCCGTTCTGAAGTCAACAATGAATTATTCTCCAGATATACAAGGCGAGTAAAACAAATGAACCCTGGTGGCAAATCACTTTATGAAATTAATTTACAGGAAGCATTATTTTATTTAATAAATAGAAGAAACTATTGATTTGTGTCATTTTGAAAAGTCACTTGTATGAATGAGCCCGGATCGGAACTAACACAATAAAAAAAACTTCTATTTTTATGGCGCCAATGACAGTTAGTCATAAAATAAAGATTTTTGGAGTAAAATTGTTATCTTTAAAATTAAAGATAGTCCTTCTCAAGTGCCCGTTAGTTTAACTCGTCCTGTAAGTATATAGATGGTTTTGGATAATAACACTCAATGGCGATAAAATAGTGGTTCCTGCTTAGAATATTAATGAATAATACATCGAACTACTATTATTAGCGAATAGAAACGACATCGCGAACTAAATGTTTGCGCCAAACGTTGTTGCCGCCCGGCAACAACTCATTCAGTCACTCACCTATGCTCATCGCGACCGCGTGCCAAAAACGTGATTAAACAACAATTCAAAAATGCTTAATGGGTGTTAAAAAAGTGTAAAAATCAAATAACTGCGAAGAAAAAACATAGTGGCTTAACTTAATGTCGATAATTAATCAAAATAAAACTAAAACCACCCAAAACTAATTTTTGTACCAATATTATTTTCTACCGTTGCCGCCATACTTGTTTTAACTACAAGTAATGTCACGATACGTATAATACCTACTAAAGACTTAATATAATAAGACTTAGTATAATACTGGCAATTCGACGACCTAAGCATAACATGTCTGAGACATGTATTATACAGTGTATTATACTTAGTAGAAAAATTAATGTGGTAGAAACAAGGTGATAGTGCCACGCGCACAGATTTTGTTTGTGCCGTCCGTTCTACTAGTATATATAGGTATATAGTTCAGTGGAAAAATAAGGATTTCATCTCTCTGAGCAAATGGCGATATAAAATCTGTGTAGATCTAATTTTTTAAATGAGGAACGTGTTAACTGATTTTAAGTTGTTAAGTTCTACTACGCTTCTGGATTTATCATCTTATCTTCTGAATCAGAAGTTAACTGATGGTTCTGTAGCTCTTATTTCTTTTTGTGACTCAAAACAAATAACGAGGAATGAGTGTGAATCTGGGGGGTATGCGAAATGTGGGGCAAGTACTTACTTGCCAAGTGTGTGATTGATGTGTTTTGTACATCAGATCCTTTCTTACATCTTTGTTTAAGATACTATTGTGGACAGAAAATATATTGGAGGATTGGATTTTCTTGTTTGTGGTACCTATTTATTTTTAAATCTAATTAGTATTAAAAAAAAATACAAAATTCTGTACATAACTTAGATAGCGCGATCGAATTCCGTCCTAAATAGTATTTTAAAAACTATGTAACATTTCCGTATCTATCGTTTAAAGTGTCGTGAATAAATAAATAAAATTGTTGTTGGTAAGTATACCAAACAGAAACGGATTTGCCGGTGAATCGATAGAGATTTAAAAAATTGTGAATACAAAATTACCGTAGACGAAAATAACATAATACGGATGAGACCATATTGACGACGTGCTTTTGATATAACTCGATGAAGGATTACGTAATAGAAACCACTCAATGATTTGCTGTGAGTTAAAAAGGACTGAGTAGAAGCTGGGGCAGATCCTACTGTAGGTATACAATGAGAAAACGCTGTGTAGGCGCCGAACATTTCGCTAAATTCCATGATTTTTCCTTATGGGGTTTAACTAAAAAATTGTGATCCTTTTTACCTAAGATATTTTAAAGAATGGTGATAATTTATCTTCTTCTATCCTGGAAGCAGTCTAGATTTGAAATTGACTGGATATGATAAGGTACTTACGTAACATTGATATTACGTAATCATAAATTGTAATTTTAAGGAAAGTGTGGAAATTCAACTTTCGATTGTAGGTATAAGTACCTGAAGATTGGGTAAGCCCAATCTTATAATTTATTATTACAATGAAGAAAGGTATTAAAAATTATTTGCTGGTCATACTCAAAACGAGAAAGGGAACGAGACGAATATTTAAACGAATACTGTAAGAACAGCTCAAGTGAACTGAGCACAGGACCTTTATTAAACCAAACGAAATCCGAGCTGAAGGATAAGTAAGTATTAATATTACTCCTCAAAACTATGAGTAATCCCGTAACATCGATTCAGTGTCCACACGTAACCGGACGCGACGTGCAAACACACTTGATCCCGTTGCAAATATTTGCAGTCCCGTGGGAACCCACACTTGCTGCCTTTGATACTTTTCGCTAGCGGCGATAATTCGAACATTTCTTTGTTTGATACTTTAGAATTTGCCACTATTTCATTGACTATGTATAAGCCGCTGGCTTAAAATCGGAGTATAGTGATTCGTTCATTTAAATTTACACCATTGATGTGGCATGTTGATTAGTCGTCTTTTTGTCGTCCATATTTTCGTCTTTTCCATGTTCGAATACCACAGTCTGTCAGTCTTAAACAGTGACGTCATATATCTATATAAAAAAATAAATTAAATGAAAATGCTACACATAAATTTAATTAAATTAAAATTAACAGTCTTTTCTAGTAATTGTCTAATCTACGTTTGTTTGTCTTTCTCTGACGGGTACTCTTAAATAGTCCGTCTGTAAATAAGTAGTCGCGACAGTTATTGTGTTACCTACATGAAATACATTTACCAGTATAATTAAATAAATAAATAACGATTACTCAAAAATTAAATTTCACTGAATGTCCAAGAAATGAGATGAAAATATTAGGAAAATTTCTATGTAGGTATGATAGAAACGCACTTTTCTTTTTTAAAGCAAGTGTCAAACTTTAAAGTAGTCGTATTAATCCATAATTTACGACAAAAGGATATAGAGGTATGCGAATACAATAAAATTATACTTAAATATTCTATCTACCTATAACGGACCGAGGTTGAGCACGAACAGACGGACTAACTACCATACCAAAATTATAAAGTATCAGCGGTACTTAATAATATAATTAATACACAGGAATCAAATTACAGTCTACAACAATATTAGTTATCTACAATAATCTTTTTATTAGATGAAGATGTTCCGGAAATCGATTTTATCTACAAATGCCGAAAGCTCTCTATAGGCTAGATAACTTTTTAAATCTACAGTACCTAAATAAGCGAATTCAACAAGCACTTAACCGCTTTTTGAAATAACGATATGTATTTACCTACATTTAAATTATCTAACTAAATTTTTAAGTCAATAAAGTAGTTTTTTTTTTTTTAAATCAAGTTAGTCGGTTTTGAATGTATTTATTGTTCGGCCGGTGAGATGCAGCCTGCACGTATTAAGTATTGCCGTCCTCGCTTATAAATGATACCTGTGCTTTTTCATCAAATTCATTTAGCCTGCATGAGAAGCCTGACCTGTTTATATGATGTGCGTACCTGCTATTATTTTTTTTGTAGGTTTAATGATTTAAGAAGATAGACTTCACGACGAACAGCCAAATTAGTTACAACGGTTTGCGTTCATTTTTTGTTAAGATCTTCGCAACAATGTCGAAGCCTCTTAGCCGAGGCGCCACAGTGCAATTAGAAATCGATACAAAAAGGGTTTAAGCCGAGACGCAGTCAAGGGCCTCCCAAACAGATTAAAGTTTACACCTCAAGTGGTAACTAAAGATAAGTAAGTACGCGGCGGAAGCCTTTTGAATCTTAAAAAAAAAAGTGTTTTCGCTTCGCCGCAACTATAAGGCTGCTGTAGTAGAAATTCGTGAGAAATATCGGTTTTACAATAAATGCATTTCACATGTTAAGAATATTGACAATAAATTAAATCATATTTTCGTAGTTTTGCATGTGGACCAAATTGTAAATTCAGCTATACAAAATTTTAGGTTCATTTTTATTGGTCAGCGCGAATACGGCCAGCGACGAGTAACTTTTTGTTTTCTGTTATTTTTATATTGATATGTCTTTATACTTATCTTTAAAAAAATGGAGAAAACTATGATTCGGGCCGTAATTGAATATTTTTTATTTAAGATAATATTAACTAATAATGGTTGTCACGACTTAGTGTCTTCTTTAAGGCACAACAGCCCTTCATATTATGCAGTAGCCTATTGGTGTACGGAGTTTAAAGAAGGCGAGAACAGAGCGGGAAAACCTTCCATCTCTCTAACGGAGAAACGTCACATTGTCAAAGTAAAAAAAGAGACGAGAGAAATCTGTACGTAATGTGATTGAAAGAATTTATAGGATTTTTTAAAAATCTAATTTGTACGGGCTTTAGTCTATATATGGTGACTATGTCAGCCCGATTGATGTCGCTATATAAGATAGCACAAAATTAATGGTTCACACAGCTTTTATAACCGAATGCATTCTTTTGTAAAAGTACCTACATAACACCATAGCAGCTTTGGAGCACAGGTCCGATACGATGCTGGCAACATACGATGTTGAAACATTCCTGGGCAACGTAGCAGTTCCAAACCACGGGTAAACAGGAGGCTCACACTGAATCGTTCAACATATTCTTTCTACAACTGATAGCATTGTTTCTTACACAAATACATAAGTTCAGTGTGGAAAGGTAAACTTACAACATCAATCCCATCTGTTATCGCCTGCATCGCCAGCCTGTCGGCTTCCTCGTTGCTCAGCAGTGTATTTCGATACAAATATCTGCATTTGTGTGTCAATCTTCAGTTATGTCGTAACTAAATATGCCGATTTTGCTCCATTTTTCAAAAATGGCGTCTATTTTAGCCGTGACAAGGCGACCACAGCGAGGTGCATCTTTGACATCAAAATTTCCGGATTGAAAACGTTGAAGCCAACGTTGAACTACTTTTACCGACGCCGCATTAGGGCCATAAACGACACAATTTTTTTTGGAGCTTGTGTTGCATTTTTTCTTTTTTATGATAAAATTTTACAATGTATCGAATTTCTTCATTAGATTCACTCATTTCGACAGAAAGAAAAACAAATGAAAACCGGCGGGTAACAATATTTTATTAAATTGTTTCTTTTTTTGAAATCTAACCTTTGTAATGATATCAAAACCAGCCAGATACAACTAGTACAGCCAAAGAGATTTTTTTTAAAAAGTATATACAAACTATACGCGAAAAGACTTTTTCCCCGATCTAATACTACACTCTATACTTCCCCGGTGGTGCATGAACTTTTATACTTTGACAATATTCAATAATGCTACATTATTACGTCACCTTAACACGTAGCATAGGTAGGGCGTATAGGTAACGAGGTAACATCGATTTCGGATTCATCGGGTGTTCAGATAACCCCTTTGTCGACTCCTCCAGTAGACAAGACGGCGGCCCAACCACTTACCGGAGATTTTATCGCCCCAGTTTAATAGACAATTTGCAAAAGGGCCGACCGAGCCACGGGAACGCCTCGGTGCCTTCCAAAGGACATCACCTTTTGATCAATAACTGTACACAAATTATGGAGCATATGCCCTTTGCTGTTCAAGGGAGCGCACCGGTTTGCTGGCCTTTGTAAGCTCTTGTTATTTATTCATTTAAGGAAGATGTTACTGCGACGCGAAAGTCCGGCTCGTCCCTATAAATAAGTGATGTCTAATAAAAAATCAGTCCATAATTTTAAATTGAAACCGTAATCGGTAAGAAAAAAAAAACATCGGTCGATATGTTACGAATTTAGTTGTAACTATCGGTTCGTAAACATAAGATGCAAGTTGTTGCATGCTCGATATCATTCATTTAATTGATATCGACATCGACAATAATAAGTCGATTAAAATTATCGATTATATTTTTGAAATGGTAAATAAAACACTTTCTTCCCTTGCAAATGAAGCACATTTATTGGGTGCGAAGAATACTGAAGAATACTAAGATCTTTGTGCAGATTGTATGGAAGACATGGGTGTAAGCCCTACCAATAAAGAAATGATCTGAAAATACCAGCCATGTTCTAAGAGGCAAATTCGTTTCCTCTTACTGTCACATTTTGAATTGTACTAAGGTTGGGTTGAGTAAAGCAAGATTGTATATAATAATTTATCATTTTATGTCTTAGACTTATTGTATGACCACACCACACAGTACAGTTTTAATTATTGTCTTTTCTAAAATTACTAGTTAAATTTAAGTCATACCAATCATCTCTACCTATACCATAGATGTACATCAAGGTGCCGCAACATAACCACAAAACCTACTTAGGTACATACTACTGGGTTTTTCTTACCTCGTTTTGACAAAGTGATGTACGAATTTCGTGTGAAGTTCATATAAAAATCTTGCTAGAAATATGCACGAAGATTTTGGAATACTTTATATGTGTAACTTAATAAAATGTTTCTAAAATTCGCACACGAAGAGTTCCGTACCACCATACCATCCACCATCGTTATTATTATATATGTGATTTGAGAATTATTGTATAAATATATTTTATTTTTATTTCGTTAGTTATTTAGAAGGCGCTCGACCTCTCTGGCTAACATAAGTGCACTGATAGCTAGAGACATTTTTTATTACGTATTTTATTACAGTGAACCTTTTACTTTTATTATCGATTGTAAAGAGAGTAAGCTCTGCAAAGGAAAGCGTAAATTTATAGTACCTAGTAATACAATGTAGTTTTCATGATAAAATGTTTATTTTTATTATCTTTTACAATAAAATCAGAAAGATGAAATTCATCTAATTTTAGCTTATTGGTTAAACGCTATCTGTCATTTTCTATGGAAATTTAACAAAATGTTTACTTATAAAATTACATTTCATAAGTTAATCTATTACTTGTCAAATAATACAGTCTAGGTAGCTGTGATAGTTTTCATTTAAATTACGTTGTATATATTCCTGTCATAAATTTTTTCTACATATCCAAAAACAACGGTTTAGGTGGTAGAGGGGGAAGGGACGACACATGACTCTAAAAAAATTAGGACTTTAAGAGTGCATATCTCAACAACTGTTGACTTAAATAAAAAAAATTGTTTGAAACCTTGATATCATTTTTTAAGACCTATCGTTTGGTACCTCTCGAGTTAATATACAATGAATTTTTTTGTGTACTTCAGTTACATGTATGGCGACTTATCCCAAAAAAAAAAATTTCTTAATTTCACTACATCGTTGAGTAGTGGTTCATAGATTAACACCTACCTTCCAAATTTGATCTATATATTGCTAATAGTTTCCGAGAAAAACCACAGACAGACATACAGATAGACGGACGGCCGGACATGGCAAAACTATAATCGTTCTTTTTTTGCCATTTGGCTACGGAAAAAAATCGTAAAAATAAAAATAATGATGTATGGTTTGTATAAACTATGATTCTATCAGTTTGCTCGGATTTTCGATCGTAACGTTCGTAGACAATAATTTAGATATCAAAAACCTATAGATAACTACACAAGCTTCTTTGAAAATTATGTCAATATTCTGACAAGAGAAATGATTTATAATAATTACTGGAATTTACTCGAGCTGTATATCAATAAGATCGCGCGCAGACAGCCGCAAAGCAGCCAACAATGCTGTATTAGCCGGTCGGGAGGCTACGAGTGAAGATTAGCTTCTAACAATTAAAAGGAGCCAGGCAAACGCTGCGCTAATTCGAACCGCATCACACGCCCGTCTGGACACCGTTGGAGGCCTCAAAATGTTTCCATTTATATTAAGAAAAAAACTCCAGACAATATACGCACAGCTAAACCCAAACTTTACCTTTGAGACATGTTGTACAATGATTTTACGTATCTTGGATATACGAAAACATATAAAGGAAGCTGTTATGACTACGACTAGAACAGCAATTCGGTGTGCTGTAAAACCCGAGAGCACGTTCCTATATTTGCTTTTTCAAGCTATATAAATGCTAATAATACTCGAGTAAAAGTGCTGTAAACGTTTAGTCGACGCAAATTATTATTTTAAACAGATAAGTGCTAATAGTAGAGTGAGTAAAAAGTAAAACAGTAATGATAAACGTAGAGTAAAAGCGAAAAAAAAAAAAACTATTAATGCATAATTGCAACAAAAATGCATTAATACAGATATTTGTTTTATGAAAGCAGCCGAATTGCTTTTATTCAGCTTTTTAGATTAGTAATAAGGAATGGATTTTTTTTCCATTCCATCAGCCCTTTTTTTTATACCCCACTGCAGGGGCTTAGGCCTCCCCTCAAGATGAGGGCGCTTGGAGCTTAAATCCACCACGCTGTTTCAATGCGGGTTGGCGGATTGTAACGACCGCCACCTATTCACAGCAACCGGGACCGACTGCTTAACGTGCTCTTGGAGGCCCGGAGTCAGTGATAGTTAATGTACTTAAGTAAAAAAAAACTCATCGGTACGCGGCAATGGATTGCTTTAATTCAATGAATTTGTCCTGTAAAAGCTCTCCCGTACCTAGTAATTGTTGTTCTTTAATATTTAGTTAAAATGTACATACAAATAGCTTTTAAAAATTTTATTATTGAACCCAAACTAATACTTTTGTCTTTTGTCGACACCTGTTTTTATACAGGTTTAAATAATATTCAAGTCAGTCTGTCTAGATTCATTTATGTAGGGAATCCAGATAGGCAACCTTCATCGAGATACGAGTCAAACACAACCCCACATAGTTATTAGATTTATTTATTGTTAACTTTTAATTTCTTAGAGCCTGATGGGACACAAAAATATTTTCAAATAGTAATTCCTATAAATTACTAATAGTGTATACGTTAAAAAAAAAATTACAAATCATGTCCTTTAACATGTATTGTAAATAATATAGAAAATCGCGCGAGAATAACTTTACCAATAAAACCAGAGGACCTAATGTATGTGTAACCATTTGTAAGTAGGTATGCCACTGCGCTAATGTGCCTTGTGCTAAAGCTTATATAACACGAACGAGACCAAAGCCAAAAGTGATCATTACGTTATCATGTGAAAAACGCAGTTTAAAGAAGATCGAAATCTCACTGTGTGGACGTCACTAAAGCTAATGTGAATGAACTTTTAAATATACCAGGTGTATTCTGATATAATTAAAGCAGTCAAAATAAAATTAATAATAATGAAATCATATTTAATTAAAAAATAAACGATATCATTATAAATGCTAATACAGTTTAACGTCATCGAGTTTATAACGTGAAAATAAATAGCCGATAATGCTTCGAAATATCATAGGTTTAGGTGTTGGCGTGTAATAATTTTCTTATTTTATAGTTAGTTATGATCATTGGACACCCACATGCTGTCATCACACGTGCTAATTCAGAATCGGTGTCGGAGCTGTATAACTTGAATTCGTTGCCGAGTCCGTTAGGGCAATAAACGGGCGAACTTGTCCGAGTTTGAAGCCGCTGTAAATTTTAATAATTGCCACCAATATACCGATGTTCGACGCGAGCTCATTTGATTCACGACCCGACTGTACTGGGAATGGTAATGTACACTCTGTATATAAATATCTATACGGAAAAGAATTCGCGTGCGTGAGTGAAACGAATCCAAAATTCATCAAAATCTGTGAATTGATTCAGGAATTACAAGCAAACGTAAATATCAGGTTTCTTATCGAATAAAAGATATTCTGTTTACGAGATGACTCCTCATCATCATCATCAGCCCGTGTCTTTCCACTGCTGGATATAGGCCTCTCCCAAGGCTCGCCACAACACACGGTCCTCCGCCTTCCGCATCCGATTACCCCCGGTATGATGCTTTAGGTAATCAGTCTACATGGCCGAGGGGCGTCCAACGCTTCACTTCCCGGTACGTGGCCTCCACTCGAGAACTCGTGTACCCCATCGGTTGTCGGTTCTACGGCAAATGTGACCAGCCCATTGCCACTTAAGCTTTCTAATCCCTTCGGCTATGTAGACAACTTTAGTTCTTTGACGGATTTCAGTATTCCTGATTTTGCCCATCGAAGAATGACTACGAAAACACTATATAATGTTATTTGCAACTTACATATAGAAGGATGTTATATGTTTAATAACATGTAATTATTTTTAGTATTTATGATGGAAGTTATTAAATAGATAAAAAGTCGCACTCCACAGTATATTAAATTTTATTAATGAAAAATAACAAACCTTTGGCTGAATAGTTCTATTAGCAATATGTCAGCAAAGTTTGTTGGAACTTGCTATGTACAGATAAACACACAAGTGAAAGCTTCTTTGAAATCTAAAACTCATTAATGTTACAGAAATAAATACTGTACAATTTAGTAAAAAAAAAGTTCTTCTGACATCTCACGAGGAACACGGGGATTGTACAGTCGGTTATAGAAGTGAACTTCACAAACTTGATATGACTCCGACTTGGTTCTTGCCAGAACTGTTATTAGTGGACATGTAAAACACAGTGACTTTTTAATGAAACCATATGCAGATCTAACAGAAATGAACCAGAGTCATGTATTCCGAATCATAGGTATTACTCAATTCGAAGCTGTGGATACTTTAAGAACGTGTTCAACTTTTGCTGTGTGTACTTCTTTATCAGACTGTCGTAAAATTTAAAAAAAAAATCTATTAAATTAGAAATAACTGATCCGTGACACACATCCAAAATTTACTAAACACATATTTATAAGGATTGTAAATTTTTTTATACTGGTCGTTTAACATACAGCATTATTAATCGACGCGGAAACTTTTTACTTTGTGTTTTTCGATAACTGCCTATTAGGATTTGTAATGAGAGGTCGTTACAAGGTTCCATAAAAAAGTCATAGGCGTTCAAAGACGATGATATCGCTCTTGAAAAATCGACAGCTCCACCAGAATTTTGGTTCCGACACACCGCGCGGAGGGCAAAAAATAGAACAAATAACTTAAGCGATGTCTTCACGACAGATACAGATCTATCTACCTGTTGCAGAAACATTTGTTGGCATTTCTTTGAAATTACATTTTTTTTACAATCCATCAATTTACAATCAATTTAATGGAGGGAAGTTTAGAATTAAGAAGGAAGTTAAGAGCTAATTTTTATATTTACGTAAACGAAATTGTTACTTATTATTTAGGGCATGTTATTATCACTTAAGTAAGAAGTTAAATTTGACCGCAACAACTTTGAACGGCCAAACCGATTTGTTAAAAAAGGCCAGGATGCATTTCATAATTTTTTTTGAACTTCCTCTCAAGTGGGGATATCGTTAAATAGCGATTTTAAGATTAATGTTTTTGATTGATTTTTTTATAAAAAAGGCCTATTTCGTAAACCACTGTTCCGAAAATCTAATTAAATCCCTAACGGTGCGTAATATAAATTTATTTAAAAAACTATACTTCTTATATAAAATTTTTTATTTTAACAAGCTTACAATGTTGGCATGGCTACGGAACTTTACTTTATGCGTGACGCAACATCCACTTGACCGATTCGGGCCTCAGACGATAATGTCATATTAGTAAGTAACCTTTACATTTAAAGTAAGAAATCGACAGTTAAATTAATTTGTTACAAAAATGAAATCGAACAAAACATAGCAAACGTGTGCTTTCAATCAGTCTTACCTGACTTTTTGCAGTATTACAGGAATTATAAAAAACTTTTCCTTCACATGTTCACGCGGCCGGAAGAGGAGCGAGGCTAGACACTCACTTGTTTCAGTGACAAGAAATGAGAACGTAGTCTATTACTGCGTGAGTCAATAATTATCTGGCCCTCCTCGCTGAAACTGCGCAATGTATACAACGTTAGTGACGCCGTGTCATTGCTATTCTCAACTGACTTTATCGCGCCGTGGATAAGAGACGGAACGATAACTAAACATCAGATTACCATCACGAGCATAACTTATTGAAAGCTTTTAGTAAAGTTAATACAGATTAACTAATAAGCTTTCAAATATTTTTATGGAACAATATTTATAATCAGATTTTTGTTATGGGTAATCAGTTGATTCAAGTAAGGCTCGGCCTCACTTGCTTCAGGCAAAGCCGCCATAGGCTAAGTAATATTACCAGCTTTCTCACTATATTACTTTGTTGTAACGTAAGTATTATTAATCACTCGTACCTATTTCAATTTTGAACTTAGTACACTACGTTAAAAGTTCGAATAAAAATGTCTAATTTTGTTATTCAAATTACTTCCTGCTTTGCGGAACAGGCCTCCCTCTCTGTCTTCTGTCACCCCAGTACCTCATTTCAGGGTTGGATCCTCTCAAAAATTTGTTGGTATGTTTTTCTTATATAACAAAATTTGCTTTAAAACCACATTAAGAAGGAATCAACGCAACGTTTAGTGGAAAAAATAAGATAAACGATCTAATCACTTGAAAATAACAGGTTATGAAAGATTCAATAACAATATCAAAATCAATTCGTAGCCAATTCGTTCGCATCACGAAAATTAATTTGAATAAAAAAGATAACAAATGAAAAAAAATCAATAAAAATAGAGCATTCCGCAGCCAGTCAGCTGTTGTCAAAATTCTACGCATACCTCGTGGCGACCGTCGTTATTTCAATTACCCCGGTCCCTCGTCAAAGACAAAAGGACTGACAACAGAAAAGAAAGAAAAAACAAAAAATGAATTAAAAAAAAACCAATCGCAACAGGTCTTCGGGAATAGCGTTATCTATGATTGGATCGCGGTCGTGTAAATGCGCTCAAGTGTATTATGTTTTTTAATAAGCCTATTTTCCGTTTTCGGTAGCCTTTTTGACATCGATACATTTCGATGCCTTTTGGGTGTTTTCCGTTGCTAAGAATAAAAAAGGGAACTATTATAATTTCGTCCAGTTTGTCTGTCACAGCCATTTTACTCGGAGACTATTGGCATTATTAACCGGTTGGCTGAGTGGTTATAGACCCTAACTGCGGCGCCAAGGGCCGCAGGTTCGATTCCCGACCGAGACAAACATTTGTGTACTCTATTTGTTCCGGGTCTGGGTGTAAAATATTTACATATGTATATATTAAAAAAAAGGATATTCAAGTATATATCAATTGTCTAATAACCCCCAACATAAGCAATAGCACCTACTTGCTTACTTTGGGACTAGATGGCGCTGTGTGGGATATCCCATGTATTAGTCATCATCATTATCATCATCATCAGCCCGTGTCTCTCCACCTATTATCTCCATATATTAGTATTATTCAGATGAAATTTGGAAGGTATGAATGATGTAGCATAATTGATTTGCATCATACAAACAAAATGCCTTTTTTATTTAAGTCAATAATGTTGAAATATGCGCTCCTTAAACCGTAAAAAGTATGACCCCATCTTTAATATTTAAAAAAATATTACAATTTAAAAAAAACTTTAAACGGAAATTAGTTTAAATAAAATACTTTGAGTCGTTGTTGAGATATGTTTTAGTTTTTAAACTTATTTTTTGCTTTTTGACCATAAACGTTCATCTCGACCACGGAACCCTTCAATGAGCGTGGTCGGAAATGTACCTACACGTTTTTGTTAATTAATATTATTTTTGTACAAAGGGTGGTGGCCGCAGGACGACGACAAATGACACAATAATCTAGTTCAAGCCAGATCTATGTTGACCTAGTTTATTTTAATTGTCAATATAAAGTCGTTAATTCGAAAAAAAAAGTTTTTTTTTTAAATTTATATGAAAACGAAATAATGCGCGGGTCAATGGGAATTAATTTACTTGCACAGTTAATTTAATTGTTTAATGTTTTTGTACAAAACTAGTAGACGAAATCTACTATTATGGACAATTACTCTGTATTGGTTCGTAAGGTGTATCTATAACAGTAGCTGTAGTTTGGAAAAAAATGAGACGATGAAGTACCTACGTCAGACTTGTAAATACTTGATTTTTACACGACCGCTTCAGAAGGAGGGTTCTGTTGTCTGTATGTCTATGTCTTTGGTATGCTCTATAACAAAATGAATGAACAAGGGAATTTTAGTATGTGAATTGTCGTTAGATTTGTAATAATTGTGGGAGTGAAATACGGTTTATAATATTAAAAAAATGGCGTCTGCGAATCAAAAAAGAGAGTAAGAATTTAAAAAAAAAATATTTGTCCTTCTAATATTATGGATATCAAATGAAAACTAGTAAATATAAATATAAAATATTTAGATAATAATAATAATAATAACGTATACATCACAACAACGTCTAGGCTTCTAACCAAGCATTAGTTTGTGTTTTGGGTACCAAGCGCAAGCAAAGAAAGATACCACATACATATAATAACTAAGACCCGGTGCCAGTATCAACATTCATCATCTATTCGTATAATATATACTTATACTATATAATATTATAAAGCTGAAGAGTTTGTTTGTTTGTTTGTTTGAACGCGCAAATCTCAGGAACTACTAGTTCGAATTGAAAAATTCTTTTTGTGTTGGATAGTCTATTTATTGAGGAAGGCTATAGGTTATATGTATTAAATAATACTATCTGTCTGTCTGTCTATTCGAGCAAATCTCCGAAACGGCTAAACCGATTTTGATGAAACTTCACAGATGTGGAAAGGAAGTGGTCAAAAGTGACATACATTACTTTTTGTATGTCTGTATGTACATCCATCTGTCTATTCGAGCTAATCTCCGAAACGGCTAAACCGACTTTAACGAAATTTCACGGGTATGAAAAGGAGGTGGTCAAAAGTGACATACGCTAATTTTTGTCCGTCTGTCTGTCTGTAAGTCTATGTGTCTATTCGAGGTAATCTCCAAAACGGCTGAACAGATTTTAATGAAACTTTGCAGACGTGAAAGAAAGTTGTCAAGAGTGAAATCAGCTATTTTTTGTCGCTGTCTGTCGTTTGCCCTCACTGATCTATCAGCGTAGATAAAGCCAAAACTACTAAGTCTAGGAAGTCAAAATTTGGAACAGTGGTTTATTTTATAACGTGAGTATTAATTTTTAAGAAAGGAATATTTGGAAATTTCAAATTTAAGGAGGGAGGGATGGAGGGGCTTTGTATGAGTCTTTGTTCTTTAAATAAATAATGACGTGTTTCGGGGTTTTTGGATTTCCCATTTTAAGGGTGGGAAACGGGAGGTGAAAAGTATGGGAGTATCGGTTTTCTTAAAGGAGTGGAGAGAATGAAGATTGAAAGTTTGAATGGGTATACCCAATATTAGTTTCAGCAAAAAGTATGTATAATACTTCCTAAAACAGGAATGTGTAGTCTACGCAAGCGAAGCTGCGGGCGGTCGCTAGTTCATCATATAAATACTGACCCGACCTGGGATTCGGACCCGGGACCTCCAGCTTCATAGACAGGGTCGCTACACACTAGGCCAAGCGGTCGTCATTGCCAGATATTTTAGGTAGGCGGGGACAAACCAATACCCAAAATATATTTGGTGGCGACCTTTATACGACCATTTATTTAAAATTTTATAAAAAATATGTTTTGTAATTTTCGCTCGCTTTCGCTGGAATAGGTACTTTATAACTTTAAAATTATAGATATATTTACATTATAGTCGTTTTTTAAACAATCAAGTAGTTTAGTAAAAAAAAAAATATTACTAAATATTTTTTACGTAGTTGGGTTTTTCATATTTTTTTCACTAATATTTGAAAATTCTCAAATCACGGCAAAGTGATGGATTTAATAACGTAAATACGAAAATAATCCGTGTTACAAAAAGTCTAAATGGCCAAGCTTATGGATGCCCAATGTAAATAACCATTAGGAACAATAACACAATAGCCCCCCGCGGTCGCTCGACGGGGGACGACCCACAGCCGCCGTAATAATTATAATATCACCTATAAACTTTTTTTACAGTTTAAGCTTTTTTTTTGCTCGTTTCTTTCGACATCGTTTCTTCCTCTATTCAATATCATAAAAAGAAGCATTTAGCGCTGGCTTTAATTTATCGATGTATGCGAATTGGTGTTCATTCCCTTTTTTTTTTCATATAATTGAAGTATTGTTTATAATTATCTATATAATGTAAAAGAAGAAACTGATTGATTGAAATACCAACGCATAGACCAAACCACTGGGTCTAGAAATTTTAAATTTAGAACAGACGTTCTGTTTGAAAAATTAACGAACTTTTACTTAACATGTAAATGCTAAAATGTAAATCATAAAATTTTTTACATAAATAAAAGCACAAGGGCATCCGATGAGAATCGTGTTATATTGACTGTGCATCACTGAATAGGTATTTTTCAAAAAATAAATAAATTTCACTACGCTCTTGTATTGTATAATCGCTGAACTTTTTTTCAGGTGGATAGCAAATCTATTATACATTTGGATTATTTGGCGGTTGCGTGGACACAACGCTACGTCAAGGACCTGCAAAATGGTAACCAGCCTAGGTACTTACGAAACCGTGTTTGTCGCTGATGTTGTTCGTGAGTTTCAGCTTATGGAAGGAGACGACTTTCTGCATCCACTGCTCTCCCGTGGACGGCGAGTCAGGGTGGATGTACATCCTCTTCGGCATCTCCGGATCGGCTTTTCCGGCGACCATCCACCGGCTCCGGAACAAAGAATCATAGTTAGTCTGATGCTCAGCGTCCAAAAAACAAGGACTATAACACTTGTAAACGATATATCTAACGTAAATAAAATTACTAGAGACGGAATTGGATCCGCGTTATGCATAAAGTATTCAGACCTAGCTGACAGTGAACTATTGATTGTCGACGTCTTTGTACAGAAGTAAAACAATATATTAGATATATACGTCTTAGTATGAAAAGGAAACAATATTTTTAAGTAAATTAAAGTGTTGGCGTAACGCCGACGGACAGTAAGCGGCTCTCTGTCAAATTTATTTATTGCGTTTATCTATGTGTTTATTTAATGGGTCTTAACTCGTTCAGTGACCAATAAACATAAAAAGTTTTAAAAATATGAGGAGTTTTTTGTAATAAAATGATTTTTATTTTGAAATTTTGTTGTAAAATTTCTCAATCTATGTGAATATTACAAATACTCAAATAATCGTTTTGACGTTTGGGTGAGTACCTAATGCATAAGCGATCCAATTGACATTCATTTCAAGTTAAGCATGCTTATAATATTTATAACCGTAAAATATCTAATTTACGTATTCTCTAAATTACCATGCAAAGGCAAAGGTTATCAAGCGAAACACAAACTCAAAAATGTTCAGATAAAAATGAGATAAAATAAATAAAGCAATAATGTGAATGAAAAGAGATCTGCGTCGTACGGAAATGTACATTCCGAGGAGTCAAAGAAGCAAAACAAGCGAGAAGTTTTTTTTTTTTTGTGAAAACGTACTACCCCCCTAACAGCGCCGAGCCGCGGGCTAACGAACGAAATAATGAGTTTAGGAAACCACGCAGATCCCCTATCTATTACACATTCCGCCAATACGCATGCTTCTTGCCTTTTGCCATCTCTCATTTTTCCAATGCGAATTACATTAAAATAAGATCTAACATCCCGATTGTTGGCTTCAATGTTCACAAACGACACATCGACACAGCTCGCCACACAATCGACGTCACTTCGCCCACTTATTTTAATTTAATTCCTACGATCGGCTCATCGTTCCCTCTAAATGATTATACCTGTTGTGGAATTTGTATCTGCAATCGTCGGCAGCTACGATGTCCATTAGCAAAATGTACTTCGCTTTTTTATCAAGACCAGAAACGCGAACTTTGTAGGCAGGAAACATACGTCTGCAAGCAACACGAGAGAAAAACATGGGTCGCGAGCTGTTCTTGCGACAACGATTTGACATCGCGTCGATTGGGAGACATGCCGCCCGACTTGTTTTAATTTTTTACGCTGCCGCACACGGTAACGCTCTGGTTTTAGCTTGTGATCTCGTACCGCGACGATCGTTTCGATCGAACGCCCGCTTTTCGATCCGTCACTACACACCGTCTCGAGTCGATCACATTTAAAACAAATAATTAGTAAGAGCGCCGACTGCACGAAACCTTCCTTAATAGAATATAATGTTTTTTTAATAGGAAGGTTTTAGAAATGCTGAGAGTTGACTGGAACATGAATATTTTCAAAACATGCATGGATGTTTCAAAATTTTCAGTCTTTTCACAGTTTTATTCACAGCCTTTTTGTATCTTGACAGGAAACACAATAGCAGGTAAGAAGTTGAAATTTATTGTAGTTTAGCCCTGTTACAAAATATAAAATTTTAAAATTTTCTATGTTGTTCAATACTTTAAAAAATATCGCCGGTAAATATGTGCGTCAACAAAAAACACCGCACTATTTGTTTTTAAAGTTCTAGTCAACTTTAACATTTATAAATCTCTGTGCGATTTTCGACAATATAAGTGTCGTCTAATAAAAAAATCTTGTATTCCATTAAGGAGGGTTTCGTGCAACCAGCTCTTAGGCTAAATGTACTGAAGGAACTTAAGTTCCGTGCTGTCGGATGGAATGGTCACTCAATAAACTAGGGCTGCGCCACCGCATTAAAATTACCGATACGTGTATTTGACATTAAGTTAAATTTTAATTATTTTTTGTAACAACAAACCATTATGTAATAAATTATATTGTATATAATTTAAGACGTATATAATAAATATTATTATAACGTTAGGGGTATAAATAAATACGTCTCCCTTTCTCAAATGTATGCACGTAAATCAGGTGTCTACAGTACACATTTGGGGAAAAAAACCCAAGGAAACCCTATCCTGTAGATCGCCATTAAACTTTAAGAGAGTCCAAAGAACTGTGGCATTTTGATGAGGTGTCGCAGGACATTACTAACAGAAGCTCATTGTTCGACACACCAAAAACGGTGTGTCCGTTTGAACGTGCACCAATGTGGCCAAACTATATTTATATATTCTGTAAAACGTCCTTGATTTAGACATAAAGACACCTGCGACTAGTTCTGAGATCGATGTTTCCGTTCAGAGAATCTCCAGCCGGGTAATTGATAAATAATTTATGTACGGATAATTTGTAATAATTAATTAACATATAAACGGCGCTAGGCGGCGTCTTTGACTGCGCCGGTAGGTACCGACCCGCGGCTGACTCACGGTCGCACACACGGCCGGAATGCTCGAGCCGTATTAATTAACGGATATTAAATCTGAGTTTATCGTCCGCATCTCGATGTTGCCAAACCTGCAGTCGGCCGTTTTGATATTCGGCCGTGTCGGTCGGCGGGACGTAAAGTCTGCCCGTTATCGCCGCATGTCATCGGGAATTAAACAATGTACACGATCAAATAGAACGCTTATCGATCTGTGTCTGGATGCGCCGACACGGATCGTGGACCCGGAAGGTTGCATCGATTTTTTGTCGAGATCGACCGAGATAGCGACATCGGGCGCGGCTCACGGCAGTCGCGACCGATTAAAGTGGTAGAACACTCGTATATGTGGCGGTATTTGTCACCTCGCCTGACTTTTTACTAGGTACAGGACAGACATTTTAATGGTATCACCGAATACGTGAATCGAATGCGCGACGGAGCAGATGTCGATGACACAAAGATTAAGCGAGCCTACCGCGGGTGGCTCCGGCAACAAATCGTTTAGTAGCAATTAAAGTTGGTCGAGGAACGCGTCGGAATGATGTAAGTGCGTTTCGGCGTGGGGCCGGTGCATGTACAATCACAAGCCAAAACAAAATTAAAATGCGACAACGGAAATGTGAAGCGAAATCTCCAATCGACGCAGATGTTTGGGGTGAGATGGGTGGATGCGGTCGAGATATTCTTTCCTTAAGTCAATAATCACTAGTTATTGGCAATGCGTATTATCGATTCATTGAAAAAAAATTGTATTAATATAAATATATCAGAAGAAAGAACATTTCTATTAAATACACAGAATTAATTAAGTACTAAATTTGCAGAGAGAGTGACGTCATGAAACCAATATCTCGAACCGTCACTATCGGCCAGTTGCTAGAAAGCTAATTAAAATCTTACTAAAGGAAACTATTAATCAATCAATCATAGTCGTCCTTGAAATTCTAATTCCATTCGTGTGATCGGTTAACGGTTTCCTCAATTTTAAGTAGCCTTCTTGCAACAGGTCGTTAATCTCAGGTTGTGAACACAGTATTAATGGCAAAGTGGCAAAGTGGCCAAGTAGTGTCTTGCCGCGGTACCTGTTATGGAACTTATATCGGTAGTCGTCGGCAGCGACGATATCTAACAGTAGTATGTACTTCGCCTTTGCATCCAGTCCGGACACTCGGAACTTCATTTGTGGGAACATTTGTCTGGAAGGTTAAGTTTTTATTTTCTTCAGAAGCCCTTTTTTACTAGTTAACTATAAGCTCATTATAGTAGTTTGATGGTCTAGATGGGTAAAGTTTCTGCATACCTTCTGAAAAACAGGCGTGCGTTTACATTGTGTATGTGTGTACCTACCAATGTCATTTCTTGGGAGAAAATTATATTTCGACAAGTGGAATACTTAGATAAACTTAATTAACACTTAAGACAATGGACAAAAAAATTAGCTGAACGATTTTCGATACGATCTACGGAAATTCATCACGAATTCAATTTCTATAATATAATAATACAGCTAATTATTTCGTTCGAATGGCGCTTCCGGGCACTGCAGGAAAAGCGGTTTACAGAATTCAAGATGCTCTTCAAAATTTTTCTCAAACTTGTTATCTGAGGGAAAGAATGGATTTCTTATCAATATTTATCGTCTCGACACCAAGGTAAAGGCCCTTCCAATTTATTGTGGAATATTTTGGTTTCATCCGCCACGTCACCACGTCTTGATGAGGACACGGACTGTTATGTATTACAATCACCCATTTCACTAAAACCTACTTTAATACGTTATTTAAATATATAAAATGATACTCATTACACAGTATAGTGTTGAGTGAGTGACTTGGTGATAAAAATAAGTGAATTCTGTAAATAACTTTTCCATAGTACGCGGAAGGACCAAGTATTGTAATACTATAAAAAAAAGTACAGGTAAAGCTGTCGTTGTCATATTTCGTTGCTAGTATTTAAGGCTTCTGAAAACTGAAAAACACTATCTTTTCAGGTCAAATCTGTCAACAACCAGTACGTTAATCGATATTTTTTAAATGTACAATCACCTATTTATCTAGTAATCCTACGAAATTTTATTTAGATAACAACGTAATATAAATAAGTAAAAAATAAATTCAAACGTACGTTTTTGGGTAAGCACGAAACATCAGATTTTTCAATGTTTCTTTAGTGAACTGGTAGCGAATACCAATCACAGAAAAATCTATACTGAGCATATAATATATTAGTAAGTGTACGACAAATTGTCTTAAAATTTATTTAAATAGTACTGTAAAAAAAGTGCATGGAATGCTGAATAAACGCAAAAAAGTCGTACCCAAAATCGTCATCTACGCGTTACAATTTAATGAATATAAAAAGAAAACCTATAAAAAAAACCCATAAACCTAAAAAATATAAAATATGAAGTACATTTTTTTTATATTTTATTTTTGTTTGCATATTTGTTTGTAATAAAATTTCGAAAATTACCTTATAAGCCTATGTACACTCTTGCTGCGTTCAGTCGTGCTTGAGTGCTTGGCGACAACGGACAATTTACAGGGGCTCTTAACAAAATATTGAATATCCGTTTAAATGAAGAATCACCTGAAGAACAGTGTTTTACGTCACAAATGTGTAGATATATTTTTTGGAATATATTAAACCTCATAATATTATTAATATATACAAATGACGCAATTTATAATAAATGCCCTTATTGTTTTGAAAAGAAGATCACTGTTATCTGAAGAACATTGACTCGATTGGCAATCTCACTGAACTCAAAGACTTGTTTTGTTCATAGTTGAATAGTAGCTTTGTAAATTATCTTTAAATACCACGTACTTACATATATCACGTCTTCATGAGAACAGTGTCCATTGTGAAGACTTAATTGGCTGCTGATTAAACTTTCGTTATTGTAGATTTTTTGCCGCTATGTGTGGTCACTTTAAAATAATTTATATTGATAACTCTGGAATGAGATTGATTGTGGCTTGTTTGTTTGTGGTATCTCCTCGTTTTTAATTAATTATATTTGTGGGCTATCATAAAATGAGGAACTTACGTATTACATCCTGCCTTAGAAAAGGATGGTATAGTAGTTCATCATCATCAGCACATTTTACCCCACTGTAGGGGCTTAGGCCTCCCCAGGCTGAAGAGGGGGTTTGGAGCTTAAATCCACCACGCTACTCCACTGCGGGTTGGGGATTGTAACGACCGCCATCTATTGACAGTGTCCGGGAACGACTGCTTAACGTGCTCTCCGAGGCACGGAGTCAGTGATAGTTAATGTACTTAAGTCAGAAAAACTCATTGGTACACGCCCGGATTCGAACCATGGCCCTAAAGCCTTATAAATTTGAGACAGGTCCGTTGCGCTCTGGGCTATCACGACACGATATAGTAGTTACAAGCGACAAATTTACAGCAAATTTAAATGCATTTCATTTATTTTTTGTAGGTACATTTTATTTATATACATTTCGTGTCTTTCGAACATATCAAAACGTCGATAAACTTGAAAAGTGAAAACTACTCCTCTCCACAGCACCAAACTGTGGTTCGCTTCTGAAAACTAATGTTTTTCAATAGCTTCTATGTATTAGAACTGTATCTATAAGTCTTTAATATATAATGTCTGGATAGAGAGTCTGGCGTCGAAACACGTAAATAAAAATATCACTTAACTGTTCGGTTATAATTCACGCACACGGGAACGGTTTGTACATTAGTATGGTGTAGCGAGAGTATATGATCTGTTGAGTCACACACACATGTTTGCCTGTAATATTTGTTGATATTGTATTGCGAGGGTCCATCCAGACATTATATATTATAGTTTGGGTATGCGATCTCTGTTATTGGCAATTTTTAGGGTTCCGTAGCCAAATGGCAAAAAAGGAACCCTTATAGTTTCGCCATATCCGTCCGTCGGTCGGTCTGTCTGTGTGTGGTTTTTCTCTGAAACTATTGGCAATATATACATGAAATTTGGAAGGTAGGTGTAATCTATGAACCGCTACACAACGACGTAGTGAAATTAAGAAAAATTTTTTTTGGGGATAAAACGCCATACATGTGACCAAAGTACGAAAAAAAATCATCATATATTAACGCGAGAGGTACCAAACGATAAGTCTTGAAAATAATATGGAGGTTTCAAACAATTTTTTTTTTATTTAAGTCAACAGTTGTTGAGATATGCACTCCTAAAGTACTAATTTTTGTTAGAGTTATGTGTCCCCCCTCTACCAGCAAAACCGTTGTTTTTGGATATGTGGAAAATATTTATGACAGGAGTATATATAACGTAATTAAAAGGAAAACTACCACAGCTAACTAGACTATGTTATTGAACTGAATTTAATAGATTAACTTATAAAATGTAGTTTATAAGTAAAAATTTTGTAAAAGTTCTATAGAAAATGATAGATAGCATTTAGCCAAAAAGCGAAAACTAGATGCATTGTAGGTACCTTTGTGATGTTATTGTAAAAGGTAATTTAAAAAAAAAACATTTTATGATGAAAAATACATTGTATTATTAGGTACTATAAATTTACGCTTTCCTTTGCAGAGCTTATTCTCTTCACAATCGATACTAAAAGTCTAAGGTCAACTATAATAAAATAAGTAATAAAAATTGTCTCTAGCTATCAGTTTACTCATGTTATTACTTTTTGGATTAGCCAGAGAGGATCGAGCGCCTTCTAAATAACTAACGAAATAAAAAATGAAATATATTTATACAATAATTCTTGAATTACTTAATAATAATGATTAATGGTTAAGTTCGATTAACGTCGCGCTCGTTTTTTTATATTGTATGGTGGTTCGGAACCCTTCGTGTGCGAAGCCGATTCGCACTTGGCTGTATTTTTTTGTGTTCTTGAGTCGCAATAGAAGTTTTCCGTTATCGGTTACGCATATGTCTCATAAAGCGTATTGGCAGTTTGTTAATAGAATTTACTGAAAGGTTCATATAATAGATGAATTCGCGATATAAATGATGAGCGCGACGAAAATTTCAAAGCAACTTCAATGTATTTTTAACTTAATTAAGTGTAATTTATAATCTTATAGAATCCAATATTTTCAAATACACCTTATTAAGTGAAAGTTTCATCAAAATGGATCTAACAGTCCGCGATGTATAAACGATCATAATTTTATATTCATACACTGAGAAAATTTTAATAACTTCATCTAAGCTGGGTCCTAAAAGATGGAATGGAGTAAAACTAATCAAATTAGAAACCTTTTAATTATTATGGTCATATAGTTTTTTGGGTGAGCAGTAAACGATAGGATGATAAAATTTCAGTTCTTTTTTTCATAATAGAACTCACCTATAGCGGCTCTCGCCCTAAATCATGAATGATTCATGCGCGTCCAATTGAATTTTAATAACAGGCAATAACGTCATTCTTTTACGTAATTTTCGTACGTGTTAATTTACTGCGAAAACTTCAATTACAGCCACTTCCTTCGAAATAATTGCGGGTCAGTTCCAATGAGGTTATACGTGTTGGCGTACTAGAGATCGCATTCCATTTTTAAAAATTTATTTATAATACGACATTTGCATAACATAAAAGTCTGTAGTGAACGGATGTAGATACTTGTAAGTACATTATACCGACTCGTGTTTTTCTAAGTGAAATTGAAAGTTCATTTTATAATTTTACGTAGAACGCGCTGATGTCTCCGACACAGAAAAAAGTATTTCTTGAATCAAGAGAATGCTGTTTGACATACCACAGAGAAATACTCTCTCAAAATAAGTATCCAATAATTTTTTAGACCGACCACAACTGTCTTGCAACAACAATAATACAACACATAGCAATAACAACAACAATATAACAACTTATGTTGAGAGAATAGCCTATTCGGTATATACAAAATAATATTTAATTGGTTCAAGAAATAGTTTTTTTTTATGTGAGAAGACGTTCGGTTTCGTAAGGTCCAACTAGTTTTTCGTTGTTTTGGATAAGGTCTCTAGTACGCTGGACATCCAACCCTCATTGGTTTTTTACCAGGTTCAGTGTAATTAAGATGGTATTTTAGCGTTGGGGGATCAGAATGACACTGTTCTATTTGCCAGCCTATATGCTTTCTTGTGGCTTCGCGCAGCGGTCGGCGATCGGTGTTACTAACAGGATGGTTTAAATCGACGCACTCATACTATAGGTACCTATTTCGTAATGTTCAAATAAAATGAATAAAACTCCTTCAAGTATTCTTTTGACATTTTTTTTCTTTATAGAGAGACCATGACAGTTACGACATATAGCTGTTTTTGTTACATCAGCCGTCTGTAAAAGCTTCTTTTCCTAATACCTCTAAAATTCATCAATTCGGTTTTCAAATACTTAATAATATGTTTAAACGGTTTTACCTAACTCCTAACTTTAGGTAACTTAAGCTCTGCAGGAGTTAACACAACCTCAATATTATTATGTCATATTCTAAAGCTTTCTTAACTAAATAATAAGCTAGAAGTTATTAACTGTTAACAATTACGGCTAATTTCATTATTCTGACGTATCGAAACTTTATGGAGGTAGAAATTTTTGGTATTAAATATATCATTGTTGGATTCAATTTTGTTATAATAATGTAACGAAAATTCCTGTGACAGATATAGTATTTGACTTTCTTTTAAAAACATCTGAATAATAATTACTTATCAGTTTGAAGGTTTAGAAAAAAAATTACAATGTTCTATCGTATTCCATCTTGCACTAAGTTATGATTGCTTATCAGTTATTAAATACTATGTAACTAAAACTTAGTTTAAGAAAACTTAAACGTCGGCCCGCAGATCGACGTACGTAGAGTTTCACGTAGCCATTTTGAAGTTACGTCTATACATGTTGACCTAGGGAAAACGAGAAAGTAACTTTGAATATACGAACAGATTAGCTATGGATATCTATAGTACATATAAACTATACCACTTGTTGTCTTTCATCGCCTTTAAAATATTAAACACTAATTGATTAACTACTTAATATATTATGAACATTATATAGGTTGCGATCTCAAATTGTTTTTGTTTATAAGATATGAATAAGGAGAATAAAAAAATGTTTATGAACAAGTAGGTAAATGAGTTAAATCAGGTTAAGTTAGTTATATAAAGGTTAGTTAGGTTAAGTAAACCTAAATCCTAAAACTAATTTAATTCTGTTTGTTAGGATCTATAATTGGCTTTTTGTTTTTTTATTTATAATTTTAGTATATAAGAGTTTGCTGTTGATCTTTCTACAAAAAAAAAAAATTAAAAAATAAACTAAATTAATTAATTATGCTAATAATTAGGTTAATTTGCTAACGCTGTAGGATGGTTTTGTGTTGATTAATATGTCCTGCAGCTTAGCTTACCCCAAAATTAATTTAAAAAAAAAAACCTAGTTCTTAGTAAATGTTTGATTTATAAGGAATCTGTACTATGACCTAAAAATTTCGACAACTATTGAAAAGATATACTAATTATTCATATCATAACTTATAATATATAAATAAATGTATATATGCAGAACTGGGGAGTGGTTTGCATCAATCAACGTAATTTAACTGATGAGAAAAGGGTCGGGTAAGGCTTTGGGGGAAATTATATTAGATATTAAATAATCCATACGATGTTAAGTAATAATTGATAAAATCCCCAGAGTTTAACCAAATTGTGCACGTTTAATTAAATTCAAGGTAGTAGATACGTAGTATAATTATATATCTACACATACAGGGAAAAAAATGCTATTTTTCTATTTACGTTCATCGAATTTACGTTATTTGTTGTTATGAAATCGAGATCAAATATTACGACCAAAAGTGGTTCATTTGTAATAGTATTTAAAAACCGAAATTATTTTGAAATAATCCTATGAGACAATACACCTATGCTGTCAAAAGCTCGACATAGGTTTAAAAAGAGTGCAATATATGCTTTTGACGTGGAAGGTACGGACATATCTCGTAAACTTATACCTATGGAATGAAAAGAATTAAAAAAAAAACTTTATTAACAACCAAGTGAATGCCAATTTTAATGCCAAAACAAAATTATTTAGTAGAATGATAAATACTATCTTATATTGACTTATAGAAGCAATAAGCAGTCATTTGATTTTAAGTATAAAAACGACAAAATGATATTTTAAATATATAGCTGGATACACAATACATTTTATCTTTTCTATTTTCATTTGCGTTATAAAAACTAATAGTTTTTAATCAATTTATTCAGTTTTTCTTATTAAAAAACCGACACAAGATGGGTCAAGATTATATTTACGGTTAAAAGAATCGAAAAATCATTAACGAAAAGCAGCTGTCGTCGAAAATAAATTGGGTGCGCATAAAGTATTTCAATTAATATGATATTTTTGATATAACATGAGTTTTTCGGTTTACCGCAACTGCGCCTGTAAAATACGGCCAAGATCGTCAGTAAAGATAGGCGAAATTCCGCTACCGAACACCAGCTAACTAATTAATAAAAGTATTACGGAATCCGGGAGCGCGTGTGCCACCCCAGCGTCAACTAACAAGGTATGAAACTAGAAAACGTAAGTCGAAAATGTTAATCCGAAACGGTACCAAATCAACTTTATAAATAGTATTGAACGATTATTAAGTTGTACGGTCGGTCGGTCAATTTTGGATATTCAGTTTATCTGAGTGTGTACTTATCATAGAGATAATAGAAGTAGGAAAGCCAATCCGAAATGTGGGCCTTAACAGAAAGAGACAGAGAATAGGAGCACCTTGATATATACTATGGTACAGTTATTTTCCATCCTTTTTTCTCCTATGCCCAACCGTTATGTACCTACATACAGGGTTATAAGGAGCTTCATCATCATCATCATCAGCCCATTTCACCCCACTGCAGGGGCTTAGGCCTCCCCCAGAGTGAGGAGGGGGGGCTTTGAGCTTGAGTCCACCACGCTAACGAAGTAACGACCGCCATCTATTGACAGCGTCCGGGTCCGACTGCTTAGCGTGCCCTCCGAAGCACGGTGTCAGTCATATTGGGTACTTAAGTCCGAAAAACTCATTGGTACACGCCCGGATTCGAACCATAAGGAGCTTGCCTACTGCCTACTCTACTCTAGTTATGTTAACCCTATGGTGTTTATATGAACTATGCTTGTCACTCTCACAAGTAGTGATGTTAGGGAGCTCCGTAACCGTAACCGAAACTGTCGGATATCCGAAATAAAAATATATCCGTAACCATAACCGAATCTGATATAAAAGTTTCGAATAATTTCGGATAGGAGCGTAGAGTCTAAATGAGACGTGTTATGAGAAGTTTTTGTTTTTCCCTGACAGTTGACTTGACACACCAGTCACGCGCGTCTGCTGAGTAGTTAGTTATAACATATTAATTATATCCATAACCGAAACAATCCGAAACTAACGGAGAATCTGAAATAATTTCATATCCGTAATCGTAACCGAAACCGGTATAATATAATTTTATTATCCATATCCATATCCAGATCCGAAATTACATATCCTTTTAACATCCCTGCTCACAAGCTTAATTGCAGTTCATTTTCTTTATATTAACAACATCTACGTAGGCTTCGTGAAGCTAATTAATAATTCATTAAACATTACAAGTAGAACAGATGCGACAAATGCCCGTGATAAACAAATAAAGTGTCCGAACTTGAATGCGTACACAAAAGGGTGTCCGTTTGAAAATTAAATGGGTGGCTAACGCGGTCCTTTGTCCTACCAAAAAGTTGGTCGGGCCCTTAAAAAAAGCTATAAATAACGATTAACAGAAACACCGGTGTCATCTCGTTTGTAAGGCCCTTATGCAGAGCGATCGCCGCCTGCCGCTCGGTAGTCGCTTTTGTGAAAGCCATGGAGAGGACATATATACGTAAATTTTATAATAGTTTCAACGACAACTATTTAATACGGAAAAAAAAGTTATGTTTAAAACTACCAAAATAGGAACATGACGTTATTTTAGAACGTTTAGGACATGATTATACCCCAAATTGAAACAGGTACAGACGTCTGCGCTCGAACTTGAACACTGTATTTTGGGCGCTTTCAAATAGCAGCTAAAATCGTGAAGAAAAGACATAAAGCGCGCGTGCGGGCCCCTACGGTAAGTAGTTTACCGTCTATATAACCACTCATACTCGAGCTAGCTCGTGTAAGTGGCGAGTTTTAGTCTAACTTTTAAGGCCCAAAGTCCCCGCGCGCCGGTCTTAACCCTCGCGAAATCCCCGCGCGCCGGTCTTCAATCCCGCAAAATCGCGTAATGTCACTTCGATACTGTAAAGTGACATTTATGACACTATTAAAACCAAACGCTGCCGTCAAATTAATTTATTCCATGACTGCAACTAACTTGCAGGGCGAGAATCTTAGACTTGAGATGCTTCTCTTCTCTATTTTCCCGTCGACCGTCTAGGACGGTGTGCAGATATGAGAGCAGGCGTCTGTACCTACGCGTAGCACGAGTCAGAATCGAAACTTTAACGCTATTGATTTGTTCTACAAGATAGTTCTAAGTTTTAGTACTAAAATGTTTTTTGAAATGTAGCGTACCAATTAAATTAAAATTCCTTGATTTTTCAGGATTTTGTACATCAGAAACCTTATAAGGTCACTTTGATGCCTGCTTGTCACAGCCTATTTTTTCCTAATCCACTGGACGAAAGTAGTTGAAATTTGGTACATACCTATACAAACGTACAGAGTTAGATAACCTAATTACAAACCTTAAAAAATTTAAAAATAATAAAATTACCAATTGTAATTAAAAGGTATGTACCTTATTTCGTTTAGGAATAATATTAATTAAAAATTATTAAGAAATTAAAATAATTAGGAAAAAGTCTAGAGTAACGTAGAAAACTTTGGAATTGGATCCCTAATTGTTAGAAGATTTATTTTGAACATTGCACGTATACAAGTGATGTAGATATCGTGACCGACATCAGTATGGGCGGCCTAAGCTGTTAAAGATTACCATTATTATATGTATATACAATGTACCTATATACTCGTACACACGTAATGGCGTCTCATCATGGCATTTGACATTTTAGTAATGTTACTTAACCGTTAGTTTTATTCGTGGGATCGGGTTGAATCCATCGACATCTCAATTATCGCCATTGAGCAGCATTTTAGGTCAAGTGGTGAAAACGAACATCCGAAAATTATAAATCATGTGTTTGTTCAAAGTTGAATTACGTATTAACATGAACGGCTTGTGATCTAGTTGACCCTGGATAAATTAGTAGTAGGTACTAATTTTCATTGGCACCTAGTAGGTACTAATTACAATTAGTAGTAGGTACTAATTTCCGTAGTAAGTTCATACCATGTGCAGTATTATAATCTTATTAATAGTAACAGTGGTTCAAAAGTTAAAAGGGTGGATAATGCAACATAGAAAAAAAGGCCACTTTAGAGCCGAATATTTCGTAATTGGGGTCTAATTTAGAAAAATTAGCAAAAAATTCGCATTTGATTTCAAAATTGTTATTCAACAAGATCTCGTTTGACATGGTAGGTAAGTGATGAAATTAAATTATTAAATTCTTTTTAAGATTTTATTACACGCTTAGGTATGTGGTGGTTAACAAAAATTTAAAATAATTCAATGACTTATGTAATTATTGGCACACGCTGAAGATTAAAAAACCAGCGCATCTGTGGAATCCTATACGTATTATTAAATGATTACCAAATTTTTAATTTCAAAACAATTTAATTCCCGGTAGTTTCTCGTCCCGATCTTAGTATTTTGTATTTTTTCCCATTAGTGGTAAGTGACCTTCAAATTAAAGAACTCAAGTTAAGTAATAATATGTAAGGAAACAATTAGCGCCGTTCATTGCCTACTTAAAGAACTAAGTAAACTGTGAAGACAAATTCAATAACAAGAACTCTTATAAGTGAACTTGTCCTATAGGTTACATAAAATCGCATTAACTTAGTCACGAATAAAATAGTATCCGCTTTACAATTTCATCATTAAACATTTTATGTCAGACGTCTCAAAACTTTCTAATACGATTTTCGTCTCTATGCTACTTCTGTTCTCAAAAGATCAAGATAAGAATATAGTGATGTTTCTGACCATTCTCTTCTCCTAACTACCGGCGCCAGGGAATGTTTTTTATTTTTTTTTTGTTGAATGGACGGAACGGTTTAATGAAATTTTTAAATCATTACTTTTTCGTGGATTATTATTTGAACTAGTTGTACTCGTATGCAATTAATGTATTTGATAATTTTGATATTATTTAAAATGGTAAAAATGGTTGATATAGGTAATGTTGCAATGGTTTGGCAGATTGTTTTAATATTTTTTGTATGTTATTCAACAGTCAATATACAATAAAGATAATAAAAATAATGTAACTGAAAATAACTCAGAAATACAGAAATTGAAAGTTTAACCTATTGACTGACGGATTGGCCGTGTAATTAGAGACACTAACTGCAACATTAAAAGTCGTAGGTTTGATTCCTGCCCGGAAAAATATTTATATTAAATACATAAACATGTCTATTTGTTCCGTGCTTGGATGTAAAATATCTATTATATGTATACATATATTCTAAAAAAAATATCAATATAAAAAATATATGTACATCAGTTGTCTAGTACCCATAACACAAGCTCTGCTTAGTTTGGGACTAGATAACGCTGCCTGGCATGTCCCAGGTATTATTATCATAACTATTCAGTATTGATAATTATGGAATAAACAATTTGAGACAGTGATATCTACCTTTTATGTTAAGCTATTATGTCGAAGGCATTATTATTAATATTATTATTGTTATTAAATCAAAATAAAAAATAAAATATTCAATATAAGATGTTTACACACATTTATTGAAAGTCATAATGAATCGATTAGGTACCGATTGATTATGTTACATCTATTTGTATTTATACATAGAATCGAAATACCCTATCACTCTCTAAATCACTCTTTCAACTCATCAACGCCAAGCCGAAACTGCTGAATCGGATCACACGAAATCTGGACATTAGGTTTCTTAAGTGACGTTAGTATAGGTAGGTAAACTAAAAAAAAATACTTTTCGAAATTTTTAACTTGAGGGGGTAAAAAAGGGTATGTAATTTTGTATAAAAAAATTTATTTTTGCAGTGGCCTATTCGAAAGTTCAAAAATTAAGATTTTCGGAAATTTAACACGCGAGTGAGTAAAATAGGGGATGAAAGTTTTTACGGAACTTTCTAAAAGTTATTTATAAATATGAAACTATTTATATGGTTAAAAAAAAAGACGACGGGTTTCAGGAATTAGGGATATTTTACCTATAAGGGGTAAAAAAAGGAATTAATGAAATGAACGGGAATTCCGTCATTTTCAAGTTTAAAACCATGAAAATTGGTGTTTAGCTTTCGGTTGGAAATTGGTTCGGTTCGGTTGGAGACATGTTTTAATTTATATAAATTTAATCCATAACGAGGTGAAATACTCAAAATAAGTATGTGACCTTTTGATCGCAAAAACGACATGTTTAATTGTTTTTGTAAAATCAACCCTTTTAGGTAATACATTCTAATATATACGTTCAATCCATGCAAGCGGAGCCGCGAGCGGCCGCTAGTTACGTATATAATTGAATGTGAGCTTTCACATCATAAAGCATACTAAATACACTAAACGGAAATTCAGTCTCGTTCCGTTAGCCGTACTGATAGGTTAAAAGTTTCCTTAAAATTTAAGCACACATTGCCACCGGGAAGAAAATGGTTAAAATTTCAGAAACTACACTAACGTAAAATAGATAAAATCAACTATAATCCCCTATAGTGAAACAGGCCCTTAATTCAACTCTCATCAACTCCCTGTGCTAGTAAGAGCTGATAAGGGAAACGTGATGTAAGTGAGCCCACCCAGCCCGTTATATCCTTGCTCCTGTACTACGTAAGCTACCTTAAAGCGAGACTGCATCGATCATCGCATCTCCTTGTATTAAATCCATTTTTAGGTACTTGTATATTGAAAGCAATCAAATGGTAAGTTTTGACTTTAAACCAATATTGTGTAGACATCATATCAAAAAACCACAATAAAATCATTTTATGTCATACATACGCATTGTCAATAGTTACACACATTATTGTAAGCAAATAAAACTTAGTATAGAAAAGATGTTAACCTATTAACTTGTCATCAATCATTATCATTAAATTGTCCCTGTCATTCAAATGCTCGTGATCTTGGATCTAACCCAAATGGGTTAATGTGTAGTGCCTGGGTTAGAAGAAAAACATAAAACGGATAGAAATATCCACGAACACAATCGACGATGCCTTTCGACTCGATTAGGCCGATTCATAGCCCGTACAATCTCGGCGGCAAAATTATTCCAAGGTACAACTTATCTTATACATTCAACGGTCTTAGTTAGGTAATTTTTCTGTTAATTCTGGCACAAAACTCTAATGAGTTACAAAACTAATGAATCATGCTTATAAGGATAACATTTACGTATATATGGCCGCATATGTGAAATGACGGGAAAAGAAAGCATATTGTAAACTCGGGTATTTATTTATTTGTATAAGTATTAAATTTAACATAGGAAGACAATGTACTAATGAAGAATTACTAATTGTAAATTCCTTCCTATTCAAACTAATTCATTCTTATGGTCATTATTTCAGTTACAGAACTCAAGTAGTATTTCTAGTTGCCGTCTAGTTGCAGTATAAGATGGTGACATGTTGGTTTGATTTTATTTGGTTTTTTTTTGTACTAACATATACGTATAAGGTCTATGAACATTGACACTATACCTTTGATCATATAATAGCTGGATGGACCCACGCTGTACAATGTCAACGAAAACGGCAGGCAAACTTTTACATACTTGTGTGTGTTACCACATACTTACTCTCGCTACGCCTCACCAACAATGTAAAAACAGTTTCAAAAATTACAACCGAAGGGTTAGGTGAGATTTTTATCGACCGTTTTTAACACCGACTCTCCAGACATTATAATTATAATGAAAGGGTGACATATTGGATTGATTTTATTTTGTCTGTTTTTTACTAACATACATACGTAAGTTCTAAGAAAGTTAACATTATACGTCCATTACGGAATACGTAAAATAAATTGGAACAACGTTTTTGTACGTGTTACAGGTACTAATTTAATAGATTAGTATGCTAAACGACGAAACTTTCTAAAGTAATTATCTGTTGAACCAGATTGTTAACCGAAATTCTTGATCCTCGAATCAGTTAATTAACAGCGTTTACAACTGTTAAGACAAACAATCAAGACTAATACATTAATATGTATGCGCGTGACACTCCGTTGTGCACGTGATGTGGGTTGCTTATACTTATGCAAGAAATATTTGCGTTACGCTGTTTGGAATAAACTACTAGAAAAGTCAAATACCTATAGAATACAGGTATGCTATAGTATATTCGATATCTCACTAATAATGTACTAATGTATGAATAACTAGCTTCCCGCCCGCGGATCCGCTCGCGTGGACTACGCAGTTGCACCGGGACCCCTTTTTCCGGGATAAAAAGTAGTCTATGTCATTCTTCAGCTTATAAACTATATGCAAAAAATTATAGCGATCCCGATACAAGTGTGCAGTCCACGCGAGCAGAGCCGCGGGCGGAAAGCTAGTTTGAAAATAAAATAAAGCCAATGTTACTCGCTGATAGTTTAGCTTTCTATAGGTGAAAGGATTTTTAAATCCGTTAAGTAGTTTTTGAGTTTATCCGCTATATAAGACAAATAAAAAATCAAAATTTTCCTCTTTGTTATATTCGTGTAAATATACCGGATGATACATGAAAGTACAAATTGACTAGAAGCCCTTTTCTGCGCGCAAATTGACTAGAAGCCGTCTAACCACTCTTATACTCTAACTAGCTGGTGTATCCGTTTGGCGAGATGGCGAGTTTCAGTCCCGTTTCCGTCCGCGAGGTCCTCGCGGTTAATCCCGCGAAATTGCATTCGATAGGTTCGATACTGTGAAGTGACATTTCTGACTCTATTATAACCAAACGCTGCTGTCAAATTTATTGACTCTATGAGATAATATAATAGACATAAACGAAAAGACACACATCGAAATATTATTCTATTAATTCACGCATTTCACTTATTTTGATTTCTGTACACATATTTCCACAAACCTATTATTATTTTTGACTTCAAAAAAAGGAAGTTTTATGTTATCTATGTGTATTTTTCCGACCGACCGACTGCCGATTTCGAGGTAGTCCCATAGTAAAGAAGTTAGGATCTGATGATGGATTCACAACGAAATGAAGGGAGTTAATCAAAATGCTGTAATCAGCTAATAATTGATTATATTAATAATTAACTAATTAATAAATCAACTCATGCTGTTGGGCTGATGATGGAAGCCACAGAACTTCTTATGGGTTAGGAGTTAAAGAAGTAATACAGCAACTTGTCGATAGTTTTCTCGAAACTAAGCTGTCTTATTTGAGCACTGCGTTTAGAAGGCCTACCCACACTAAATTTCCATTCCATTCCATCAGCCCTTTTTATACCCCACCGCAGGGACTTAGGCTTCCCCTCAAGATGAGGGGGCTTGGAGCTTAAATTCACTACGCTGCTCCAATGCGGATTGGCGGATTGTAACGACCGCCATCTATTCACAGTAACCGGGACCGACTGCTTAACGTACTCTCCGAGGCACGGAGTCAGTGACAGTTAATGTACCTACTTAAGTGAGAAAAAACTCATTGGTACACGCTCGGATTCGAACCACGGCCATATGGCCTTATAGATTTGAAACAGGTTCGCTGCTTTCAGGCTATCACGTCACATACTAAATACAAAAAGTAAACAGTCAGTACTACCACTAAAAATTGAAAAATTTAATTAGTAAATTTTTACAATAAAAAACAACTTCAAAACTTTATCTATATATACGTACAAACAAGTGCATTAACGGGCCTAATATGGCTTATGAATTTTGTAATAGACAACTGACGACACGAATCATGGTCCGTATTGTGTTAATGATTGCGAAGATTACAATATTTCCCACTCCAAAATATTTCTTACATTGTAAACGTATAAAAGGACGTAGCTACATTAGCGGAAAAAACGACTATGAAACGTCCACAAAATGCGCGAAATATGACTCGTCAATATTTCATAGAATCCATTCTCAATTCAGTCCATGCGTAGAATGTGCAAATCAAATATACGTTTTATTGGAATCTTTATTTGGTAATGAAAATAGGTATTTACTTTTATTGTTTGTATAAAGAGAACCCATTTTTATCCAAAAATATCTTAAGAATGTATATATGTAACACGCTATAGCTATATGAGTTACGTTCGTAGCCCTTCGTATTTTATTTTGTGGGTCCTATTTGTTATGCTCGTACATAATACATGCGCCCTATCGCCGCATCGCGACACTCAGCTGGGAATTCGGCTCGGCGCCACCGCGACCAACATTGTATACAGGATGCTCTTAACTTTTCTATCATCGTCTTCTAGTTTCTAAAATTTCGTTTTGATAATAATAAATTTTATAAACGATTACGCCCATCATGGGCTAGGAAAAGTACGTGAAAATAAAAACCATAATATCGATAATGTTTGTATCACAATTTTGTACCTAACATTATTTTTTATTATCCTAAGTAGGTACGTGAAAAATTATAAATGACTATAGAAAGTAATGTTCCCGTTGCATTTTGATCGCATCTATGCATGTACGTTATAATGCTTAAAAGACGACCGCTTAGCCTAGTAGGTAGCCACCCTACCTACAAACCTGGAGGTCCCGGGTTCGAATCTCAGGTCGTGTCAGTATTTATATGATGAATATCGATACTGGTACCGGGTCTTGGTTGTTACATGTATGTGGGGTCTTCGCTTGGTACCCAAAACACAAGCTAATGCTTAGTTTGGGGTCTATATGTGATGTATACGTTATTATTATTATTATATATTATTAATGCAAGTATACGGTAAGCTACATATTATAGTTGAGGTGTTTATAGGCACGAGGCGAAGCCGAGTAGGTACTTATAATAAACCGATGACTATAATAGCCAGCTTACTAAGTACGAGCATCTACGACGTTTTTCAATACATTTGCGAATAAAATTAGGTAGATACTTCTAATGTATTAATGGCGGGAGCTAAGAGCGTGAGCGGGCTGCTTTTCGAGGTTTACGCATGCGTTACGAACGGAATGCTCGTTTGTGATTGGTGTGAAGTAAAAAAGCTTAGTACTGTAAAATACAACATTACGGTTCAAGTTTCGATGTCATAAAGTCCGTATTAATAGTAAATGTATTGAAAAGTGTTTTGTGATTGTTTGATAATGGCTTTGTCTTCTCCTTTCATCTCAGGCATTTATCTTGGGTTAGATAGCCATTGTCAAGTCCGACAATTTTATTTATTTGTCCTTAAAATTTATACGTTCGATTTATTTAGTAATTTTTAATGGACCCCAGAAGTAACTCTATGTGCGGTATTTTGAATAAATCTGAATCCCTAACTAATAATCATCTCTATATTATTTTATAGAGGAGTTGCATTTGTCGAACCTTTCATTGCAATGCCATTTGATTCCCAGCTTTAAAAAATATATGTAAATATCATGAGACTCCATATAAATACCTATACCTACAAATCAATCCACGAGATTCAAAGTACAACGTATATCTTTTTTCCTACCACATGTTTGTATGGAGATAGGCGCCTTCGTTTTACTATTAGACATCATTAACCGACTGCGAAAGGTAATGTTTTTTAATGTCTAATTTCAATATTCAATGTCATCGGGGAATTTCATATAGGGTTTTGATGACGCGTTATTTAGTAGGTGCTTGAAAAGTTAATCCATTGAATGGCACAGACTTAAAATATTAATTTTTTTATAAAAAACTTTTCAGTACCTATTTGATAATAATTTCAACTTGATACCTATATACCCGTTTCTTAAAGTTTGCCTTTTTTGATAGACGGATAGACGGACTACAAAGTGTTTGTACAAGCATCCTATTTTTTATTTTAAAGGTATGGACCTTAAAAACAAAAACATATTGGTGCTACAAGTGTTACTTTAGTTCACTTGAAGTTGTTCTTGAGAAAATTTCTCGCTTCCACGAATTGTACTTAGGCCCCATTCTTAGAGGTCACAGTTAGAGGTAAAGAGATGTTACGCGGGGGCCACGGCGGCGCGGCGGTAGGTACTCGAAAAAAATAAAGACATCAATAATATTGAGAAATATTTGTCGTTTGCATTTCTGCAGTTAAAATACGGTTTTTGGTAATAAATATTGAGTTATTTGCAATTAAAACTGTAACGAAACTATCGGTTGCCAGGTAATTTTATGTTGCATCTTATTGTGTTAATTTTATTTTTACGAAAAATAATATTATGTACAAATATTACACTTGAAATTACAATAAAAGCCATTTTAATATAAATTTTATTGACATTTCAATTATTTTTTTATGATTTCTAGAGTTTATTCATCGCTTTTTCACGATCTATAGTAAAATGTATACTTTTTAAGTGTAGGTACCTTTTACATCGAAAGCAAACGCTTGAAAATATTTGAAGACGTGGTATAAACTGAGACGAATTCGAGAACAGGGTCTTGTCTTCATGAATAACTTTGTTATTATTTATAACATAGACGACATATTGCGAAATATTATATACCAAAATTTTTAAACAGTAAATAAAACTTATAGGTACAATTTTATTTATACCGGCTCTCTTAAATATTGTTTTCATTGAATCGTATTAGAGAGATGTTTACACACAGAAAAAAATGAATTCTGCTGTCAAGAAAATATATAGTCTTCAATATATACAAATACAGCATATCCTTGGACCAATGCAATTTGCATTGATTTAAGAATTCTTTTTTGGTGTACACGAAGAAAAGGAATTCTTGAATCAATGCAAATTGCATTGGTTCAATAGTAGGCTGTATTTGTATATATTGAAGACTATATTTTCTTGACAGCAGAATTCTGATTTTGAGTTATAAATTAAAATTTGTGATACCTACAAGACGTGAAAATAATTTCCATATAGAAAGTGAAAAAAATCATATCGTAAAGAGTAAACAAACATCCTGTATACGTTTTCAATGTAGATAAGTTGGAATCGAACTCGGCTAAGAGGAATGCGCCGCGACACGAACTTTATATGAGTTACGTCCCCGCGTTTTTGCCCGTGAACCTAAAATGGCGGCGGTGACGTCAAATTAGCTATGCCGAACCACGCGCTTGTCTTACTAAAAAACCAGTCAATTGTGAGTCGGACTGGCGTGGAGAGGGTTCCGTATTGTAATTAATTTTTTTTTTAAATCTGCCTCAAATTTTAGTAGGCTACCATACAAACCACTAGACCGATTAACTTATTAGCAACAAATTTTATCTTCACAAATATTTTCCGATGCCCGCGGGAATTCAAAAACTTGGGATTTCTGTTCAAGTTTTCCTACAAACTGCGAGAGAGGCTCATCGTTTCGCATTTTTGTCTAAAATAAAATTTAGACTCAATTGTTTCGGAAGTAAAAAAAGGAATATTTTCGTATATGTTCCTTAATATTTTTTAAATTATTTATTTTAAAATTATAAAAAACAAACTTGTATTTCTCATAAGAGCCCTGATATGTCATACGATGCACTTGACAAAAGTTTTTTTTTTCTTTCACTTTGCCCCCAAAATGAGAATTTGTCAACCGTTTAGATTTTTCTGTAAAATTATTTGTTTTTTTTTTTAATTCTAAGCTCATTTTCTTAAGGTCAGGGGCCAGTTTTTATATTTTCTAGAATAATTCATAATACATTTTGCAAAATATATGTATTTCTCATAATGAGTGTTTTCATTTGATATATAAGACGAGGTAGGTATTTGTAAAAAGTTTTTACGGGGACGGCGAACTATTACGGGGACACACAGCAGACACGAAAAGTTACTCAAGAGCTTACTTAATATTTAAAAAACGGGGGTTAAAATAAAAAGTACTTAACAGCCCTTTTTTACGTTTTAAAAATGCTTTCTATTTATACCCCACGTGATGAGATAAAAAAGAAAAATGTTATCCTACTTCGATACGGGAAGGTTAGGTTCTTATGTATAAAAACATTTTTTTTTGCAAGCAATAAAATTTCAACTCAGCCTGCTCTATATACATACAATTTCATTGCCCTGTCTTTATAAACGTATAAACTACGAAGATATGTCAGACAAGAGACGGACGGACGGGCGGGCGGACGGACTCTCGGGCAGACGGACGACACCAAACTTCTTTTTTGCTTTTAGCTCTGAGACTTTGAATATAGGTATAATTTTTCAAACATTTTTTTCTGTAACTGGGTCTTTATTATTTTTTATATATTATATGCAAAACAATTGGACATCACTTTTGGAGAAAATCGTAGGTGACACACGGGCTGACATGTAGATGATTCCATAAGTTGAGTTTTTTATATATGCATCACTAAAAAAAAAGATAAATTTTGTACTTGAGTGAATCATTGTTTATTAGCTATCAATATTATCTTAATTGCTAGTTAATAATTATATTTAAAGAAATTTAAATAATAAATTAATAACAAATTTAAATTACATAAAACTTCCTTTTATGAAAATATATATTAAAAATACGAGTATACTAATGCAACGCCGGTATATAATTTTCATTCAATATCCTGAGAAAAAGGAATATGAAGAGGAAAAAAATATGCGTCAACGGAAGTTATGGTTCCTTATTGTATTTAACCTCTTTAGACCTATAGTTAAGTACCGAGGCACGGGTAATGTCCGTGCCTCGGAGAGCACGCTAAGCAGTCGGTCCCGGACGCTGTCAATAGATGGCGATAGTCACAATCCCCAACCCGCAGTGGAGCAGCGTGGTGGATTTAAGCTCCAAACCTCCTTCTTCACCCTGGGGGAGGCCTAAGCCCCTGCAGTGGGGTAAAAATGGGCTGATGAAGTGAAGAAGACCTATAGTTTAAAGGTTTGATTTCAAAAACTCCTGCTTAGTGAAAAGCGTAATTATGATGGCACGTAGTTTTTCTTCCTCGTATTTATGATGAACTTGATCAATCAATTGCTCTTCTGATAGTGAAACGATCATAATAAAATCTGGATTCACTATATTACTTTTCTCAGTGAACCTACTATAAAACCTTGTTTCCAATATTACCAACGAATGCTACCTATTCAGTCATTATTATTTTTGTGATATTTTGCGAGACAGGTAGGTAAGGGTGGCAGTGATTTTTGAACAACAAATGAATTACGAAAAAGAATTAAATAACAAATTTTCTTTCGATACCCCGAATGGCTTTTACATTTTTTGCTTTTTCTTTCACTTCCAATACTTCCAAAGTTTTCAGGAATTAATTACTAAAATCTATTTTTCATTTTTATAGGTCATAAGAAGTATTTTCTTATCGGTCTGAATACATTAGCCAAAAAATCTGGTAGAAGTTATATAAATAATCCTAATAATAGTATAAATGTTAAAGTTCGTATGTTTGGATGTTTGGCAGTCAATCACACAACAATGAAGCAACCGATCGACGTGATTTTTTGCATAGATATAGTTTACGAGCCGAAGATTGACATTGACTATTTTTTATGTGGAGTACCTAAAAGCGCGGTTCCTGTGGTACAGCCATTTTTCTCCTAAAATAGTTGAACAGATTTTGATGGTATTTGATAGAGATATTTCCTACCTGGTAGAACAATTTTAGAATTTTCTAGAAAGTTTCACAATTTGATGGACCTTTAGTGGTCCCGGTACAACCGAGTAGTCCTCGTCCGCAGGGATGTCTTTATAATGAAAAATAGGGATTGACAGATGTGTATGTAGATACATGTACCTATTTCATGTATAAAAAACAAACTTAATCCTAAGATGTAATTTCAATCCCATTTGCTACAGGAATAATTACTTCGCAGTACAAAATGAGACATAGCGATTAAAAAACAAGCGGAAACGTGTAGAAAATTAACTGCCAAAACGATTAAGTTAACCATATGCCACTGAGACTACTACGGTATAAATTGCACGTTCGACCCAAAAAGTCATTAGTAGGTACCCAAAACGGTTCATTTTCTCGTGACCTTCACATTTATCTTTAAATATAGCAGTTTCTAGAAATGTGATATACCTACCGCTTCTGATTCCTAGTACCTTAAAGCACAAGCGACCCACTCCCACATGTGTGAGCGCTTGGCGTTTATAAGATTTCTATGCTTTGCATAGTTTTATGTGAAAACGAAGGTGACACAATCTGAAGTGTCGCCACGTCAATATGTAGACGAGATTTTGTGAGACGCCGCCCGAATCGGCGATGCCAGAATACAAAGCAGGCGTGTGAGAAAAACCCAAAAAAAATATACAGTCCGTGACACGCGCTGTCCCTCAAATTTTAGCAGTTTCGAAGTGTTCGAGTTTGGGACGGGTTTTGAATTCAAATATGGTTTTATCAGATTTTATATTGATTAGGTTGAGTACTTTATACGAACCGTGATTTAAAAAGAAGCGGTCAAGCGCGAATCAATGTAACGTAACTGCGGGTTCCGTATAACTAGATGCTGTGATTTTGTTCGTGTTGCAACGGAATCTAAAAGAAGTTAATGTTCCCAATGTCAATTATTCATACGCAATGAAAAAAGTTGCATAAGAAGAATGTGTGCTGCCCTAGCAAGGAGTGCGCAAAATCTAGACTTTCAGCGATCTGTGCTGTGGTAAGCTGACGCCATTTCTTGTATCGTGGTGCTGAATAAAAAAACAGGGTTATTATTTTTGTTTTCATTATATTTTTATTACATTATATTTTTAGAACGACAAACTATTCGGAAAGACCTACCCTGCAGTATGTTTTTAGGCCAGAATATTATAAAGTGTGAAAGATAGTTTTCTAACGGCAGTAAAACTAGAGTTTTACACCTTTTTTCCTTAAGTATATACAAAATCAGAACTCCAAAACCATTCATTGAAAGGGTCCAACCCATATTACACTCCCGAGCCGAGTAGGATATGGATACAACTATAATACATGGGCATATTAAACCGTTTTCATTGCGTTTTCGGTATTTATTTTAAGGACTGCTATCTTGTTACTGGATACAAAAACGTTATATAAAAATATGAACAGATCTAGCAGATCTAGGAGATCTAGATCCATAGCACAATGATCAGGATGGAGCGTCTCAAACTTACGAAATGTCACACTCATTTGATTAGACAGCCCATACTGATTATTATTGATTTAAACAAACATCTTGTTAAATTATACATGAAATATAATTTTGAAATCTTTATTTTCGTCAACTGGTGTATAAGTGGTTTGTATGTATTTTTTTTTTGCTCAAATTTTTGTTGTCACAACGCGGTATCTCTATGAACATCCATGGCACATAGATCTAATCGAAATGTATTCGAATTCGACTTGTTCATATAAACAAACTGTTTAAAACAACATGCACGTCACGTATAAACGAGCGCCTCAAATTGACGCCTCATACGTCTTAACCGGGTCGACCGTTTTAGACAATTCTCTAATCGCACAGGACGTGACTCTAATTGTCGAACAATACTTGAATTATATGGGAACGCGAATGATTAACAGAATATTCCGTCATTACGGCCTTTAACATCACGAAATTATTTGTCATCAGAGACATAATGACTTGAAGCAGTCGTCGGTCTTGCGAGAAACTTCCACCTTGATCAACGATGATGTCTTTAAACGAAGTAGGTATATAGTTAGTCACTGACATTAACAATTTACAATCAAAGCACTCAGAACTCTTTATCGGTATAGTAAATCATAGAAATTTACGAGTTTTAAAATGAGCGGTGGCGCTATCTTAACTGATTACTTTGGGACAGTACTTGAGTTGTCATATGGTACAAGAGGTCGTCTTGACTTTATTTATTGTTCTTAAATACCGGCTTGGTGACGAAAAAATGATAATTTTTTTTTTTACGAAAACAAGCGATCCTATACGAGGACTGATCAAAAGTTATCTAGAATAAAGACAAGAAACAGAATTTTGTCGATATTTTAAATTTTCACGTAATTTTTGGTTCTTTGTTACTGGCCAGTATGAATATAGTTCGAGACGGGTAACTTTTATTTCAATTTTAATATGTCATCATTACTTATTTCCAAAAATGAGGGCAATTGAGAATCGAGCCGTAAATAAACGTAGTTAAAAATATTCATTGCCCCTTACTGTCTACTTAGGATAAATGCCCTTCTTGATCTACAGTGGCTTTTCGGTTTACAGAATTTAAACGTATGTTAAGTCATCAAGACGTGTCGTATACAACAGGGCTCCCAAGAATTTGAATTGGTTTAAGGTGCCGACACTTGCTAGCGACTCGTATAAGAAGAGAACAACCTTCCACCTCTCTAACAGAAGAAAACATAAAAAAATTGATAACCTATTTATGAGCGACATAATGATAACTACGTTTTACAGCTGAGACTCTTAGCATTTTGTTGGTAGTGTTTAGTTAATTTTAACGAACGAGTTACACTTCAAGAAGGGTTCGGCACCATTGCTATCTACCTAGAATGTTTACTGACGATCACAAGAAATGTTCAAAAACAATTGGTTATAACGAAGACCGAAACAGATTTCGCTGTTTCTAAAATGTTATGTTACTAAGGATGATACTTAAGGCCGTCAATTTGACCCTGCAACTAAAAAGTGAAGCGTGGCTTGAAAATACCTAATTCATAAGTCGTGAAGAAATTCCGTGCACAACCTTGGCGGGTAAATGATGGTGTCTGCATTCTGGGGTGCTGAAAAGGATTACTTGCCGAAAGTGATGATAATCACAGGTTCATATTAAGAATTCAAATCTCCGAGAAGAGATTAAAAGAAAAAGAAAAAATAAAGGGTCGGCATTTTTTTTCAACATGACAACCCATCCCCCCATACCTCAATTTTGGCTCGTGACAATAAAGAAGCAAGGTTCAAAATGATGGAGCACTCACTATATTCATCAGACGTTGCTTCGGTGATTTTTACCTATTTCCCAAATTAAAGGAACATATCTTTTGCACAAAATTTGACCAGAACGATAACGCGATAAGTGCTGTAGAAGCATTTCTCGAGGATCAAGGACAAGATGTATTTTTCAAGTGGTATGAAGAATTAATGAAACGTTACAGGAAATGTACTCATAGGCAAGGAAATGTTGAAAAATAAAATATGTATTTTCTTAAATGTTACTTTCTTCATACTAATTTTGGAAACTTGCTGATCACCCCTCGTACGGGTGCGTTTGTTTGTTTTTTTACTCTTGCATGTTGTATACTTTTTACTGTTCGACATGATTTAAAAAATAATCTCTAATAAGTTAATTAGTTCATGGCCCTGGACACAAAAACTGATAGGGAATTTTAATTTGTAAGTCAAACAAGTAGATGCAATCTAGAAAATTTTAAGGTTTGTTTTACGATATGGTTTAAATTATATTTAAAATAATATAGGTAAACTACGATGATGTGTCTCCTTCCATAAGCAGGTGGAAAGACCTGAGGAGCGGCGACAGAAGATCATTTAATACGCAAGGCTCACGACAGTTAGGTGTCGAGCTTGTCAGAAGAGGCCCATGTTCAGCCATAATGGGCTGAAAGGCAGATAAAGTAGAAAATTACTTTAGGAAAGAACCGCATTGTAACTCGATAATACTCGATATATACGTTAAATAAAGTGTATTTCAAAGACAATCTTTGCAGTGTTTGCGAACTCGGCTTCATATGAAAATGAAGTCGATTTTATTGGTTCGAAGGATATAAATAAAAATACCTTCTTCATTAACTTTGGTAACAAAAAAATCTACAATTCGAACCACTCAATATCGCCATAATGGTTATAACCTCTAATTGTACAAGGTGACACAACGATGACAGGACGTCGACCCATTATATATATATGTTACTGTTGCATTTTAAACAGATTTCGGAAACATAAATATATCATTTTTTGTAAGTTTTATGCATGATATTGTAATTACTAATGAATTAGTTACACCATTTTATAAATGTAAAGATATTTATTAAATATAATACATTTATGGAATAACGATAAGTTTTTCGTTCCTCGCTTCCGTTTACGAAGTTAAAAATAAATTTATAGGATTGCTGAGAAAATACTAAGCTGTTAACATTGAAACAAATTAAGCTTGATGTTATAAACGATTTACCTATATTGATAAAAGTTCAATATTCCGTTCAGGATTATTTAAAAGATGGATTTTGTACCTCATGCAGGCACTTAATATTTGTAAACTTGAACCTGAATTTTTTTCTGTTTTGTGAAATTGTGGACGTTATTCGTTCAATGTTAATGCTTATATAGCAATAGGTATTTTTATGTAATTTCGATTTTGTAAAAATATAGCTGTTGAGTTTTTTGACGCATCTCAAGTATTGATTTCCTGGAGCGTTGTTTGTTGATTTTGACCACACCAGATGCGAACGTCAAAATATGCAGCACAAATGGCCGAATTTTTCGATTACAAAGATCTAAGAGACCATAGACTTGAATATTTTATATTAATTTCGACTTGATCTCCATCCTCCTCACGGCTCTAACAAAAAGGGTCTTGACAGACAGACAGACGGACAACGATTTTATAAGGGTTACTTTTTACCTTTTGAAGGGCGGAACCTTAAAAATAGTTGAAAGTTATTTGTAGCTTTAAGTGTGAAGTAAAATTAATTTAAATTAATTTAAGTGTGAAGTTTATGAAAAAGAAATTTTAATTAAATTACATAGGTATAACAGCTAATAAAAAATTAGAAATTATTTGAACATAATTTGCATTCTAATGGAAATTCGTATCGAAATGTACTATATGTCAACGTGTGATGTCACCGCGCTAATTAAAGTTCTCGTAAAAAGTGGGGTCGTCCCTTGCAGTCAATCACTGTTTAAGTGCGGACTGAGTTATTGGCGGCGGACTCCAACCAACATGACAATCGGAGCTGATAAAGTGCGCTCGTGGATGTGGTAATTATTAATATCAGTACTCTTAGAAATATATTATTATATTAGTGCAGTTTCTTCTTATATTTGTTGTAAAACGTTTATAAATTAATTTATCTATAAGCTCCATAAATTTATTGGTGGATATGGAAAGGTATATTCTAATTGGAACTGTGTTTGAGTATTTCGCAAGTGATTTATTTTGGAATCACAAGCACAGCAGGAATTTCTAAAAACATTTTTTTTTACTTTTGCCATAATCTGAACTGTAAAAATGTTTTGTATAGCTTTTGCTAAAAGGGCGGGTTTCTGTTTTAAATTTTAGTATTAGGTACCGATTCCTTGATAAATCAATAAAATTAGAAAGTTACGTAATACTTATTATATTTTTATTTTATTATTAACAAACGGTTATCTGAAAATCCAAATGGTCCGGATTTACCCTCAGTGACTAATTTATCTAATGTATATAGGCATATATTAAAGGTATTTTACAATTTTACCAAAACACTGAATCATTTTGTTTTCAATTTCCAATGAAAAAATTAAATATCAATTAAATTAATTTTATTAACAATAGAAATCCCATACAAAGTTTTATTCCTAGTTTTACTTCTTTTAGGATCAAATTATCAAAAAACTTAAAACATGACATATGTATTTTCTGATCCAAAGAGCAAACACCATGCATCTGCCAACTCTCATTCTTCAACTTTATTATTTTTCTTGGGAATAGAATTTCGAAAAAACCCTTTTTTAGGCGATGCTTACATCAGTAAAGAAACTCAGTGTCCGAATTTCGTCTGATTCGCTTCAGTGATCCTTAATATTCATGCTAAATGGAAAAAATAAGGTATTTCCATACAAACGTATTCCCTCTATTTTACCTTCATAAGAAATCCATGCTCATAAGGCTCAGAGCCCAGAGTTTCGAAAAATCCTTTCTCAGTGGATGCTTACGTAACAAAGCAAACCTAATATCCAAATTTCGTGTAATTTACTTTAGCGGTTTCAGCTCAGTGTTGACTATGAAAGTATGAAAGTATGAAAGTTGACTGAAAAGGACTCATCTAAACAAAACGTGAGCCTCGTTAGTTTTTTTAGGTAAAATTACTACTATCTGCTTATCCTTTATGCACGCGCATTCTAATCATTGTAATGGTCCACTATATTACCCATTCCAAAGATAATTTCTGTTTACGAGATCCACGTCAGAGGCATCGTCTCCGTGGGACTCGCCCTATTATCACTCGTACCGATGGTAGGCATGACGAGCGCTGTGTTTTACTTTATCGATATACCCTTTAAAACTGATTTAGATACCTACTATAAACGGTCTTTTGGTATCTTTGCTTTGGAACATAAAAAAAAAAACTTAATTTGCAGCCTCGACTCACGTTGAAGATAACTCACAATGAACTATTGGAAGGAAATTGATATGAAGCATTTCGGTAATAAATATAACTTACTTTTTGTAGGAAAACGTAAAAAACCACAACAACTTTGATAATAAATTTTGAGTTTAACAGAATCATCAAGATGGCGCGTTTCATACTTTGTAACGGGCGAAAACCCGAGCAAAATGGCAGACTCGGAGACAGGGCAAACCATACGTTGTTATTATTGTTGGTTTTAAAATTTTTGTTGGATTATATATTAACCCATAGGGCGCGTGTTGCATCGGTACCAATGAAGTTTATGACCCAGGCGTGTGTGGAACATAATATAATATAATAATATCATATCTGGGACATCCCACACAGTGTCATCTAGTCCCAAAATAAGCAAGTATTACGCTCGTATTATAGGGTACTAGACAACTGATACATACGTACTTAAACATTATTTTTTTACAATATATACATATATAGATACTTTTTACACCCAGACACGAAACAAATAAACATGTTCATGCACACAACGGCGGGACTCGAACCCGCGACCCTCGACTCCGCAGTTAGAGTGTCCAACCACTCGGCCAACCGGTCAGTCGATACGAACATACGTTGGTACAAGCGCTTGCACGTGGTGGGATTATATTTTTTTAGGGAATGTATGCTTTTCCTCAAAGCTAAAATATATTCAGTATTAACCTGAGTGAGTGGTACGATATCATACCAACAACCGTATCTGTACATGCGACCGTCACGTGACGGCACACGCGCGAGAGGTTTTAAATTTAGTTTCAGTACCTTTATTTGCTTTTTCAGTACGAATTTAATATGTACGTCATAGTAAATTTTATGCCACAGTGAATAAGTACGTATATGCCAAAGCATCAAGTGACGTATATTTAGCCTGTAGCGTATATTTTTTTGCACACATCTTTGTGGCCACACACTATAGGTATCTAGCTCTATGTACGTACATCCATGATTTGGGATTGGTTTTTCTTACGAGAATTCCAATAAGGATATTCATTGACCTTTAATTTTAAATTTTCTATACTTATTTTTATTACCACATTAAAAAAAATGTTAAAACAGAAATTAATAGTAAAGATTTTATATATAAATGAATTTTCCTACACAAAAAAGCATTTTTTAGTTGATAGTTTTTAAGGGCGTCAGTTGGAACATCGGTCGAGATATTGATTTAAGTTTCCCTCACCCCTATACCCCTATGCGTTACAGCTCTGGGTAGTTTGTTTAAAACATTTCACATCTTTGTTTTTTTTTAGTAGGAAAACTATTTAGTCATTTTTATTCACCTGAATATGACAATATTAAATATACTAGGAAGAAAGAAAATAAAGAAAAAAATGAATGTGAAAAACAATTTGATTTTTTATAAATATATGATACGTACGCTGGTGAAACCTTTTTTTATGTGAATCACATTATGAGAATAAAAATTACCCTTTTAAAAACTTATTTTTTGTTCCGTCTCCATAATTTTTTGTAAAAGACACTTATTTGTATTTAATACCTTTAAGGTCATTTAAGATACACGATAGATAATATAACTAGGATAGTTTATAGTCCTCTGTAGTTTATGACAAAAATATCGAATCGAACATTGTAAAAATCGATTATTGTAATTTAGTGAAATTCTCTAAAACTATATATAAACCTTTGTCAATAGAAAGTTAAATCATCCTGAGAGTTTTTTATATGTTCATAAAGAATTAACTTTTCACAATCAACAGAGAAATCATAGCTACATACCGAACTTTGAATAAGTTCAATAGAGGAGCAGGTAATGCTGGCCGTTTAGTTCGAGAACCAAAGTTATCAAATTTGAGCCATGAGATGAGGAAGGAAGTCTGAAGGAACGCGCTTATGGCCCACGCTATTGGTTACTTTGGTATTGTTGCTTTTTTATTTGTATTGACCGTCACAACTAGTTACATATACGAAAATCAGAAATCAGAAACACTGAAACCCGCCAAAGAACTAAAGTTGTCGACATTGCCGAAGCAATCAGCAAACTGAAGTGGCAATGGGCCGGTCACATTTGCCGTAGAACCGATAACCGATGGGATAGACGAGTTCTCGAGTGGAGGCCACGTACCGGGAAGCGAAGTGTTGGACGCCCCCCGGCCAGGTGGACAGATGACCTGAAGCAACATACCGGGGGCAGTTGGATGCGAAAGGCGGAGGACCGCGTGTAGTGGCGAGACTTGGGAGAGGCCTATATTCTGCAGTGGAGAGACACGGGCTGATGATGATGATGATTGAACAAAAAGCAGATACCTACAGATAAAAAATAAAAAAATGGACAAAGTTTGCTTTGAATCGTTGAATTTAAGTACCTTTTACCTAAGCGTTTTTCTATAGTCAGCTACATTCAAAGTTTAGAGTATCTACACCTTTAGTGACTAAATACAATTTGAATCACTTTCATTTCCTGACAACCATCAATTCAAATCTTTTACACCTTGTTTCCACCAAGTATAATACATTGTATGAAACAGTGATACAGTATGGATATGACAGTATAATACAGTGTACTATACTTGGTGGAAACAAGGTGTTAAGTTCCAACAACACATATGCTGTCTTTGGCAGACCGCAGACCAAAAATGTAAAGACGAGAACGCGTTGCGACAGCAAAGCAAAACCGACATTTGCACGGCCCAAGTGCTATGTCGGGCACATAAGTAGTAGATTGATGGCTATAGATAAGATGTCGTCTAATAAAAACGAATTTTTAGTCTGGCGGATAGTCAAGTTAAAATAAAATAAATGTCATTTCAATTTAATTTTGGCGGTTCAAAATAGTGCTTGGCTAGTACTGGCATACGCCGCCGTCGCACGTTCGCAGCAACAGCCAGCGTTACAGCATACAAACAGAGCGCTGCTTTCAATGCGGAATAGCTTTGACTTGATAGTCCGACTTGATGCGTAAGTACCCCATATGTTGGACTGTGATTTCATTTGAAAATGTAAAAATATAATCAACTAAAAATAAAACAAATATACAGACAGAAATAAATTAAATATATTTCCCAATAATGTTTCCCGTTTTTTATTACAATATTATATAACACTAGTGACCGCCCGCAGCTTCGCTTGCGTAGACTACACATTTCTGTTTTAGGTAGTATTAACATTTGAAACGGTTTATACGTACTTTTTGCTCAAACTAATATTGGGTACACCCATTCAAACTTTCAATCTTCATTCTTCCCACTCCTTTAAGAAAACCGATACTCCCATACTTTTCACCTCCCGTTTCCCACCCTTAAAATGTGCAAATCCAAAAACCCTGAAACACGTCATTATTTTTTTTATTTATTTTTTATTTTTTTATTTATGTTTTATGTTAAAATTTTTACGTTTCTAAGTTTAAAGAACAAAGACTGTCATACAAAGCCCTTCCATGTCTCCCTCTTTAAATTTGAAATTTCCAAATATTCCTTTCTTAAAAAATGAATACGTTATAAAATAAACCTCTGTTTTAAATTTCAGCTTTCTAGACTTAGTAGTTTCGGCTTATCTACGTTGATAGATCAGTGAGGACAAACGACAGACAGACACAAAAAGTAGCTGATATCACTCTTGACAACTTTTTTTCACATCTGCAAAGTTTCATTAAAATCTGTTCAGCCATTTTGGAAGTTAGCTCGAATAGACACATAGACGTACAGATAGACAGACGGACAAAAAGTAGCGTATGTCACTTTTGACTACCTCCTTTTCATACCCGTAAAATTTCATTAAAATCGGTTTATCTGTTTTGGAGATTAGCTCGAATAGACAGATGGACGTACATACAGACATACAAAAAGTAGTGTATGTCACTTTTGACCACTTCTTTTCCATATCTGTTAAGTTTCATCAAAATCAGTTTAGCTGTTTTTTGAGATTTGCTCGAATAGACAGAACAGACAGGTAGTAATATTTTATACATATAGCCTATAACCTTCCTCAATAAATAGACTACCCAACACAAAAAAAAATTTCTATTGGACCAGTAGTTCCTGAGATTTGCGCGAAACAAACAAACTCTTCAGCTTTATAATATTAAGTATAGATTTTAATATTTTATTACAGTTTATAATAGTGTGGTACCTGTAGATGTTAAAAGTATACGTTTTAAAAATACAGCACAATCTCAACTGATGTTTATCGTGGGTGTAATTTAAAATAACTTTTACACTTTCTAGTAAAATTAGATTACTTACATGAAACAGTGTTTTTCTGGCAATTAATATCAACATGGAAAATACTTAAAACATTAAAAAAACAAAACATATTTTTGTAATCGATTGAAAACACCTTGCCTCTTGTTTAAGTGTATCTATCTATAGAATAGCAATACACAAAAAAAATTGTTCGCTTTTACAGAAGAACATGATAAAATTAAATCGAGTCACTATTACGACAAACGAATTCATATCTTATTATAACGGGGCAAAGTTCAGTTTATAATTGCAATAATCAAGTGACAAGGAACGTTTATTCAATTAGCCACTTCAGACTAATTAATTATCATTATTTATCGTGTACGTTAATACTCAACAGTACATTTATGAAAAAGGGTTTATAATTGTTTATGGACTTGGAACTGCTTTTTGTTGATGCTCGTAACGTGATAGTGTAAAATAATTGATAAAAATTGCAAACATGAAGTTCCATTTGTGGCTGAAATTGAATTTAACATGAGGAAAACCGTTTACATATTTTTTTTTAATTGAAAATGGGTAATTATTATTGTCTAGGTAATAAGGGTATAGATAACAAGTTTTATTCATTTCGATGTTTATATAACTTAGAATTAAATTTTATGCCAGCTTTCTGCCCTCAGCTTCGCCCGCGTTGACTATTATTTTTACGCCGTAATTTTTTATTTAGAATTTTTTAAAATCCGTAGGCCGTATTAAGTTAAATCGTCACTAACAACCTTTTCCCCCACACGTACTTACCTATACATATACAAACTTTTACATAACATAGATTTTACAAATCGTATTAAAAAGGCATTTTGGAAAGTATTAATATTTATATGACAGAGAAATAAGTAACTGTGGACTGTTAAAACATTTTTGCGAGAACACCTTTAATTCATAGCACCTTGCATTTTAAGGTATTTCTCATTCACAACACCTGGAAGTGTCCAGACAGGGCCTTACTACAGTCATTTACTTATTATTGTTGAAACTTTACCACAGATCAATTTCAACCTTCGCGATGAATTTAGAAAATAAAAGAAGAGTTTGGGAAAGAGGAGAAGATTGGTTATAAAAAGTAGACGACGTATATCTCAAAACATCAATTGTAAATCAGGTATCTATATAGGTACGTTAGAAACGCTTCGAAATACTGTGTACCTATCTACACAGACTGTAGTAATTCGCAAAGTAGTAACTACAACTTAAATTCAAAATGTTTCCAAATTTTTAGATCAATTTACTAACTTAATAACATTGAGCACGTAAAACGACAATCAGATCCCACGTTGTATTTTATGGACACTCACTAGCAAAGTGTTGAAATGAAAACCAATGCAAAAAGTTCGTATATCAGAATGTAAACAACGAAAATAAAATGTTAGCGTGTGAAGTCTATATGACGGTTCCAGTGTAATTGATTTCTCTAATTAATTGTTAAAGAACACGCGAAATAGACCACCTTTCTAAATAAGTATCACTTTCTAGTAAAGTCACATGTTGCAAATCAGATATTTATTAATTTGTTTTTGTACCTTATCAATTTTATCATAACATAATGGATTTTCTTGGTTAAAAAAGTAACAGATTAGTCCACCAGATATCGAAAGACTGCGGAGACTTTATAAGGGACATATAAATAATTTCAATTACATGATTTTAAAGAGACGTTTATAATGCGTAACTTATGATTGACAAAATTATTTTGCTTTTCCATACTAAAAGTACGAATTCACTATAAGCCCTCTTCTGCGTTTATCGTCTAAACACTCTTACTATACCTAGCTGGTGCAAGATGGTGAGTTTTCGCAAAATTCGTGCATTTTTAGTGTTCCGTACAACCCGTAGGGTCGAGATAAAAAAAAACTCTTGAATGTCACTGTGATTTCTGTCACACCCTATTTTCTCCTAATCTTTTACTGGATCAAAAAAAAATTGAAATTTTGTAACCATACATAGGTCTATAATCCAATCATGGACGTGAGATAGGTACCTATAGCGTAAATATTTTTTTTTTGAGGTTTATTTAATTTAAAAGGACAAAGTAGTAAATGCAAAGAAAAATTCTTATGTGCATTTACAAATAACATGAAAATGCTAATTATGATAAAAATACCTTCAAATGTATTTGCTTCGCAATATTAAAATTGATTATTTAAAAGATATTAAAGAATATATACGAAAATTGACAATTTCCCCACATCTCCTATCTCCGAAACTACTGCCTTTAAACTTTCGAAATAAAAACACAGAATACAAAACTTTACTTATATTTTACAGTAAAACCTGAACTAAAATCATAACTTATTAAATTCTCACGGAAAACGGAAAGTATTCGTGAAAAGAAAATTCGTATGAAAATTTCATACCAATTTTCACTGAGAACTATTAAATACAATTAATTGGTCACAAGTGGCTACAGTAGGGTAAACTCATGGTATAGGTAATGTGAAGATTTATAGTAGGTACGGAACCCTCTCCACACAAATCTGACTAGCACTTGACACTCTTTTCTCCTCGTATTCCTCGAATTTTATGGAATTTGTCATTCATTGCTTGCTGTACTGATAGTCATTAGTTTTCTTAGGGAATATGGTGGAATTTTCAACCGCGTTCGTTAAGCGTGGTAACACTGGTAGGTAACTACTGGCAAAAGCCCTCAACGTGTGTCAATCAGCAGTAAATATCTGGCGGTTGAAAACACTTTGCTCAATAGGTATAGATAGTTCAATGATCATTAATATCCATCATTAATGATCATAAAGGAATATATATAAACATTTTAATGGATGTAAGTAACAGCCTAGTTGATGTAAATTTTGTATATTAGTTGATCTAACTGATGTCCAATCTGGTTAGAACTAGCGAATTATTATTTTTTTTGTTAAAAAATGTATCGGCATCTTTGAAGAGATTTCAATAAAACAAAATATGATTTGCACATTCGCGCGTAGGTGCCTACCTACCTCTGAAAACATTAGAAGTTTCATTTCGCGTGTAAAATCGACTTTGTTATTTTTCTCACATTTTGTTGTCTTTTCAACGTGTCATGTGTATTTCTCGTTTGCTGTTAATACACATAATGATAAAATTTGTTTGTAATTTTCCTCCACTTCCCAAAAATTACTTTTCTTATTCTGCTACGCATTTACCTACTTAGGGTCTTACTTGAATTATTCACAAGCCCAAGTTTTATGAATCTGAAATCTAGTGAGGTATCAGGGGCGGCTAAGTCGTAAAGAGGTTAATTGGTACGCACTGATATCACGTCTAGGCTAGACATTATCGTTAGTTTGTTGACATCCAGTTTGACCACGCCTATAAAATGGCCGTCGCGTCGTCTATTATAGATTACGCACCTGCTAGTGTTGGGCACTAGCTCTGCCCGCGGCTTCGTCTGCGTAATCATTATACTATAAATCGAACGTGGTTCAATTATAGGTGCACCTTAATAATTTAGAAGATTCTATCGCCTGTAGGAATTTTCATAATGGAGTATTCAGTTATAATTTAAAAGAACAAATCGCAATATTCCATAAGTCGTTGTAATTGTCTATGATAGATGACAGGGTCTTTATGACGTAGAATATTTTAATAAACATGTCATATTTTATTTTTATGCCACAGACGCGTTCGAACTTAAAAAGTAAGTAGTTGTGGTAAGTTAAACTGATGGGTAAGTATCGGAAGCTTATATGTACAAGAAAAATGATCTGTCACTGTTCAGTCATAAATATTATAGCCTGTTCCATACTGCGACGGCCTTATACAGAACTTGGTAATTTTAAAGCATGGAGCTATTATGACAGTTTTTGCGCTGCGCTTTCTGGAGGTAGCATGAAGTATATTTTGTTTAATAATAATAATGTAGGCCCCAAACAAAGCATTAGCTCGTGTTTTGGGTACCAAGCGAAGACGCCACATACATATACCTAACAACCAAGACCCGGCACCACTATCAATATTCATCATATATATACTGACTCGACCTGCGATTCGAACCCGGGACCTCCAACTTCGTAGGCAGGGTCGCTACCCACTAAGCTAAGCGGTCGTCAAAAAGTTTGAAAAGACGATCGTCAAATGAGTATATGCGTTCGGGTGCAACTAAACGAGAAGTTATAATAATGCGTCAAGTTTCTCGTTCGACCTCATACTGAATTTATTTTATGTTTATTCAATAGGGGCAGCGTGCGAAAACGACTCCAGTGGTGTCTTTACGTAACCCAACATACCTACCTCAGTAAGACCAATAAGACGTGCCATATATCTAATCTGTGATGTCACGTAATACGAAGCCAGTGCCAATTATTTTGTCGAAGTAAATTGTTTTACTGTGAGTGTCATAATAGCCCAAAGCAAAACGAACCTGTCTCAAATTTACAAGGCTATAGGGCCGCGGTTCAATACCAATGAGTTTTTCTGACTTAAGTACATAACTATCACTGACTCCGTGCCTCGGAGAGCACGTTAAGCAGTCGGTCCCGGGTGCTTTCAATAGATGCCGGTCGTTATAATCCCCAATCCGTAGTGGAACAGCGTGGTGGATTTAAGCTCCAACCCCTGCTCGCCCTGGGGGAGGCCTAAGCCCCTGCAGTGGGGTAAAATGAGCTGATGAAGTTAATTGAAGAAATTGTTTTATACCTATGTCTAAGGCGTTTACACGCTTTCAAAACAAGCCTGCAGATGATTGATTCATAAATAAAATGTATACAGATACACGACAGGTATAGATACGTACATTTGAAGTAGATTGAATTGGAATGCATTATTTTAAATAATTACACCGAGAGAAGTATATACGATCAGGATAGCAATGGCTGAATTCTCGCATTCCGCATTTTTCCCCTCATATTCTTTGAATTTTGTGATGCCTCGTCATCCGATCGATCGATGCTCTATTGATAGGGAATCCCAAGAATTTTTTTCAAACATAAATTGAATTCAAGTTCGAATTTTCATTAACATTTCAGCAGTTTCGATCGTGTGAGTAAAAGTAAGCACTTCTTGAAAGTATTTTTTTTATTTTGAATGTTTCCATGAATCTATCTACTAAGTTTTTTAAGGTTACCCGAAATTTTTTGGATTGATAAAATTAAATGCATTCTTGAAAAAAAAAAATCTGAATTTATAAGTAGGTAGAGCTCCATAACCGCAATTGTGTATATCATCGCAATAGCTTACGAATGACGCGTGTCCTTTATACAGTGCGAACACGAGAACATTTTCATGGCAATCGATTGAGGAACACAGATCGGACGTCTTGGTCCCATTTTTATTACATTTCAGATTTGGATTTACTGATTTCTGTTTAGAATTTAGTGCGATTAAGGAAGATGTAGGAAAGTGTGACTGAAACAGAAAGTGGCGCACTGACAAAAAATGGAATTTTTGGGGTACAGTTAAAATTGCTGTCAACAGATAAATTTATCGAATTTTGTATAAATTAGCATTATGTACCCATAATATTTTAATTCATGAAAATTAAAGAAATCTTGTATTGTTTTGACCTTTCTTAGAATTTGGGTGATAGCCAACCTGTCGCGATAGCCCAAAGCGCAATGAACCTGTCTCAAATTTATATGACCCCATAGGGCCATGGTTCGAATCCGGGCGTGTACCAATGAGTTTTTCTAACTTAAGTACACAACTATCACTGACTCCGTGCTTCGGAGGGCACGTTAAGCAGTCGGTCCCGGACGCTGTCAATAGATGGCGGTCGTTACAGTCCCCTACCCGTAGTGGAGCAGCGTGGTGGATTCAAGCTCCAAGCCCCCCTCCTCACCCTGGGGGAGGCCTAAGCCCCTGCAGTGGGGTAAAAAAAATGGGCTGATGAAGATGAAGTGATGAAGACCCATAATATGCTACTTTATGATGATCATCAGATAATTTTATGTTGGCTGATCACTATAAATTATCACGAAAGTCATGTTCAAACATATAGGTACAAACATTGTGATTATATTTTAACAATACGTTTTGTTCTATTATTTTGTCGACCGGCAAACTTCGCAATTCGAAGTTCCTGCTAAAGTGTGACGTCCTACTATATCAGCGTGATTTAACTAGTAATTTAACAATACTCATCTTGTAACATAATCAGAACTTTTTTCATTTCCAATTGTCATTTCATATAGAGTTGAAATAGTATTGACATGTTGTGTATGACTTAGTTAATTATTACAATTTGATGTTGATTTGTGATTTGTAGTTTGTTTTAATTTTGACTGTTACCTCCTGTTACTAACATTTAGGTTGCGATATAGGTGTTTTACTAACAAAATAGTCTTTGTTACCTACTTGATATGAAAAAAAAATTATTATTAGGAGCATCGGTCGCCAACTTAAGGAGAGGGGTGTGACCCCCGCGTGGGGTCGTTTCTGATGCAGAGGCTCGCCATAGCGATCCAACGCGGTAATGCCGCGAGCGTTATGGGAAATAAATGTTTAAGTAAACTAAGAAAAAAAAGAATATTCCAATTTAGAAAAAACGTATGTTTGAAACCAGAACGTTGTTCTTGCTTATTTAATATCATGAACTCTTCTATCCCTACTAATGGGCACATGTTTTAATAATAATAATATTCTTTATTGTACACCAAAAACCATTAGAAGAAGAATAAATAAAATATCTCTTATAACGTTTTACCAGTTTCTTTGAATATTAGAAAAAAAACCACCAAAAAATCGTTACACCTGGATTATAAAATGAAGAGCAATATCGTTGTAATATATGCCGCGACTCGTAAGGTGGATTTTATATCGTGTTGACAAACACGTAACATATTTTACTACAACATAACAATACTGGTAGCTGAATAATTTTGAGGTTGAATAAATTTTATTATATGACTACAGACATAAAACAAAAAAAATCATGAGATTGAAACTCTGGTAGATTATATTAAATAATCACAACAGGTTTGCGATGAAAAAATAATGATTATCTGAGGCTATTAATTATAATGGGTCTGAAAATACGTTCAGATCGAAAAGAACGATGTAACAACTCAAACGAATTGGATACCTAGATAAATAACGCAAATTTCGCGAAGAAGGAAAAAAACATAATCTATATGCATGAGTCCTACATACATACATCCCACACTAAATGTAGAACTTGGAGTGATGACGAGAAAAAAGGAAGTAAAAAAGCCGATTTCAAAAGGTCAACGTATGATAATAGTTCATGCAGGAAACGAAAAAGGCTTTGCACCTGGATCGTTTTTAACGTATCCACGGACACTACCGGCGATTATCATAAAGAAATGAATAGTGATAACTACGAGAAATGGCTGGTTAATCAATCCCAAATATACCCAGTGATTCTGTTCTGGTTGTCGACAACGCACCCTATCACAATAAATATGTTGAAAGACCCCTCAATTCTAACACCATTAAACAGGAAATGATCAACTGGTTACAAAGACACGAAATTCCAGTTGATCCGAAATTGATGAGACCCCAGATATACGCTATTATATGCCAGCACAAGGAGAGGTTTACAGATTTTTCCGTGGACAAGATACATGCCGAACATGGGCACACTGTGTTGCGATTGCCACCATAAAATCCGGATTTTAATCCCATTGAAAATATATGGTCTCAACTGAAAGGCTATGTAGCCGCTAGAAACGTGGATATGAATTTAACTTCAATAAAAAAATTATTGACTTAAAAAGTAAACATGATCGGGGCTGAAAAGTGGAAAAAGATTTGCGATCATGCAATAAAATGTGAAAATGAATATCGAAAAATTCAACACAGTGTAGACGATTACATTGATAGACTAGTGATAAATACGGCTGATAGTGACAATGATATTGAACTTAATGAGAGCACAGATGATGAAATGGAAGGAATTGAGAGTTTTTTATGATTAAAACATAATATAAACCTATTTTTTATTCTTTTTGCATATTTTATTTTACTTTGACCTAAAAACAGAAATTAATTATTTTATTTACACTATAAACATACTACTAGGTAGAGATTTTGAACGTCCGTCTCGAGTCGAACCAGTGGCTTCAGGCCACCTTACCAATCTGGCATGGAGGGCTGGGGGTTCGGTGCGTGCGGAGTGTTGGCCTGCCGGCCTTCTTGGCGTCGGTGCATGCGGTTGCCGACCTTGTCACTGATATCCTATCTTGTAAAGGTGGCAGGGCGGACATACCCTACGCAACCGATGCTTTAGCCTCTTGGGTGGCTCTCAATCCGGGCGCGCCGTTGCCGGCGATTCTACATAGCCAGCGCGCATGGGACGAAACGGGAGCTGAAAGGGTTTTTGACAGTCTCTTGGACCAGGCGGCAGGGGTGGACTTAGCGAGGCTGCGAGCGGTGTCACGGGCTGAGTCCGGGGCCTGGCTGAACGCTCTTCCCTCCCCGCACATTGGTACCCTACTGGACGGCGAGTCTTTGCGTGTGGAAGTGGGGCTCCGCCTGGGCTGCGATGTTTGTGAACGACACCTATGCATCTGCGGTTCCATGGTGGAGGCCAACGGACACCACGCGTTGAGTTGTCGTCGCTGCTCGGGGAGATTACCGCGACACCACGCTTTTAACGACATAGTCCCCAGGGCTTTAATTTCGGCCAATGTTCCGTGCGTGTTGGAGCCTCCTGGTCTTAGCCGTTCCGATGGCAAAAGACCCGATGGTATGACTTTGGTGCCGTGGGAGAAGGGTAGGTGTCTACTTTGGGACGCCACGTGTGTCAGCACATTTGCCGCCTCTCACCTTGGTCGTACCGTGGGAACGGCCGGAGCCGCTGCGGAGTCTGCAGCCGCCAGAAAACCAGTCAAATACTCTACTCTGGAGAGTAAATACTTGTTCGTCCCTCTTGCGGTGGAAGATGCTGGCTGTTGGGGGATTGAGGCCAAACGTTTCGTCGCGAGCGGCCGTCGTCTAAAAGAAAGGGGACTCGACCCCCGTTCCGGTTCCTTCCTGGTGCAAAGAATTGCCATTGCAATTCAGCGCGGAAATGCGATGAGTGTCATGGGCACATTTGCGTCGGGGGCGACGAGGGGTGGATTATTGGATTAGTTTTATTTTTTATTATTATTATTTTTGAGTAAACATATTGCATATTTTTATTATTATATATTTATACATTTTCCAATTGCAATAAAATTGAAGTGTCTATATTCGTTAATATTTTATGTGAATTGATTGAAATATGAAGATGATTGGTAGAGAAGTAATAACATAACATATATTCACAAAATAAATACGCTTCGCTCGAAGGATAAAGCAGAAATACAATTACATGACAGTGCTTCTATTTTCTTAATGTCTCTCGGCAAACTTTGTCAGGCATCAGATAAATATTCATTTTAGTTGTATACCTAATTGTCGAAAATAAGAACTTCCTCATTTTGGAAGTCGCTTGAAAATGTATTTTATTTTGTTTTCATTTTTATTAATTTCGTTGGAATACTGTACATGTTGAAAGGGAGTAAATATATTTAAAAAGGAAGTAGTTTTACAGCTCTATATAGTTCACGCGGGAATCAAAACAAAACAACAATAAAGTATTTAGTTTTGAATTCAATTTCTCATAAACGATAAACCTAATAATTGATAGACGTGGATATTGGCATTCGTTTATATTCGGAAATGCGATTATTGCCGGGTAGGTACTGTATGGGCCAATTAAAAATAAACAGAATATATGAACAAGACTACTAGAACTTATGGGCTTATCTGACAATTCATCACATAACTTCTAATATTATCTAACCATGTGCTACTATGGTGATGTCACATCCATATAATGAAAATATCAATGATCTACACACTATCGAAACACGCGTGAACCATGTACAGTACAACAGTAAGAAGTTAGTCACGAAAGGTTATCAGCATGAAAAACTCTAAGCTCTAATCTCTCTACTATTTAATATTTATTACTTTTAAACTTAATTTCTTGTCATTCGTTTGGAAACCATTACATATCCGATGAGGACTTTCGACAAGACATACAGTTATCTATGTTACTTTGTCTTTTCACATATCTACTTACTCAAACGCGTCGCTTCGTTGCTCTGTTACGACGTGAAGAAAGGACAAACAAATAGTCATACTTTCATATTTATATCTAACGTTAGGATAGACAATGAAATGTGTATTCATTTCACATAAAAATTTACTGGATTTACACATTCTAGCATACCTACTCGAAGAACATTATACTACGTCTTTTATATATATCTACTCTATTTCTCTTTTATAAATTAGGTCATTTTTTTTTAATTTATGACAGAATTTAAAGCAGATATCATTGCTATAAGAGGCATAAGTTCAATCCGTCACATAATTTAAATCGTGACATAATCTGTATATTATTATGTATATTTTAAATGTTTTCTTTTTTTTAATAGTGTCACGAAACGTCAGATGTTTTATAAACTTCGTTTCCTTATTTTGAATTTTGAAGCTTTTTGCCTTTGCATGATATCAGTTATGCCGATTTTAAGTAGAAAGTTATGCTTAAATTCTTAAACATTTTCAGTGTTAATATTTAAAAAACTTCGACATTTTATTGTCATCACCATTCCGTAGTCCATATTTTGAAATTTGTTGTTAGTTTGAGATTTCACTTTAGCGTAACGTAGGTTCCAACGTTTTTGCTCAGAATGGTAAGTATGTCTATTTAAACATTTTCAATGTTAAAATTTCACCGCTCTATCCACATTGGCCCAGCTTCTGACATATAGATAAGTTTGATAAGCCATAGAGCTCTTCACACCACGGAATGACAAGCCAAGGGAAGTCGACCCTCCACAAGTCGGCGCTTGCGTTGAATCGGCCGATGCGTGGAGCAAGCATCAACGAGTGAATCCGCAGTGAGCGACCGGTGATTCACAAACGTGATAATGAAGGCAGATCGACAGGGAACTACTATATAGATCGCGTGTCGGGCACCGTTGCGTGTCCGCGTAGTGATAATATGCGGTAATGAGTGGAACTGAAATTTAATACTTGCGACACGACACAGCGATGTGCGCTGAAGGCGCCATATTTGTGAACATATCGCGTTACAACATTCTTATCTTTTACTAAACATAGCAATTAACGCTTAGGCTATCTAGGCACTGAACAGTTAATAGTAGCGGAAGAGTCGAATGTGTTTTCTAAGCAACATAGTAGGTATAGATACTGAATTATAGTTGTTTGTGAACGTATCATGTTATATTGGCAACTGAAACGGAAGCCAAGTGTATGATGAAGTAGATAGCAAAAATTTAAGACCGGATTATTTAGATGTTCTCGCATACTCGGATAACATTGAAAATGTACTCAAAATTTTGTTTACGCGTAATAAGATCAATTTTTGCATTTTCATCAAGGTTTTAACTTACACTGTCTAAAGTTTAATAATAAGTCTAGTTTAAACTTATTTTATTCATCATTATACTAATGTCCTTTTTTTATTTTGAATATATCACATTTTATAACTTTCGCGTGTATCACACGTGTATTTATCCACGCAGTTTTCTGCTTAACCGTCACATTGAGCATTTCCCATAAAATAAGCAGCTATTTCGGAAAGGAGCATGGTTTAATACCTAATTCATACCTATATCCAATACAAAAAAAGTTTCAATCACAGCGACGCGACGGTGGCTGTTGTTATTGAACTACTATCCACGTAGCGAAAATACACTCTTTATCTTCACATATAAATGAAATAGAAGTATCTGTCTGAGATTTAAAAATAAAAGATTTTCCTTGATATAGTATAGCAATTTTCAGTTCAGTGCTGAAATGACAAGCAAACTTCTCCGCTATATCTAGGAGAAAAAATCTCATAATATAGTCCACGAAGTTCAGAGACACAAGTTTTTTTGAAATAATTTGATATATTTAATTGAATAATTATACCTATATAATTTTACATACTAAGTTAATGTATACGTATCAGTACCAGAAATATAATATTGATAAAGTTAGTCAAAGAAGTTTACCTTGTATAGTAATGACAGTAGGTAGATAAGTTAATAAAGATTTGTGGTGAAATTTCGATTGAGATAATTGAAATGTTGTAGATAAAGCTATAAATATCAGTGTTTAATTATTTTTATTCGTATTATAGTAACTCTATTATTTATAAATTACAGTACAAAATAAAATATTGCAGCATTATTTTAACGATATTGCTTATAGAGGTCAGTGTGTAAAATATAATTGATTTTATAGATGTAAAATCGATTAAAAATAATACTTAATTACGTATTTCAAAAGAGACGCAAAAACAATTAATATCTGTTTCAAATAAAAATTTAAAAAAATATATTATATTATTATTTTTTTAATTCGTATACATGACAACAACGTCTAGGCCCCTAACTAAGCATTAGCTTGTGTTTTGGGTACCAAGCGAAAACACCACATACATATAACAACCATGACCCGGTACCAGTATCGATATTCATCATATAAATACTGACCCGACCCGGGATTCGAACCCGGGACCTCCAGCTTCGCAGGCAGGATCGCTGCCCACTAGGCTAAGCGGTCGTCTAAGTATTATATCAAATATTCTTCTTGAAGTTGATATGTATATATTTATATATATATATATATATATCATAAAATTTTCTTGTCATGTATTGTCGTATAAAGAATGATTGTACCCTTAGGAAAGACGTACACTGAGAAAAGTACTGTAGTCGACTCTGATTTTGTTATAATGGTTTCACTATCAGTAGAGAAATTGATGATCGAGATCATCACAAATACGAAGAAACCGAGGAAAGAAAATTACGCGTCATCATAATCACGTTACAGGCACCATAATTTCCATTGACACATATTCCCTTCCTCTTCATATACCTCGTTTTTTATTATGGGGGTCCTCCATGAAACGGCAGAATTGCTATGGACATAATTTGCTATTGGGGATAGCATGCATTTTGATCATAGACTACTTTTATCGCTAAAAACGTCTGTATGTCTATTATCTTTTCATGGGTAAATCGCTTAACCGATCTTAACAAAAGTTGGTAGGTAGAAAGCTTGCATTCTGAACACCGTCATAGGTTAACTTTTATCGCGGTTAGGAACTGATCTCGACAAAATTTGTGAGGGAAATAGGTTGTATTCTATGAAGACGCTTATAAACTGCTAAACCATCACTGAGAAAAATTTCAGCATGAAAACAGGATATTGTATACTAAAATCGTGGTATTACTTGATTTAGCGTAGCACAGTATATTACACCATGCAGCTGCAGGGCAAGTCTGTTTGTGTACTTTTGATGTATCCGTATTAATGTTATATTGTACGTATTTAAGTCTAAAGCATACGTTGACTGTACGTTTCTGAAATATACGTATACGAAGGATTTCTCTCAGTGATCTTGACGAAATTTGAGATAACTTACTATATCCTGAAGAACGACAATGGACATAGGCTATATTTTACTGAATACAAATCAAAGGGTTGTTTTTGTAATTCCCAGTTTTCTCCACTACCATTCATCGCCTTACACTCGCGGTAGAGGCGGTAGATCGCCCTTGGTACCTCATCGATTCTAAGATGTTTTGGTGTTGACGGCGGTGCGTGGACGCTAGTGGGTCGCGAAAACGTGTGACATTATGAAATTTTCACAAAGAATACAGTTTTTTCTTAGAAACATTCACAATTTTCTAGTTCTACAATGTCCTGGAATGTCCCCGTATATATGCAGTCCCGGTCCAAACGTAGGGTTGGACTGCAGGCAAAAAACTAGTAGGTAAATATGCCTATATTTATATAGGTACACATTTATCAATTGTACCATTGGATTTATAGATTATTCAAGTTATTGATTAACAATAAATTATTAGATGTCTTGTCAAAGCACGTCACTTTGAAATGTGTAATTTTATTGACACATACGTATCTCATAAAACAGCACCATAACTTAACAAGTAATTTTTATAATTTGTACCTATGAAGCAATTTCGTGACAACCAGTCGCTGCAATTATTGTAAATATATGTATGTCAACACGTGTTCGATATTTTAAATCGAGCAACTATTTTATGACATAAATCGATACTGTATGTGATTGACGCGACAAGTGTTTTTTAGGCATTCATATTCTAATGAGAAAACCCTATGGTTCCTCCAGTTCCATATGTCTGTCTCCATGTCACAGCCTTTTTATTCTGACACTATTAGGACTATACCTACAGGACTAAAATTTTCCACTTCTATAAATACTCTACTTAATAGGTATGCATTAAAGGTTAAAAAAAGAGATTTTTAAGGTTGTCCCTCGTGTATGAAAATGGAAGGTGGGAAACTTAAGATGTTGTTGAATAGCTATTTAAAATGAATGAGGATTTTAATGATATATATATAATCAGCTCAATGGGCAACACATTATCGGTAGGAACCTACCAATAATGTGTTGCCGGCAAAAAAAAAAATTCCGCTATATTACTAAATACTTTGCAGTTGATATTTTGCATATTTTACTTGCGTATAGGAATTCATAATAGAGTAAAGTCCGGATAGTTGCCTCAGTCGGATACAAGCCCCGGTTTTTAATAAACTATGTTAAGATTATAAGTTGTGTTAGCACTTTACTACAATAAGTAGTGACCGCCCCACAGGCCTCAATGCTGCATAAGCTATCGGAATAGGCACAAGTGTTTTGTCCATATAAGCAAAAATCTTACGCGGCGAAACTTTGGCGGGCGTTATAATTATATTGGTAAATAATTTCTATTGAATATTTTTATTACTGATCGTGGTTTCAGTCAAGTATTTGTTTCTTTGCGTGCATTAGAGTTCAAATTACATTGTTTATTATGTTTTATTGTTAAATAATTTTTATTTATTTCGCAAATAAAAAGGGCAAGTATCCGCATCAAAAAGGATGGTCGCCCTACTTACTGTGGCGGATAGTTGCCCCTAGAGTGACTAAAAATTTCTTAACAAGCATAGACGGATTTTAGGATGTTGGGAAGAACTAAAACAAAATCAGATTGGATTCAATGTAAGATGTGTCGAATGTGGTTGCATGAAACATGTACAACATTCAAACACTGTTGTATAAGATGTGGAAAGTTAGAAACCTTAGCTTCTGGTAAAAATTAATGTTAATACCGAAGTTGAATATCAAATTGTTGTATTTTGAAGATAAATGCTAATATTTTATAATAACTTACACAACTTTAAGTTTAAATTATATTATTATAATTGAAATAATTTTTACAATTAAATCTGAAAACTACTTAATAATGTTAATTAATATTTCAAATTGCGCTCAATAAAAGATCTCAGTAAATTATAAAGACTGTTAAACAAATAATAATGATTACTGTAATTGATATAAATTTTTTATACTGCCTTATATTTATTATTTCTTATACTATCCCCGCACAAGGCAAGTATCCTCCGAAGCATTTTCCACGCTAGGCTACTATCCGCCATAGTAGGCAACTATCCCTTTTCTGAGAGATGAAATAAAACAGTATTTACTCAAAACCATCGTTAATTATGTATACAAAAACAGGCTTCTAAAGAAGGTAAAAGACCTATGTTGTGAGATACATAGTGAATATTTTCAACAAATTCATATTTTTATTTTAAATAAAGTTTTTTCGAAAAGTGGGGCATCTATTCGGCTTTTACCCTATATATATTTTTCCCTTTCTAATTTCATTAATTACAAATTATATATTACATTGGTCACACAATTTCAGTAACGTTAATTCTAATATCATTTATTTACGGAAATGGTAAATAAATAAACAGATATTATTTTTGTAGCATTATACCTAGTAATCTTTAGAAAAATTTATCAGCTAAAATACATCAACACAAAAAGTGTCTAAGTGTGTGCACAGTGAATAAAAGTAACTATGACAGCCTCGATACTCAGACATAAAGAAAAGCGTCAAATTTATTTCCGTTACAATTTTACGAGGCAATTTTGTGTGCGCCACTTTTCTTATAAAACATGTCTACAAGCGACAGTAAAATGTACATATGACACTGAGACTGAGCTTTTGAACTTTGTTTTTTATCACTCTAAAAACTGAATATTTAAAGCTTGTTAATATGATAATAGCAGAAAAAGCTCAACGAATTATTTAAAAATTTTTCATCTATATTAAACATTTTTAGGGAGAAAAATGGTCCAAGGATCACAACTGAAAAATAACCAGAATTTGAGTGTTTTTAAAAATATGAATAGTAATTTAAAAATAAAGTTTGCAGTTTTGACAATTTTTCAAGGGTATTGAGTATTTATATTGATAAAATTATATATCGTCACTTTCTAAGAAATATGACTTCAGCCCGGAACTTTTAATTTTTTAATCTTGATAGAAACAAAAGTTTAATGTAGCTTAAATATTTCTATACGTATGTGTACTAAAACAAACAATACTGTAAGCACTGTCATGTTGTCGAGAATATGTATAGATATTTTTTAAAATAAATATTTGGCAATCAGATGTCGCACCCTGAATAAACTGTTCATCATCAGTGGAGAGATGGGTGACCCTCGTAATAAAATATACGAGGAATACGAAGAGGAAAAAATATACGTCAGCGGAAATTATGGTTCCTGTAACGTAATTATGGTGACGCGTAGTTTTTTCCTCGGTTTCCTCGTATTTATGATGATCACGATCATCAATTGCTCTATTTTTCTAAGTGCACGCCTTGCGCAATTAGAAAGCCCTGCTCCGTTTTTAAGATTAAAATGCAAATTACATCAAACAGAACTTTTTTTCCTCATAGAGGAACTTGTGCAGGTGGTACTTGGACTATATAAGGTAACTTCACCACATGCGTATATTGAAATGTTGCGTGTTTTACCGTTATATAGGCATACTAGATATTCCGTGGTAAAATATTGTGTTCCCTATTTTTATGGCGTGTAATATTTACCTATACAGTTTGAATTATGTCACATATTATAGAGCTATGATATTATAGGGTATAGAATAAGCATGAAATTAGCAATTCAATAGGTTTAGTTAATTCAATTAGTTTAGTTTAATTGAATCTAGAAAAATCAATCAATCAATCTAGAGTACCTAAAAGGTAGATTCAAAATATATAATAATAATAATAGCAAAAAAACAACTAAGAAAATATATATTTAAATAAAATGAACAGGGAGGAGTTTCTTGACGGTTCTTCTCCTTCTAGTTTTTGAACCGGTACCTAATCAATTCATTTTGACTTTCAATAAGTGTGTGTAAACATCTTATATTGAATAAAAATCCACAGATCTTGCAGTCCCCGCAACCATCGGTTTCATTGAAAATGAACCTACCCAAACCCGATTTTCACAGATTATTTTATTTTATTGCCACGAAAACGTGGCATTGCCATGAAAACTTGGCACTATTCTTTTCAACTCTTTAAACTCAGAAATAAATCAAGGAAAAAATTCTCTGCTACCCGAGCGAAGCCGGGGTGGGTCGCTAATTCAACATATTTGAAACATTTAGGTTTTAAACTGCAGCCTTTGATATCCTTAAACGTTCTGAACTCGATAATTAAGGATTCGAACGAATACAGGCCGAAAGGCGATGACCGTAATGTTAACAAGTTCCCGAACGTCCATGAAATCTAATTTGTGATGTCAAATTTCTTGTTCGATTTCCAACCGATTTCCAAAATTTTGGTCTCAAACTGTAGCTACCGACGCCTTCTAACGTTTGGTATAACACTTTGAAGCGATCCGACGAATACCCTCTGAAATATAGTAATTTATATCCACGAACACAAGCGATCGACCAAAAAATCTCATCTTTCGGAAATAATTTCTCTTACAATTACCAACCGATTTCCAAAAACTTGGTCTCAAATCGTAGCTACGTTAATGGCCGAGATATTACTTTTTTTTATTTTCGATATCGGTTCCCGTTTTTGAAATATTTTGGATTTAGTAAAAAAAAAAATCCAAAAAAATCCCGATTTTTTTACATTTTCCAATTTTTTTCAAAAACTACTTAGCTAGACCCCATACCCTCGGAGTTATGGCCAAAAATGCGTCTCCCGTGAAATGGATATGATAGTAATTTTCAATGACAAAACTTTTGATGTTTTTTTTTGATTTTTGAATAAAATATAGAACTGTGTCACGCTAAGCTCGTGGCATAAAAAAATTGGAGTGAAAATATGTAGCAGAGTATTTGTTCATACACTGCCTTCTATAGTTACAAGCCATGCTATTAGATTTGGCAACGTCGCATTAACTGTCACTTGTAGTCTGATTTATTTCGTCAGGTGACAAGATGTCATGATTTAATAATTAAAAATATGGGATTTAAATAACTAAATATGAAATTATCGATAGCATTTAACAGAAAATAGAAATAGGAGTATCTATTAAATTGTATTAGCACCCGCCCACGACTTCGTTTGCGTGTCATAAGTGGATTTTATGAATAGAATAGAATCATCAATAGAATAAAAATAATGGTTATTATATCTCATTTCGGTTAGTGTTACTATGATTTTGTGCGTTTATCACAGACTATATCTTAAAAACTAGTTTTATTGTATAATGTTCTACGGGAATGTACCGTTCCCTTGCATTTTATTCCTTTTCCTGGGTTCGACGTAATCAATCTCGCCGGACCTGCTGGTGGCTAGCATGCGGTTAAAGTGACCATGAAAGATATAAGTATAGTTCCCCGGGATCCTCCAGATTCCATATCCTCGAACCTATTCGAAAAATGATGAAAATTTACTGTAATTTCCACCCAAACGTGTCAAGATTGTGACGTGAAACGAAAAACGATGATGGTGAAAATAACAACTTACCTTACTAATTACGAATAAACACGATGCAAAACGTAATTTTTAACACTAATTTATTATTTTAAATCAATAACTCTGTTTACATAACGTTTAAATGGAAGAAAACGCGAATTAATGAACTGATTGATACTAAGGCTCGGATTACACGCAACGTTGCCAGATTGCAGTAGCATGGCTTGTAAACTATAGAAGGCAGTGGTTCATATAATTACATATTCTATAGTTGTCGACATATAAATACAAATATATATGAAATGACGATGTTTGGTTGTCTGTCAGTTTATAAATCAAAAAAGCGATTAAAAAATTACAGAACTTGAGCAGTTTACTTATATGGAAAAGTTTGTGCTAACTAACGGTTTCCGAGAAAAACCATTTTAAAAATTTAACTACGTTCAGCTGAACATCCCTTATCATATAATATACCGCGTGTTCTGCTGAACGAAACCTAATTTTTTAGAGCGTGCAGAGCTTAGGTACCGAACTAAACAAAGTTTCAAAAAAATAAGATGTGATTAAAAAAACTTTAAATATGTTTTTCTCGGTAACCGTTAGTTTGTGCCATCTGTTCACTTGAAACTTTTTGTTCAGTTTGGTAAGCTCTACACGCTCTGTAAGTTTGGACTACGTTCAATCGAACACCATTAGGTAGGTATAATGATAGGTTGATTTGTAATGTAATATTAAATGATAAAATAAAGCTATTTTTCATGTAATTTCAAGTTTGAATTTTTAAAAACCATAAGATATATAATATATACCTACCTACAAGAAAACTGTATTATGAAAATTTATCTCTTTTTCGATAAAAATGGAATTTACATATTTAGTTTTTTGGTTAAGTGCGATCTTTATGAGATAAGTTTTGAAATTTCTGAATTTCGTTTCATACCAATCGACTCAGTTTTTTATAGGAATGTTATTGAACTAAAAAATCCGAACACGGAAAGTTGATTAAATTGTGAAAAAAAAACTATTATGTAATTTTAGTAATACTTTTTAGGAAAATAAAAATGGCCATAGTTTGTTCATGCGTCCATTTTGATTTCTGCAAATAATAATAATATTAATGTAGGTATACATCATAACAACGTCTAGGCCCCAAACTAAACATTAGCTTGTGTTTTGGGTACCTACCAGGCGAAGACACCACATAGGTACATATAACAACCAAGACCCGGTACCAGTATCAATATTCATCATATAAATATTGACCCGACCTGGGATTCGAACCCGGGACCTTCAGTTTCGTAGGCAGAGCGCTACCCATTAGGCTAATAATTAAGAAAATTTCTTAGAATATTTCTTACAGTCCAGTCGCTAAAGATGATTGCATAATAATATGCAGTAAGTGTTTAAAGTGTCGTGATAGCCCAAAGCGCAACTAATCCGTCTCAAATTTATAGGACCATAGGGCCATGGTTCGAATCTGGGCGTGTACCAATGAGTTTTTCTGACTTAAGTACATAACTATCACTGACTCCGTGCCTCGGAAAGCACGTTAAGCAGTCGGTCCCGACGCTGTCAATAGATGGTGGTCGTTACAATTCCCAACCCGCAGTGGAGCAGCGTGGTGGATTTAAGCTCCAAGTCCCCCCTTCACCCCGAGGGAGTTCTAAGCCCCTGCAGTGGAGTAAAAATGGGCTGATAAAGTGAAGTTTAAAGTTACCCCCGTTTTTCCGAATATATAGACAGTCGAGCACTTTTAATTATAGGTACTATACCTACACGTCGCTTTTCGCCGCTACAGGTGATGAAAATTGTTCAAATATTCAAAGCATTAATTTTTACTTATTTTATGTGTTATTTACCTACCTATATTTTCTTACACTAAATATTTTTAATAGCCCCACATGAAAAAGTATAAAAGCATCATATCTGCAGATTGTGGCGACCATTTTTTAGGGCTATGCGTGCTTATCCATTTCTCGGAAAAATAATTGCATAAAAAGCTCTAATCTTGTGTGCCGGAGCTCCATCTAATCGAAAATACATTTTTTGACGTTCATCCAAGGAAAAATCGTAAAGTTTTTAGAGCACCTGAAACATTATATCTTGAAATTTTTCTGTGGTTTAACGTATTTTCATATAAATAAATGAACTGAATGAAATGTCGTGATAGCCCAAAGCGCAACGAACCTGTCTCAAATTTATAAGGCCCCATAAGGCCATGGTTCGAATCCGGGCGTGTACCAATGCGTTTTTCTGACTTAAGTAGGTACACAACTATCACTGGCTCCGTGCTTCGGAGGGCACGTTAAGCAGTCGGTCCCGGTCGCTGTCAATAGATGGCGGTCGTTACAGTCCCCAACCCGCAGTGGTGCAGCGTGGTGGATTTAAGCTCCAAGCCCCCCTCCTCACCCTGGGGGAGGCCTAAGCCCCTGCAGTGGAGTAAAAATGGGCTGATGAAGTGAAGTGAAGTGAAGAAATGAACAGTGAAAATTATATTGTCTAATCCCGCACAACCAACAATTGCACGAAAAACGAATTTGATTGTGACACTTTGTCTTTTTTAAGGGATTGGTTTTCGACCAGTAGTGAATATTTTTCGATTATACATTCCATTATGCGAAAAATGGCTCTAATCAATCAATGTTATTGTAAAAAAAAAATTGGTGAATAGTGGCTCGTCCTACAAACCAACGACAAAATTGTGTATCATATACCTACTCGTATGCGCTCTTGGTAACTTAAAATTTGTAATTAATTATGTCCTTCTAATATATTTGTTACTGTTGATTTGTGCATTCGGGTTTGATACGAAATCCCGAAAGTTCAAAATACCGAATGCATAATACCTGTTTACAAATCCAAAAATTCAAAATCCCGAAAACTCTACGCGACTAATACAGATATTAAGATATTATTAAGTTAAATATATTAAAGAGTGTTAAAAATATTTCAATTTCAATAATGTTTGTTTTATTGGCAATTTTAGAGTTTCGGGATTATTGACCTTCGGGATTATGAATTTTCGGGATCACGAACATTCGGGATTATGAACCTTCCGGATTATGAACATTCGGAATTAGAAACATTCGGAATTATGAACATTCAGAATTATGAACCTTCGGGATTAGGAAAATTCGGGATGATAAACCTTCGGGATAATGAACCTTCAAGATTATGAACATTCAGGATTATGAACCTTCGGAATTATGAACATTCGGGATTTGGAAACAAACCCGTGCATTCCTGTAGTATCATTTGCTGCTTCATTTAAAGAAGCTTTTGGGAAAGCCTCGAAGTACTATAAATACGCCTATTACCTACAGTAAATTCTTTGGTAGCCGTT